>OX608078.1:29157427-29757427 GCA_951509765.1 Sphenella marginata | reverse complement strand
GACTGCGCATATTGATTGTGAGATTAAATAACTTAAAAAATGTCCATAAAGAGCAACGCTTTAAACAATTACCAACTATGGAAGTTCGTGTACTTCTCGGTACCACAGACAAAACTTGCCTAAAGCCCCCACCCAGAATAATAATTTTCCCACCAAAGGGCGTTTCATTTTGGTGAATATCGCGCAAAAGACGATCTAGGCACAACATAAAGAGCAACGCTTTAAACAATTACCAACTATGGAAGTTCGTGTACTTCTCGGTACTACAGACAAAACTTGCCTAAAGTCCCCACCCAGAATAATAATTTTCCCACCAAAGGGCGTTTCATTTTTGTGAATATCGCGCAAAGACGATCTAGGCACAACAGAGGTGCTCTAGGTACCATGCTAGCTTCATCCCAAATAATAACTTTTGCTACCTTTAACACATGTCCAGCTTTAGTGTTTGGCTTAACCAAGGAAACTGACGATTCAGTTAATGGTATTGAAAATTTAAACACGCTGTGAGCAGTTCGACCACCTGGCAACATAATTGAAGCTATACCGGTCCAAGCGACGGTAATCACTGTTTCTCCAATACTGCGAATATGGTGTGAAAGAGTTTTATAAAGGAATGTTTTTCCAGAGCCCTGGTGGCTCTTTAACAGTTGTGCCCTCATCACTTAACATTATACATACTTGGTCAAAAAGGTTTTTTTGTTCTGGATTGAGCTGATCCAAAGATGTATTGTGGGAAAGTAAAATTTGATTGATTTCTCGCAACGCCAATATTTCGATATCCTCCATGTTATGATCTCTTACAAAATCTTCAACAAAATATTTTTTAAACATTATCCAAAGATCTAGGGGCGAAATCGGTTCTCCAAACACACAAACCATGGAAAAAATCCGTCTTAATTGCGAAGGCATTTTGAAGTTAGAAACTTCTGTGAAAAGTAATCCGCTTCCCAAAAAGAAGACAGAAGCTCATCACCAACTGTCAACAAATCAGTGTATGATTTGGGGCCCTTAACAGAAACTAAGAGCAAACATAATGCGAATCGTTCGCGATCCTTTGGATCGACTGTATAGATTCTACCTACTGCGTTGATAAATTTTTTTCTCCTCTGCCACGAACGTGAACTTGTCTGCCAAGTATAATGTTCAGGTATTTCTTGGTAAGTCAGTGTATTAGCAAACGTATCACTTATATTTAGTTCAAAGTACGCAGTGAGGGTAGTCTCCCGAAACTCCGTAATTGTCTGCGCTCTTATAGCATTGTCTTCACAAAAGTAAACATTTTGTAAATTTGGAAGGTGAACGGCAAGCGGTTTTACTGTGTGCGATTTTTCCTGCATTGGAAATTCAAAAAGTCATTAAACACGCTTCTGGTGCACTTGCATACCTTGCATCTACAAAAGTGGTAATCTCGTCAAAATTAATGCAGTGGTTAACGGGTTGTTCAATAATCTGAATACTTGCAGAATCATATGGGTCAATTTCAAAAAAAACGCAATTTTTGTGTCCCCGCACTTTACACTACTATTTTAGGTAAAAAACAAATTAAAAAAAAAAAACAAAAATGGGACAGTGATCACCGAGGAATATGTAACAAAAAAACATAATTCTCAAATTTGTATATTTGTTTTTTTGTTTATTCAGTATGGTGTTTTGTTTCTCCCTCTGACTCCTTTCATACAAAAGCATGTGTCCCCCGTTAGAATTTTTAGTAAACAAAATAAAATAAAATCAAGAAAAAAGTTACTGGGCAACATTTAATAACAGTTTTCGAATTATTTCGTATCTTTCTTTTGTTTTGATTTGATATAGTTGTCAAAAATTAATTAGTGCGAATTTGGCGTTGCAAAGAACAGTTGTCCCCACAATTTGCATTGAGCGTCACTTGTTTTATAAATCAAGAAATATTAGCAGTTTTCAATTTTCATTTAAATAAAGTAAATAACGTAATAAAAGTACAAACTTTAATTATTACAATAGTGAAAAAGCGAAAACAAAAACTATTAATAAAAGTGTGGATTTGCGTAGTTTATGTGAACACCATGGTAAGGGCGCGATAAAAATTCTTGAGCGTCACGCTAATTTTTTTAAAAGTGAATATATTAAATGTAAAAAATTAAAGTTGACAATCATTGTTTACATGGTCTCAACTCATTTTTTTATAATTTGTGAATTTGGGAAATAAATTGTCTACGGAAAAAACAAAAATAGGCAAACATTTCATGAGCATCACTTTTCATACATATTGCTTCATAGCTTAAAATGCTTAATTTTGATTTTATTTTTTAATTTTCAAGAGTAAAACAACAAAATTAACGGCGGCTGAAAGAGCACGGAAATATCGCGAGAAAATAAAGCTCGATAAAGCGCGTATGTGTATAAGTTTCTTCAAGAATTACTTCCTTTTTAAAATTTTGTTAAAGACATCAAAGAATATGTATATGTTTAGTTTCGTATGAAAATTTTTGTTTTTTGAAGAATTTTTGTTTTCTTTTATTTACTTTTTGTAAAAAATAAACTTTTTTTCGTTACACTTTAAATTTGGCATTATTTCTTGTTTACGTGCAACAAAATCTCTTGATCGTCACAAAATATCTTGAGCGTCACACTTAGTTTTTTTTCCTTAAAACGCTTATATTTGCAGTTTTTTAAATACATTGTTACAAGACTATTACTTTGCAAGTAACCCCTTAGTTCAAATCTTTTTTTAACAAAAATTTACATATTTTCATCTTGATCGTCACAAAATATCTTGAGCGTCACACTCAGTTTTTTTCCTTAAAACGCTTATAAATGCAGTTTTTTTAAAATACATTGTTACAAGCCTATTAGTTTGCAAGTAACCCCTTAGTTCAAGTCTCTTTTTAACAATAATTTACATATTTTCATCTTAAAATTTGTAAATAACTAGTCACTTAAAAAAAAAAAAATAAATCAAGGTGAATCGTGATTTTGTGTTTATAATCGAAAAGGTGATTTTGGCAGAAGTGAATCTTGAAAAACAAAAGAACAACATAGTAAACTTGAATCTCAAATATTTTTGCATTTTCAGCGATTTTTTATACATATTTGGTGTGTGACGCTCAAGATAGAAATCATAGAAAACCTAAAAAAAAACCAAAAATATTGATTTTTTTGAGAGCCTAAAGGTCCCACCGGATTCTTCATCAATTTCTACATAAATTGGGCACTCTTACAGGCGAATTGGAAAAACTTTAAAAATAAGCAAAAAAAACTCGTTGTGTACGTTTTTTTTGAAATTGACCCATATATATTTAGATAGGTATTTGACACTTATGATTGAAGAACAAATTTCAACATTGAAGTGAGCAGCTTATTTTTTTGTTAAATACTTATTATATGGCACTATCCATCGATTATCTAATTCAATTTTATTTTGATTGACTCTAACCAAAACTTTGCTCTCGTCAACGCGCCGACGATACTGGTGGTATCCATTAACATCCTGCAAAGCAGGCCCGTGGCAGTTTATAAATCTTGTATTGAATCTTGAATCATAATTTTTTACAAAATTAGTTAAAATAATTTAAGGAAGAAGAAATTGGTGACAGTTGCAAAGAACCAGAAGGCCAATTCTGTTTCATGTCTCATTTACCTTATAAATTCTTTTTTTTTTCAAATCTCAATTTAAAATTTTTTAGCTAATACTCAATAACGGCTTGACCGATTTTCAAAATTTTTTCTTTTCTTTATTCTATCGGACATAGTGTTTATTTATATAGAACAAAACATTTTCTAAATCCTCAATTTAATCATATATTAGCTAAGGAAGTTTAGGTACCATATAAATTGTAGTCAGGTGAGATCACTGGTGTTCTAACTGAAATGTTCCTGTAGGGAAATCAATGCCATACAGATTTTTTCCGTTTTATATTTAAATACAAAATTTACTTGACCAAATGGTGAATTCCTTTTCGCTACTTTGGCGAATGTTGAAAAAGTGAATACAACAACCAAAAGTTTTGGTTGTGAATATAGGTTGTTATTCCGTCCTTTTTCATAATCTATATACATTAAGGTGCCTCGCCAAAAAAAGTTGCACTGTTTCCACCGGAATTTCAAAATTCACCTTTTTCTAAGGACTCCTCCAAAATATTTCGAAAAAATATTAAGATTTACCGGAGCTAAACCAGGTTAAAAAAACGCTAAAAATATCGTTTTTTATGTATAAAAGGAGTACGAAAAAATATTTTTTAATAAAAATCATCTAAGATGATAGAGTGCAAAAGGTAAGCATAAAAAAGTTTAAAAATTTTATCAATACTATTATTGTATACCTGTGTGCTAATATTCGCAATGTGTAAAATGTGACCAAAAAGGGTTAAATTTTGCAGGAATGCGAACGTCTCGAAAATACCTTTCAAATGATATCCTAATCGTCCAAATCCGTATACAAGACTATTACTTTGCAAGTAACCCCTTAGTTCAAATCTTTTTTTAACAAAAATTTACATATTTTCATCTTGATCGTCACAAAATATCTTGAGCGTCACACTCAGTTTTTTTCCTTAAAACGCTTATAAATGCAGTTTTTTTAAAATACATTGTTACAAGCCTATTAGTTTGCAAGTAACCCCTTAGTTCAAGTCTCTTTTTAACAATAATTTACATATTTTCATCTTAAAATTTGTAAATAACTAGTCACTTAAAAAAAAAAAATAAATCAAGGTGAATCGTGATTTTGTGTTTATAATCGAAAAGGTGATTTTGGCAGAAGTGAATCTTGAAAAACAAAAGAACAACATAGTAAACTTGAATCTCAAATATTTTTGCATTTTCAGCGATTTTTTATACATATTTGGTGTGTGACGCTCAAGATAGAAATCATAGAAAACCTAAAAAAAAACCAAAAATATTGATTTTTTTGAGAGCCTAAAGGTCCCACCGGATTCTTCATCAATTTCTACATAAATTGGGCACTCTTACAGGCGAATTGGAAAAACTTTAAAAATAAGCAAAAAAAACTCGTTGTGTACGTTTTTTTTGAAATTGACCCATATATATTTAGATAGGTATTTGACACTTATGATTGAAGAACAAATTTCAACATTGAAGTGAGCAGCTTATTTTTTTGTTAAATACTTATTATATGGCACTATCCATCGATTATCTAATTCAATTTTATTTTGATTGACTCTAACCAAAACTTTGCTCTCGTCAACGCGCCGACGATACTGGTGGTATCCATTAACATCCTGCAAAGCAGGCCCGTGGCAGTTTATAAATCTTGTATTGAATCTTGAATCATAATTTTTTACAAAATTAGTTAAAATAATTTAAGGAAGAAGAAATTGGTGACAGTTGCAAAGAACCAGAAGGCCAATTCTGTTTCATGTCTCATTTACCTTATAAATTCTTTTTTTTTTCAAATCTCAATTTAAAATTTTTTAGCTAATACTCAATAACGGCTTGACCGATTTTCAAAATTTTTTCTTTTCTTTATTCTATCGGACATAGTGTTTATTTATATAGAACAAAACATTTTCTAAATCCTCAATTTAATCATATATTAGCTAAGGAAGTTTAGGTACCATATAAATTGTAGTCAGGTGAAATCACTGGTGTTCTAACTGAAATGTTCCTGTAGGGAAATCAATGCCATACAGATTTTTTCCGTTTTATATTTAAATACAAAATTTACTTGACCAAATGGTGAATTCCTTTTCGCTACTTTGGCGAATGTTGAAAAAGTGAATACAACAACCAAAAGTTTTGGTTGTGAATATAGGTTGTTATTCCGTCCTTTTTCATAATCTATATACATTAAGGTGCCTCGCCAAAAAAAGTTGCACTGTTTCCACCGGAATTTCAAAATTCACCTTTTTCTAAGGACTCCTCCAAAATATTTCGAAAAAATATTAAGATTTACCGGAGCTAAACCAGGTTAAAAAAACGCTAAAAATATCGTTTTTTATGTATAAAAGGAGTACGAAAAAATATTTTTTAATAAAAATCATCTAAGATGATAGAGTGCAAAAGGTAAGCATAAAAAAGTTTAAAAATTTTATCAATACTATTATTGTATACCTGTGTGCTAATATTCGCAATGTGTAAAATGTGACCAAAAAGGGTTAAATTTTGCAGGAATGCGAACGTCTCGAAAATACCTTTCAAATGACGGATTTGGACGATTAGGATATCATTTGAAAGGTATTTTCGAGACGTTCGCATTCCTGCAAAATTTAACCCTTTTTGGTCACATTTTACACATTGCGAATATTAGCACACAGGTATACAACGCTGAGTTATTAAAGTTTTCCACAAACCTACCCCTCGAAATATGACCAAAAACAGCATCATACATGTCAATATTTGGATTGCGTTGATAAAATTTTCAAACTTTTTTATGCTTACCTTTTGTACACCAGCTAATTCATCATCTCAGGTGCTTTTTATTAAAAATTTTTTTTTCATACTCCTTTTATACATACAAAACGATATTTTTAGCGTTTTTTTAAAGCGGTTTAGCTCCGGTAAATATTAATATTTTTTCGAAATATTTTTATCAAGGTCTTAGAATACATTGAAGTTTACAATTCCGATGGAAACAGGGTGTCCATTTTTTTTTGTATGGAGCGTGAGGCGCCTTAATATACATATGTATATAAAAATGAATTGGCGTTCGTATGTCCCGTAAGATCTCCGTATCGGCTCAACCGATTTTAAAAATTTTTTCTTTAATGTTTCCAATATGTTTCTGTGATAATGCTTTAACGTAGCGTTTTCATCAAATCATGGCCGGTATTCTTAACTGACTAAACCTGGGTAAGTTAAATAGTTTTGTTCAGATACTGCAAAAGTGTGGCTGAAATGCATAAGAGCTTTTGGTTGGTAAGTCCAATGACCTACTAACAATTTAGCAGCGTCTTCTAAGTTAACTTATTCAACGCAAACCATGTAGTGCAGGATAATTTTAAGACAAAGGTAATCCAACAAACAATTTTGTTTGATATCAACTTGAGATGCATTTTAGGTCAAATGCCTTTCTCAAATCTCCAAGGTTAATTCTCAACAGCACCTCAATAGTTTAGTTATAGCATTCTCAACTTCAAAGCACTTTTTAATATAGGAATTTCAGTGATTCTCAAGTTGAGAATGCATTAAATCTCAACTTCATCTTAAGGCAATTCCCTATTTGGCAATTTCTCAACTTCATCTCAAATAATACGCAAGTTGAGAAATAACGTTGGAGAACAAAGCTTAACCTCAAGTTGTGAGGAAAGCTGAATCTCCACTTGAGAATCAAGGTTTTATCAAAAGTTGGAGAAAAAAATTGTCTGTGTTTGTCGGGAATTTAGACATATATCTTTTTTTAAGCTATACTTTTTTTTAGATACAATTGCTTGGTAACTCAAAAAAATTCACTTCAAGGGTTAATTTAACAGCTACAACAGTTAAATTCCGGTTATCGTTAACCGGCTTCTGTGAAAACAGCTCTATGGAGTTAATGAGCTAGCCAGCACCATGAGAAAACACCTGTTTGGTAGTTGCGGGGAGAGTGGTGTTAGTGGAGAGATCTTTAGTACGTAGGTGCAACTGTGAGATTGCAAGTCATGCATACAGCTATGCCGGTGTAGCTGTAGTCATGAGAGTTTCCCGAAACAAAAAATAAATAAAGTATGTCCAACAAAGCTGATAAAAAATCAGAATGTATACCCGAGAAGCTCACTTTTTTGGTTATGATATTATTTCATTGCAACTACGAACTTGAACCTGGAGAGCATAGAGGTGTATACCGTTAATTTAAAACCTTTCTTATGAATAAAAAAAGAGTATAAGAAAAATTAATTAAAATGTTTGTTATTTTCAAAAGGTCTCAAGGTGTAAGGTACTGGACATGGTGTACTAAGAAGGTGACCGCAAGAAATCAGCTGATTTTTACTTTTTTTATTTGAAGCTGAATTTCGATTGTCAACCTAGAGAGAAAATCTTCGTGTTTCATGATAAGTGTGGCAACATTGGCAAACATTGTTGTAGTGCGCCGTTGTAAGATTGACAATCGAAATTCTCAAATTACACTAACAAAATACATGGCAATTTCAGTTGCTCTCACCTTATCAGTACACCATGGTACTGGAAAATTATAACTTCTATACTATAAAATATCGCAAAATTATTGCAAAAAATGACTAACGTGGGTGATATTTTACGTAATACACACACACGCGTTTACATACATATATAAGAAAAAGTGCGAAAATTAAGGTGATATTTGCAAATTTTCAACTTTTAACATGAAAAAACTCCAAAACTATACATTTTCGCACTTTAGGATATATATATTTGTGATCAGGAGAGGTCCCTCTACCATCCTGAAAAAACCGTTTTTTGGATCCCTTTATAAAATTTTCCCAGGGTGGCTGCTATTTCTGAGCAGAAAAAATCGATTTTGCTGTCGTGCCCTATGCTCTTCCTCGCGTTCAACTTGCGCCATAAATTTGTACTGACGGGCTAATGGATTAACAGTTAATATCATCTTATGAAGGCATTTCATCAAGGAACCATCGCAATTTGTATTCTTTTGTAGCCGAATGTCAGTGGCTTGATCAGTGTTAAGCAGGGCCGTGCGCAGGAATTGGCCTTGGGGGGGGGTTTAATTTAGATTTGCATTCACATACATTTTTCACTAAGATAAACATATTTGCTGAAACAGATACCTAGACCCATACATCATAAATTTAAATGTTCTTTAACTTTTCTGAAACTGCATACTCTGATACCTAAAACTATACCCAAGAAAATTTTTTTGGTTGCACACATTTTTCTGTATTTAATAGAGAATTGGTGATATGATGGCATATCCCAGCTAACTAAAAGTGCAAAAAAAGACTCCTTTCGGACCATAAAATGCTCATTTCTCAGAGCTTTACTCTCCAAAATAAGCTTCTTTCGGAGCCCAAATGGAGCGAAAAATCCCTCTACGCGGAAACTCCAACGGAGTCATAAAAAAGAGTCCGAAATGAGTCCGATTTCGATGAATTTGAAGCGTTTTTTGACTATTTTTAAATGAACTGCGGAGCCTTTTATTGGTGCTTTTCTCTGAATCTTTTGCGGAGCCTTTTATTCCTCCATTCTGAGGGTTTTTGGACTCTTTTGGGAGGCTTTTATTGGTGTTTTTCTGAAGCTTATTTGGGGTCGTATTTTATTTCTTTTGGGTCATAATTTCTTTGCGCAATTTTTCCCTTCTAACTATTCTGCGGTCACCAATTCTGACTTTCTAAATTATCCCTATGAGCTACATGGGAACAATTTAATTAATTGTCCAACTATATGCGCCAATGATGTTCTTATTTATCTGAAATCTTTGATGGAATCTTTTAAATGCGGTCCTGATAGGATTCCTACATGCCTTTTGAAGAAGTGTGCTAACAATACTTACCAATTTGTTCAATCTGTCAGTAAAGTGTGGTGTTTTTCCAAAAGCATGGAAAGAGTCGTTTCTTCTACCGCTTCATAAAAGAGGAAGCAAGGCTTCTATAGAGAACTATCGTGGCATAGCAAAGCTTTCTGCCATCCCAAAAGTGTGTGAAGCTATTGTTACCAATCAGCTTACGAATCCTATCTCTACCTTGATTTCCGACTGTCAACACGGGTTCTGTAAGGGAAAGTCCACCGTTACAAACTTACTTGAATTTACTTTGATTTCAGTAAAGCTTTCGATAAAGTGTGTCACTCTTTACTTATTCATAAACTGGATCAGTTGGGTTTCCAGCCGGGTCTCAATCGCTAGATCTCTTCTTGCCTCAGCGACAGAGCACAAAAAGTAGTTTTTAAAAATTGTGAATCCGATGTAATTTATGTCTCCTCAGGAGTTCCTCAAGGAAGCCATCTTGGCCCGATTCTGTTCTTGTTGTTTATAAATGATATTTCTACAGTAATATAATTTTCGAAAGCTTTGCCATTCGAAGAAGCTTCAATCAGATCTAAATACACAAGTTACTTGGTACGATTTAAATTATATGCCGCTTAATCTAAAGAAATGTAAGTACATGGGTTTTTCGAGAGGAATATCACAGCCAGCTTCCTATACAATTAACAGTTATAGTCTTGAGCAAATGTATGATTCTGTTGACCTTGGGGTTACTATGGACTAAAAACTCGGTTTTAACTGCCACATTAACTTAACAGTCAATAAAGATAGAGGCGTTCTAGCATTTGTTAAACGATGGTCTAAAGAATTTATGTAACTAAAACTCTTTACTACATTAGTCAGACGGTTATATAATTTGGAACCCACGTTACCAGGTCCTCGTGGATCGCTTAGAATCAGTTCAAAAACAGTTTTTAATATTTGCCTTAAGAGATCTTCACTGGGATCCCTTGTATAATTTGCCATCGTGTACGAGTCGCTTGAAACTAATTAATCTTCACAGCCTTTCTAGTCGGAGGGAACTGCTTGGAACTGTTTTCATGACTAAATTACTAAATGGTTCAATCCTAAGCCCGTTTCTTTTGAGCGAAGTGAACTTCAATGTACCTTCTCGTCCATCAAGACATTTTAACCACTTATCTTGAAACAGTGTCGAACTAATTTTGAATTAAATGAGCCTTTTCGTTGTTTGTGTCAAGATTATAACTACGTTTGATATTTCAGTTTCACTATGCAGCATAAAAAAGTCAATTCTTTCTATCCTAAATACATATCAACAATTTGCTTTCATATCCTTTGATTCTTATCTTTATTCTTTACAATAACTATTCGCTGTCAACTAATTATTTATTAATTGTGTCATCTATTTTTTATCTACCTTACTTAGCTGATGAGGTTTTCTCTGTAGCTGAGCAGTTTTAGATCTCGACGATTAACAAACCAAAGCCAGACTATTGATAAACGTCCATGAAAAATGCGATCTTTACCTTCTGTTAGGTGAAATAAAAAAAAACATCAGAAAATGTTTGAAAACATTCAAATATTTGAACGGTGTCGCTCATCTGCTCTCCAACGTTCATTTTCTCACAATTCTCTTTACGCCTACAACAAAAGGGATCATTCGCTCTGTTAATTGAAACTGCTCACTGTTTTCATCAGTAAAATAAAAAAATAAAAATGCCCATACGCTACACATATAGTGTTAAGCATATAAAGCTGTGCGTATGATGAATTTAAATCATTATTTGCATGAAGAGGACACACTCTATGGTAAATTGGTCCATGTATACGAAAACAATAAGGGTCACGCCCAGGTGGCTCATCAATTTTAGCTTCAAAAGATGCAAAGCGAATGAGCTATTTATCTGTCGTATATTTTGTAAGTAGTGGGACCGGAAAGAGTACAAATTATTTTGGAAAACCATTTCCAAAAAATCAGGTACGCGAGGTATCGATAGATTAACTTTCCCACCATGACAGCACCTAAGAAAATGATTTCGTCCCTATAAAAATGTTTGTTTGTCAATTTTACCAGAATAATATGAAGTTACCTTTTCAATTTGAAATGTTTAGCATTGCAATAAGAACAAATGCTAGTTAAATTACCAAGAGTGTTATACTCTTCATTAAATGCTGGATCTAACGGTCTTTTGTATGTACTTAAACTTGCATGAATACGACTCTAAAAAATATAAAATATAAACAATTTACAGTCAGTAAAGACGTTCACACAGCAAAAATACTTGTCGTAAATACAGTGCAGAGCAGAAACTTTTTCAGTTTAATTAAACCGACACTTGCATTCCTTAGCATTTACCTGTTCTCTTCTACCACTTAAAGTAGGCCCTCTGCGAACTCTTCTTGGTCGTCCTCTAGGCATTATATGCAGGTACCTTGCTTTTCTTATAATAAAACCTACCTTATGTAGAAATAATAATAATACTATAGACTTACACTTTCTAATTTGACCTGTTAACGTTGAATTGTCAATTCCAATTCAATTGTCATCTATATATTAATAGGCTAACATTTTTTCCATACAATCAATTGCCAGAGTGTATCTCATAAAAAAATGCATAACTCCAATTATTATATATTTTGATATGTTTTCATGGGCCAGGAGCTTTGCATAGGCATATTATATTTAACAAAAAATGCTTAATTAATTTGTAATAATTCATCAAAGTTTTCACCAAAACCCAAAGCTGTTAACTACAGTATCTGACTTTTTTGTTGTACATACAGCAGTGGCGCAGGTGGTGAGCGTGCCGGCTATGATGCGTGCGTTCGTAGGTTCAAGGACGTGTTCAAGGCAGGTTAAGTTTTTTTTTTTTTTTTACTAAATTGAATTTGCCTTAAAATATACGAAAACTTTTTATTATATATTTTTTTTTTAATTTATTATATTTGTAATCCAATATTTTTCTGTTTATTATGTTTATGACATCTATCTTGGAGTGAAAATCCCAAATTTTTAGAAAAAATATAAAAAATTATTCCAATTTATCAATATCTATCAATTTATATTTTTTAAGAAATATATCATATTTAAAATGGAAAAAGTAAAAACACAGTTTGTAGCTTCTTGAATTTTATATTTACGAAATAATTAGAAATCGCGTTAATTTTCCTAAAGACATCAACTATTTTCTTCCTAAAAATTTTAATTTGTAAAAGAGTCGACATATAACCGGAATCCTTACATATTTAGGCTAAATTGGGCCAGTTAGGTTATGTGTTTTCAATATTTCCGAGTTGAATTTGACGAAAAAAAGTTGTAAGACTTCAAAAAATCTACAACTAAAAGAAAAATTGAGAAAACTGTCTGTATACCAAAAAAAAACACAATTTGGAAACCGGCTAATGTTAAGAAGTTAACGGAATCTCAAAATGAACTTTCATTCCTTTCAACTTCAATCACTAAATTAGAAATAATATTGTAAGCTGTCAAATGAAATGACCGCCTTCTACCCACAAATTTATTTTCACTGAGTATGAAAGGCCAAAATCGCCTAGGCGGTTAGATGGCTATTTTAAGAAAGTAAGTGAGAGATTGGTCTAGTATATAGGCGAAATGGTACCAAAAGCGACAGCGTAGTACTTCGGTACTTTCTTGAGCCAAATTGTATCGAAAAAGTACAATTGTATGGAAAAACCCAACCGTAAACTTGCATTATGTTAAATCCTATACACTGGTATTCTGCTATGCTTACTTCAGTTTCGTAGCATAACTGCCTTTATCTTCTAGTCAGCCATGTGGTTTTTATAATTTCATAAAATTAAAAAGTGAAATAGTGAGAATTTAACATTTTTCGAAATAATGTCACATATGTCATATACGGTTCTACCTTCAGAGCCGTTTTACATAGAACACTCATCAATACCTTTCATTTGAAACCCATATCGTAATAACACTTTCTGGGGGCACCCTGGTCCACATTCGGACCAATATCTCGGAAACAGGACGCCCTAGGTGAAAGGAAAACACTCCATGTTTCAACACTCATCAGTACCTTTCATTTGATACCCATATCGTATAAACACGATCAAGGGTAACCCCGGTCCACATTTTGCCGGATATCTCGAAAACCCGGAAAATTTTAGAATGTTTTTTTAGCCTATAACCATGTCGAGCACACAGAGATCTTCCGTTCAAAATTTCATCAAAATCGGTTCGGCCGTTCTTGAGTTTTGCGAACAGAAAAAAAACGGCTTTCAAAATATAAATAGTATAGATAAGTCTAACTATGTTGTTGGTATATGTCCATGAAATTTAATTTTGTTTATTGAAATATTGACGGAATATGAAAGGAGTGGTGGGTCTGATGGTGGACTTTCAAACATTACTAAGTACCGTTTTTGCCATCTCCTATTAGGTACTGGAGAAAAATGCGAACAGAGGATTTAATAAGTTAAACTAATTTAAGGTGGTCGAATTTCGACCACGGGATATACTAGTATAAATTATACGAATAAGGGAGTCAAAACAAAACAAAACAGAATTATATAAATACGAAATACGTAGCAATGGAACACTGCTGCAAAAATCCAATAAGAAATACAATACTGTGCTCATTAGAAAAGAGAGCTAAACAATGAAATTATTGAGAGTCCAAACACATATAAAATGAAATTTGACTCTACAAAAATAATGCAGGGGTAAATAAGCAAACATAACATTATTGAGCTGATCTTTTAATGTTTGCGCGCATAAATAAATAGGAAAACTTTAAACGCTAATATCTTATGAATAAATTAACCAATTGAATTTTTTTGTAATTTTGTGCAAACATGCTCATTATAAGCTTTCATTTGATTCACATTTCATTTATGTACGTATTGTAGTTTAGTCTAGCTAAACGCCTTTCTTTAGAAATAATAATATAGATACCTAACACAGCTTTTAAAGTTGTAAGTTAACTATAATATTATTATTATTTTCATTTTAGACGGAACTGTACAATTCAATTAACAATCAAGCGAAGTATAGCAGCTGTAGTTTACAAACGTCCACCAGCCCTTCAAGATCTCGAAGTGCTACCAAAGAATTAATATGTAAGGATCTTACTCTGCAAATAATACTATTTTCATGTTGTAAATAATGTTTTTCTCTTAAGTACCTCCAGATGATGCACTTATGTGTAAGCCCGAGTTCACGAAGTCGTTAGAGGATTTCGTTATAAACGATGGTGAGGAACTACATTTAACTTGCCATGTTAAAGGGGATCCGGAACCACAGATTACTTGGTACAAAAATGGAAAGATTATTACATCTTCCGACATCATTGATCTAAAGTATAAGAATGGTGTAGCGAATCTAGCTATTCATGAAGTTTTTCCAGAGGACGAAGGCGTATTCACCTGCACGGCTACTAATTCAATAAGTACCGTGGAAACTACATGCAAACTGACTGTGAAACGTAAGTATGCCCATCATAGGAACGAATAATAAGTAGAATAATTCTTAAAAACCTTTCATAGGATATGTTTTTTTATGTATATGTATATGCCACATTTTACGTTTGAAAACCAACATACCGTGTAAACGCTAATTAAATATACCTTTTATACAAGTCAGAAAAACGCACATACCAAATAGGAACATTTCTATTTTTGTCTGACACATAGTTATAGTCCAATTATCCACCGAGGCAAGCACGTAGTACGTATCAGTTGACACGACCTGCCTTATGGGAATGCCGTGTAAACGAACACTCACCGTATACGTAGAAAGGAGCGTAGAAATCAAATGAAGCGACTTGCCAGCTGATTGCTTTCGCACATGACAGTTGTGCCTATTCATTCGTTTGTATGCATCGAAATATCTTTAAAACTGAGGGACTAGTTTGCGTTCAAACAGACGGACGGACATGCCTAAATCAACTCAGCGCATCGTCCTGGTCATGGAGGTATACTTAATAGTGGGTATATCTCTTCTTCTTCTCATACTTCCAAACATCGGGCCAAAGTTATAATACCATTTCATGATCATGAAAGGTATAATAATCGATTAAAAAGTACATGCTTACGTTAGCATGCATAAAAATTGATCAATGGCAACATTGTATTAAATGTAAACAAAAGAAAACCACTGATTTATGCGTTACCGCTACGGGAATAAAATTCGCTCAAACGTACGTACGTACGGGATACGCATACGTACGTTACACACATCGGTGGGTAATTGGACTACTAGAATCTCAATTTCTTTGGAATTATTTATTTATTGTTGTAAGTTTGTATAAGCTCAAGACCAGTTGACAATAATTCTTAGTGAATTATTATTATTTTCAGCTGCTCTCTTTTAAGATCAAGCATTATTTTGGTTTGATAGTTCGTTGGCTCTAATCATTAACGTCTAACGCACAACTACTTATGCCACCGGTAGTAGCGGGTAATATTAGGATCTCAGACGTCGCGCCTTAGTAAATTACAAACTGGTGTGACACAGGGGTCCATTTTAGGCCCGATTTTATTTATATAGCTTATTTATAACAGACATTTTGCCGTACTTAACTTATGTTCTTCGAGCTAAATTGCAATAAACTAGATTCGCTCTGCTCATAAAATTGATTTGGCTTTTAAGTATATCACACCTTATGTGTGGTCTTAAGAAGTTCGAACATATATCACGCTGGAGATTCAGTCCTCTGGGACGTCTTTTAATCAGATATTTTAAATCCAGGAACTGTAATTTCCTCTTTTACCTTCTTTAAATGTACGAGGTCGGTTTTGTCAGCAGAGGCCCCACAAACCGCTACTAAATAATAACACGATAAATGTGTATTAAGATCGAGCACACTACCGCGTTCTAAGGGCGTTGGAGGGAAGGAGCAGCTTTCCGATGGTGGAGAGTGATAAGACAGGAGAGCGGCGTAGCAACCGTTGAGCAGCAGCTGAACAAGGCACATTCGGCGTGGCTCGAAGCGAAAATAGTTGGGCAGCGGCTCACTGGAATCAGATGTAGCGCGTAGCAGTAGTTGAGAAAGAGCTGAACTGCAGAACGATGCGGCGGACTCGGCCCAGCTGGCGAATGACAACACCCAACCAGCCAAGCAAACTTGAAATAAATTTATAAAAAGCTTTTCCAAATAAACATTAAGCTTACAAATTTCTGATTTTTCATTTACAAAACGCTTGAAAGTAAACGTTTTATAATTGAAACGACACATTGGTTTTAAGTGTTTGAAATAAACTTACAAACAATTTTCAAAAGTTAACTTTTTTAAAGTTTTCTATTTAAAGCTTATAATAATATTTTAAATGTAAACCTTTGAGAAACATCATCTTGAAAAAATAAACTTAAAGTAAGTTTTTTTTATATTTACTTTTGTAAGCCAAACCCTTACAAAATGTTGATTTTTTGCTTTAAAATAAGTGAATTGTAAGCGTTTCTTTTAAGCTTATTTATATAAGCTTACAATAAATATTCAAATGAAAACATTTTATTATCATTTTTTTAACCTTTATTAGAATTATTTTAATACATAAAAGAACATATTACAAAAATGTTAAAATAAGCTGAACAAGATGCTGATTTTGTGCAAACATGTATAAAGAATTTAGGTTGATTAATTTCTAACAAATTAAGTTTTAAGTGAGTAATTAATTTTAAACATATAAATATTGATTAAAACTATCAAATTAGGTAATAATTTAACATAGTATATCAAAAAAAGTGGTTATGATATAAATTAATTCTTTTTAGCACGTGCCACAGCTTTCATTTTCAGCCGATTATAATCGCAAACTCAAAAAACGATTTTGATGCGGCTATGTACTCCGCTTCATTCCCATCATTTTCATGTATAAAAGCTTCTGAAAAGAAGTAAAAACATGTTTAGTTAAATTATTAAATATTGAGCCAAAATCATGTATGTATGTATTCAGAAATTTAAGAATATTTGTGTGTATAGGTGATTATGCAAAACAACGTAATGGTAATCTAAGAGGCAGCGTAAGCCCCCTGGTTATTAAGACTTATTTATCCATACATATATACTCAAACTTAAATATCACATACGCCGTTTTAAAAATGTTAGTTACGTCGTTTTGCAGAATCACCAACGAAATATACTATGTATATATAAAATATATTAGAAATTCTTTTCCAATGTTTAAATTGTGTTTTAGGTATTAAGTTAGGTAATATGAATACTTACGACGTATAGCTAAAGCAATCGTCAAATGCACGTCTGTACGTTTTGGAGTCTGTTCCTCTCCAACACATTTTTTCGGCAACCACGTCCGTCATCACCTTCCATGAAAAAAAAAAACCACTTGAGGGCACAAAAGCTTCACCAATTGGTGCAGAGAGTACTTGCTTGCAATTATCACCACTGATTAATAAATTATTTCTTTGCACTGTTTTTCACTTCTTAAGCGCGACATTATGTTTTATTTTCGACCGTGATAATTTTAGTTCAACAGAAAGAACTGAAAATTTGCAGAGCGAGAGAAAACACGTCTTACTTTAGCGAAAGCTCAATTTTCATCTTAATGACTATTTTTTTTTCATTCCTGTCGTAAACATTTGCATTTTGCTTAAAATTGTAATAAATTTATTAACATTTTCTCAAGCCTTACAAAACGATTATTTAAAAAGCTAAATAAAAACTTAAAATGAAAAACACTTATTTAATGTTTATTACATCAAGCTTTCATAAAGATATATTTAAAAACATTTTCTATAAACATTTGCATCAAATTTAGAAATTTAAATGATTTATAAAACTTTGTTTTTGAACTTTATAAAAAGCTTACATTAAACTTACAAATAAATTGATATTGAAAACGCTTATATTTCGCTTATTAAAGCAAGTTTACTTCAAGTTATTTTTAAAAACACTTACAGAAATGCTGGCTGGGCACCGGTAGAAGAAGTGCGGAGGTGCAACGGCAAAGGCGTAGCGATTATTTCCCTCCCCCACGCGTCGGTCTACCCCGGAGCCTGAGCTAAGTGGACGGGCACTCAGCTAATCGACGGACCAAAAAGCCATAACGCAAAACTCCTCCCACTCACCTAACCAAAAGAAGGGAGACACCCCTAGGGTGCTGACCCTCGATGAACACCTCCATCCCCCGCTCGTATTCGTACTCTATCAATGTAGGTGTCACGGGAGAGGGGCGGCGGTGGACCGGCTTACCCCATGTAGGACGGCTCCATGTTCGGGGCTGGAGGGCATTATGCTTAAAGCACAAATGCCCCCTGAAAACTCGCAACTCGTCCCATAGCACGGGCCAGGGCCAAATGGAGCGTGAGTACGCCCCCGAACCGGCATGACGGTTCCATTTGGCTAGTCAGGGGAGCGATAAGGCCTAAAGCTGGAGGCAACCTTATAAAACAGCCGATCGACCATAAGGAACAATGTAGTCGATTATTAATAATTATTGTCGCTACTATCTGTAACATAACCTTACCGACCAATTGCATGTGGGTTTTTTGCTTACGTTAAGGGATCACTCCTTTATATGGGGACGGCTATGAAATGATTGGAAATTTCGCCGCTTGCGTGGTGTGTTATTTTCCTGGGTGTGAAATTGTGGATCAGTGGCGCGGAATTATGGCATATTTTAAGGAGCTAGTGGATTTACAGTGGGGGCTACAAATGTCCATCTAACCTCCACAGCGATTTTCAGCGTCCAACATAGCTCGCCAGTCAATCCTTCGTGAGCCAAATGGCGCTAATTGGAGACCCCGCGAGTTCCCAAGTCGGTGTCCACTTGGTCCTTCCAGCGGAGTGGTGGCCTTCCTTTGTTCTACTGCACCGGCGGGTACCGGATACCGATAAGTATACTCTCTGGACTGGAGCGCCACGTAGTCGCTGTGTTTTAATTCGCTGAACTATGTCGAAGTCTGCAAAAAGCTCATACAACGCGTCATTAAATCTTCTTCGTTACTGATGCCGACTCATCAGATGTTATTAGTGTGCCTCTGCACCACATAGCAGGACGGGAGTGACTTGTAGAGTATGATTTTCGTGCGTCAAGAGAGGACTTTACTTTTTGATTGCCTACTCAGTCCAAAGAAGCATTTATTTGCAAAAGTAATTCTTCGGCTAATGCTCACAAAACCGCCCCAATACCTTTACAATGCACTTGAACGATCTAATTTTGACTAAGTCTATGTATGTATATCTTGGACTATATTATTTTTTGTGAACATTATATATGTATACGTGCTTGGAACTATGTTCCTAATGCTATAACTAAATATTTTAAACAAGAACAACTATACACTTACTTTTTATAATTACTTCCTATATAATAGTAACAACATTTGGTCATCTCATTAGCTAGATACCAATACAAATAGTATTGTTCTTCAATATGCAAATGTAAGTCTTGACAGTTTACACACATGTATTTGTTAATACTCATGTCTTGTAATTTGCAATGCGATATTTTTTGTCTTCATTGTTGTTCTACTATAAAATATGAAACATCTTCTTATAATATTCTACTCAACAAACTCATCAATCAATTTATATGTACATACCTACAATGTCTAAAGAAGATTGAGGTCGAGCTTATCTATGTGGTTGGGAGATGCGTTTGTTTGGAAACTTTTCGAAGCCCTTTTGAAGTTAAATATCCTGGTACTCGAACTAAGAAACTATAAATAATTATAATGGTGCTCATACCACGCCGGTCGTTGGATGATGTATATTATCCATTAGTTCCATTGCATGACAAAATTTGGATAAAGAACGAAAAAACAAGAATTTGGCTTTATCATTCACTCAAACCACAACCCTTCTTCTTTAAATGGCCGCCTCAGCGATTTTTACCGACCGTCATTTCTTCATAGCGTGATCGGCCGCTAATTGCAGACCCCGCAAGATCGCAGATCGGTCTCCACGTGGTCCTTTCAGCGGAGTGGTGGTCTTCCTCTTTTTCTGCTTTCACCGGCGGGTGCCGAGAAGTATACCTTCTGGGCTGGAACGTATTCTTTCATTCGCACGATGTAGCCTAGGCAGCGAAACCGCTTTGTTTTAATCCGCTGAACTATGTCGACGTATGCGAAAAACTCATACAACGTGTTTTTAAATCTTCTTCGATACTCAAAGTCGCCAACACGTAGAGGCCCACAAATCTTTCGCAGAACTTTTCTCTCTAATACTCCCCATGCCGCCTTGTCAGATCTTGTTAGTGTGAAACCACAAATACATTTTGAATAATGTCTTATAATGAAAGTTTAACATTTGAGGATAATTTCTGTAGCAAATTTCCAAATATTTAACATTTTAGATTTAAACAAATTAACACTAAATACAATTTTGAAAAAGATGAGTTATTCTCTGAAAATAATTCTGTAAATAAACAGCAAACTAGTATGTAACCCCCGATAATCGGGTGGGTTTTTTTTTTAGAAAAAAATTTAATCTCATACCTTGATAGATAAAAGCTGATGATGATTTAAATTAAAAAAAGATGGGAGCGAAATATGGCGTGCTTAATTTGCCCAGCCTAAGTCTCCACCCAGAATAATAATTTTCCCACCAAAGGACTTTTCATTTTGGTGAATACCGCGCAAAATACAATCTAGACACAACAGAGCTGCTCCAGGTACCATGCTAGCTTCGTCCCAAATAATAACTTTTGCTGAATTTGAGTATGAATTTTTTAATTTATTTTTTTTTTAAATAAGAAATATTTGTAAATAGTTATATGAGCACTTCAAAATAACAAATTTTCATTTACAAAAGTATTTACTTCACTATACACGACATTCACAGCCCGATTCTAAATATCCGCTCGGATTTCTTTCCTTGCGGAAATTTTTATTCGCCAGGAAAATTTCCGCCAATTCTCTTTCACTAGTGAACAGAAAAATTTGGCGCAGGGGAATTTCGAATTTTCGAAATCAGCTGTGCTGCCATTTCACGCTTGATTTTGGTACTTCTTTTTGTGCAAAATATTAAAATTTTTGATATAAAGTTGTTAAATTAGATAAATTAAGAATAAAAATGCATAGTATTGCCTTTCGAATGGTAGCATATGTATAAACGAAAGATTCTGTAGCACAGGGACCGTAACAGAACTCAATCATTGTAAGAGCTAACAAAACTCTTTTTAGTAAATTTTATTGATTCAATTGTTTTGCAGATGTATTTAATACTATTGGGTAAATAAAGTCGGATACAAATATTTGTTGGACATTTTAACAGCATACACACAACAAGCCTAAAACAGTTTGCGCTTTCATTAAAGAAGCCCCTCTTGATAAAACCTGTTTTATTAATAAGATGGTGCCTTTTTTGATTCCACAATACATTCTGCTGGTGATCCGGCCGAATTTACCTCATCCTTATTTTGCAAACATCCTTTAAGGAAGACGCAGGAATTTCTAGATGCCTTTGAATAAAGCTTATTAAAGTGTCTATTTGCTGATTATTTATACTTTTCGCCCTAAAAATCCAAAAACAATACGTTATTAATGTGTAATACGTTTTTAATTATTAAAAGTTAAATTTTCTTAAATTCTGTTCAGCGTTCACCGTAAATTGGCTGGTGAAATATCTCCCGAAGAACTGTTGTGTATTCTCCCCTTTCTTTTCATTTATGATACCTACTTTACTCGCCAAACCGCTTTCCGCTTTTTCGAACATCGTTTAGAATAGGCGAAGACCGAGAAGCGAACAAATATTACGTGCGGATTTTATGTTCAGAATAAGGGAATAGGGAGAAGCGGAAAAATACGTGCGGATTTTTCGTTTAGAATTGGGCTGTCAATGTATAGTTTTCATTACTGCTGAACCTGTATATTTTCTCAGGATCTGAACCTGCTTAACGCCACATATAACTCGCCGTGGGCAAAGCAATCCTCCTTTAAATGAAGCCCCACCCTCGATAATGTTTGCCCCTGGGCCTTATTTATTGTTATAGCAAATGCTATTATAATGGGGAACTGGCAACGCTTCAACGTAAAATAAGTGTGGTTTCGCTCGGCTGCAAATTTATACGTGGCAATATAAATCGTTTTCCCTGTGCCTCTCCGCACAGGACTTCCGCGTCCAAACAATTTGGATGCATTCGTTTAATAATAAGTCGTGTGCCATTCACCAATCCTTCTGCTGGGCTTAAATTACGTATTAACATCACGACGGTACCAATTTTCAATCGCAGCTTATGCGGCGGAGTTCCACTAAAGTTCAGAGAGTGTAAAAACTCCACAGGGAATCTTATCTGATCTTGTGAAACAATTGTATCAGCACTGAGGTACGTTTGCTCTTGACCAGGTAGCATATCGACTATACTGCACACTAATAATTTTTTGGACATAGTATGGCTCGGTCTTTTAAATAATCGATTTCTATTATTCCATTATTTGGTTGAAAACCCCAGTCAATAAGATTTCCATTTTTTAGAACGATTTGATTAGGAATTTTTACTCTTGATCCAACGTCATGCCCTTGGCCGCATCCTATGCACAAAAGAAAATTACCATAGTCGGGATCTTGACTGCGCATATTGATTGTGAGATTAAATAACTTAAAAAATGTCCATAAAGAGCAACGCTTTAAACAATTACCAACTTTGGAAGTTCGTGTACTTCTCGGTACCACAGACAAAACTTGCCTAAAGCCCCCACCCAGAATAATAATTTTCCCACCAAAGGGCGTTTCATTTTGGTGAATATCGCGCAAAAGACGATCTAGGCACAACATAAAGAGCAACGCTTTAAACAATTACCAACTATGGAAGTTCGTGTACTTCTCGGTACCACAGACAAAACTTGCCTAAAGTCCCCACCCAGAATAATAATTTTCCCACCAAAGGGCGTTTCATTTTGGTGGCTCTTTAACAGTTGTGCCCTCATCATTTAACATTATACATACTTGGTCAAAAAGGTTTTTTTGTTCTGGATTGAGCTGATCTTTTATTGTTTGCGCTCATATTAAATCGGCTTCAATGTCAATCGCTAAGTTTGTATGTTCGTCTGCAAAAGATACTTCCGGCAAACCAAAGTTTTTCAAAGATGTATTGTGGGAAAGTAAAATTTTATTGATTTCTCGCAACGCCAATATTTCGATATCCTCCATGTTATGATCTCTTACAAAATCTTCAACAAAATATTTTTTAAACATTATCCAAAGATCTAGGGGCGAAATCGGTTCTCCAAACACACAAACCATGGAAAAAATCCGTCTTAATTGCGAAGGCATTTTGAAGTTAGAAACTTCTGTGAAAAGTAATCCATTCGGAATTATCCACTAATAGGTTTCGTTTCACCGCCGCTTCCCAAAAAGAAGACAGAAGCTCATCACCAACTGTCAATAAATCATTGTATGATTTGGGGCCCTTAACAGAAACTAAGAGCAAACGTAATGCGAATCGTTCGCGATCCTTTGGATCGACTGTATAAATTCTACCTACTGCGCTGATAAATTTTTTTCTCCTCTGCCACGAACGTGAACTTGTCTGCCAAGTATAATGTTCAGGTATTTCTTGGTAAGTCAGTGTATTAGCAAACGTATCACTTATATTTAGTTCAAAGTACGCAGTGAGGGTAGTCTCCCGAAACTCTGTAATTGTCTGTGCTATTATAGCATTGTCTTCACAAAAGTAAACATTTTGTAAATTTGGAAGGTGAACGGCAAGCGGTTTTACTGTGTGCGATATTTCCTGCATTAGAAATTCAAAAAGTCATTAAACACGCTTCTGGCGCACTTACATACCTTGCATCTACAAAAGTGGTAATCTCGTCAGAATTAATGCAGTGGTTAACGGGTTGTTCAATAATCTGAATACTTGCAGAATCATATATATTTAGGTAGGTATTTGACACTTATGATTGAAGAACAAATTTCAACATTGATGTGAGCAGCGTATTTTTTTGTTAAATACTTATTATATGGCACTATCCATCGATTATCTAATTCAATTTGATTTTGATTGATTTGATTGGGGGGTTAAAACCCCCATGGCCAAATCTAAGTTCCAATGATTTTGCAAAAATTTTCAAAATTCAGTTTATAAATCTTGTATTGAATTTTGAATCATAATTTTTTACAAAATTAGTTAAAATAATTTAAGGAAGAAGAAATTGATGAAAGTTGCAAAGAATAAGGTTGGCCAATACATAAGTCCGCACTTTGAATTGCAGTTGGACTTTTCCGATTTTACAAAGTTGTGTATCGTATGGGCATTTTTTAAAAAATTTTACTGATGAAAATAGTGAGCAGTTTCAATTAACAAGTACTGTAAACAGTACTTTTCAGGACCTGATTAATTAAGTTTTGATGAATCAGAATTATGACTTATCAAAATATGATTTAATCTGTTCATCGCACGTCCCTAATTTGTACCAGTACAATTGATGTCATGGCCAAATGATGCTAAGGTTGTGTCAAGTGACCAGCTGACTTCTACTTTTTTCATGAGTATTGACAGAATTCTTTTCCGTACCTCGAAGAGTTGCAATGTTAAACGGACTTTAATTATAGTATTCATAAAAGTGCGAATAATCCCAGCTTTCCAAAGTAGGAGCGCTCTAAAAAAAGCATCCAAAAAGAGTGCGTAATTGGAGCCTTTTCGGAGAGAAGAAATGAATATTGTAGAGAGAATGAACTGTAAGGATCAATTATATGAAAGATTTCGAGTGTTTTCTGACCCTTTTTGTTGTAGGCGTAAACAGAATTGTGAGAAATTGAACGTTGGAGAGCAGATGAGTGACAAAGTTCAATTATTTGAATGTTTTCAAACATTTTCTGAGGTTTTTTTATTTTACCTAACAGAAGATAAAGATCGCATTTTTCATGGACGTTTATCAATAGTCTGCAGAAAATAAACATAGCACATTTCATATTTTCCGAATTGTGTCAATAAAACTTCATAAACCTTTTTTCAGTTCATTTAAAAAGAGTCATAAAACGCTTCAAATTCATCGAAATCGGACTCTTTTATATGACTCCGTTGGAGTGCCCGCGTAGAGCGCTCCATTTGGGCTCCGACAGAAGCTCATTTTGGAGAGTAAAGCTCTGAGAAATGAGCGTTTTGTGGCTTCGAAAGGAGTCTTTTTTGGCACTTTTGGTTAGCTGGGATATGCCATCATATTACCAATTCTCTATCAAACACAGAAAAATGTGTACAACCAAAAAAATTTTCTGGGTTATAATTTTAAAAAGAGTATGCAGTTTCAGAAAAGTTAAAGAACATTAAATTTATGATGTATGGGTCTAGGTATCTGTTTCAGCAAATATGTTATCTTAGTGAAAAATGTATGCGAATGCAAATCTAAATTAAAACCCCCCAAGGCTAATTCCTGGGCACGGCCCGGCTGCAAAGTAACTTCTTGAAATATTTTTGGATATTTTTTTGTGCATTCACCAGATGGAGACATGCAAGGCGATGAAGGATTAAGGGGGCCACATGGGCCATGCACCATACATTTTGAAACAATTTCGTGTAGTTCTGGCTCAGTTTCTTTATTTGGAATTTCAGCACAAACAGCCAAGTCTATAATAGATGCATCAATTATGGTATCTGCATCATGAAGAGCAACCAAAATAAGTGCGTACGGTAGACCTCTTTTTTGAAATTCTATTACGTATAGAAAATATTTCACCCTTCCAAACACATGCTTTATTGAAATATCATTTAAAAGATGTTTTAGTGTTTGCTTAAAAACTCGCGCTATTAACTCAGGACGCATTTGGGATACTTGATATTGTTCAATATTTTGGATTGGAGGTAAAAGTTATGAAAAGTGACAGCTTTCCATGTTTTCTAACAATAGCCATGGCATCTTGGTAATGCATATTCATATTGCGAGGTGAGCCTGGAAAACTGGCATCACATAGTCGTGTAAGCCAGAGTATGTTTCAACTCGAAGTTGATGTTGATGAGTACGCAAAAACGCCAACCTTGCACCCTCTATTCTAACAAACTGATCAACTAAATATTGTTGCCAAAGTTTACCTGAGGCATGAAGTAACCTGAAACCTTCTTGAACTGCCATTCGATATGCAACAACTGTGTGACCCTGAATCTGCGACTTGTTTGGTGTTCTTGCTCATGTAGAAGTGCTTCGTCGTATCAGGGCTCACCATAGGGAAATAAAAGGGGATATACCAAGGGATCACATAATCTATGTAAAGTTGAGATTGTAGTGCAATACTGTGTTCCTGAGCTGTGCGAAAACACTCGTAAATCACGGCTTGCCGGTGGCTCACCTTCCTCAGTTGTAAAAACGGTGGCTGCTATTTAGAAAGGGATCCAAAGAATTTTGCAATAAAAGTGGTATCAAATGAAAGAGGTAGACCTCCTGATCACAAATATATATATCCTAGGGTGCGAGTTAATTTATTTAATTGTGAATTTATGACTACGTGGGTGATATTTTACGTAATACACACACACGCGTATATATACATATATAAGAAAAAGTTCGAAAATTAAGGTGATATTTGCTGTGGAAGTTTTGCAAATTTTCAACTTTTAACATGAAAAAACTCCAAAACTATACATTTTCGCACCCTAGGATATATATATTTGTGATCAGGAGAGGTCCCTCTACCATCCTGAAAAAACCGTTTTTTGGATCCCTTTATAAAATTTTCCCACGATGGCTGCTATTTCTGAGCAGTTTGGAAAATTGTAACGCCGATTCGCATGACTACTAAAGAAAAAATCGATTTTGCTGTCGTGCCCTATGTTCTTCCTCGCGTTCAACTTGCGCCATAAATTTGTACTGACGGGCTAATGGATTCACAGTTAATATCATCTCATGAAGGCATTTCATCAAGGAACTATCGCAATTTGTATTCTTTTGTAGTCGAATGTCAGTGGCTTGATCAGTGTTAAGCATATAAAGCTGTGCGTATGATGAATTTAAATCATTATTTGCATGAAGAGGACACACTCTATGGTAAATTGGTCCATGTATACGAAAACAATAAGGGCCACGCCCAGGTGGCTCATCAATTTTAGCTTCAAAAGATGCAAAGCGAATGAGCTATTTATCTGTCGTATATTTTGTAAGAAGTGGGATCGGAGAGAGTACAAATTATTTTGGAAAACCATTTCCAAAAAATCAGGTACGCGAGGTATCGATAGATTAACTTTCCCACCATGGCAGCACGTAAGAAAACGATTTCGTCTCTATAAAAAATTTTTGTTTGTCAATTTTACCAGAATTTTCCAATAATATGAAGTTACCTTTTCAATTTGAAATGTTTAGCATTGCAATAAGAACAAATGCTAGTTAAATTACCAAGAGTGCTATACTCTTCATTAAATGCTGGATCTAACGGTCTTTTGTATGTACTTAAACTTGCATGAACACGACTCTAAAAAATATAGAATATAAACAACAAACAGTCAGCAAAGACGTTCACACAGCAAAAATACTTGTCGTAAATACAGTGCAGAGCAGAAACTTTGAGCCTGTTTTTTTTTTCAGTTTAATTAAACCGACACTTGCATTCCTTAGCATTTACTGTTCTCTTCTACCACTTAAAGTAGGCCCTCTGCGAACTCTTCTTGGTCGTCCTCTAGGCATTATATGCAGGTACCTTGCTTTTCTTATAATAAAACCTACCTTATGTAGAAATAATAATAATATTATAGACTTAAGCTTTGGTTTCCTCGAAAGCGGTGCCGCTATATAGCGGCCGTTACATAGCGGTAGAGTACGTTGTCAAAAACAATTCAATGTAAAAGTAATTAGGTGTAAAGTTAGAAGACGGTGAAGTTCACCGTAATGTAATGCAAGGATGATATATTACGGCCGTCATGACGGTGAAAACTAGTTCTTCAGCGCCTTGCTTTAGAATAATAATATAGATTATTTGCATGGAAATGAAAATACTTTTACCATCATAATGTTATTTAATTTTTAAATGAAATCTTTTTCTAGAAGATTTTTTTGATAATTTATGGTTGATAAGTTTTACGAAATTTATTACATATATTCTGCTGAATTAAATGAAGTTGATATTTCTCATGATAAGTGAATTCTAAGCAAAAGTACAAAATGAAAACGTGAAGGCAAAAAAACATGTCGAGGTAGAACTATTGTATACCCGGAAATAGCTCGGCTGACGAAACTGTGTGAGTATTGTAAGTAAACCTAAATAATGCATTTAAAAAATTGTTCATTACTTTCAGATGGAGGATCTGAAAACCAATGTCACCAACCTAACGGGGAC
Source organism: Sphenella marginata (assembly GCA_951509765.1). Classification (NCBI taxonomy): domain Eukaryota; kingdom Metazoa; phylum Arthropoda; class Insecta; order Diptera; family Tephritidae; genus Sphenella; species Sphenella marginata. Next base: position 29,728,885 of record OX608078.1, on the reverse strand, counting down.
TGTCAATGTACTGTTAAAGAAAATGAGGAGGCTGGAAAGGCGCGAGACAGATTTGGACCGTGCCAGAAACACTCTCAGTGTACCATCGCAAGCTGACGAGTTGGTAGCTCAAGCCCCAGCCCAGATTGATAAAATTATAGGATTACGATTTTTAAGGATACAGGGTTCTCTTCCTAAACAGTGTTCTTCGTCCTCCCAGGACATACATTTTTCGCCGGTTACTTTATCGTTCCCTTAAAGGCCAAAATTTGTAACCAAGTTAATTAGTCAATGATAAAGATGTATCTGACCATACTATACAAAATATGCAGGCTGTTTTTTGCGGCAATGAACTAGAAACCGCGAGTGTCGGAGCGGAAAATGGACCACCACTCCTAAACCTATCTATATTAAAAGTTATCCTTCCCCGGTGCTCCCGAGAGAGGAAGTGGATAGACAAATAAATGAGCTCTTAGATGAGGGGTGGTACGTCCATCCAAAAGCCCTTACAATTCCCCGATTTTCCTAGTCCCGAAACCGAATAGTATCGTATGGTGATCGACTATAAGCGGTTGAATGCTGTAACAATTGGCTTCACTTTTTCTATGCCTAATATAAATGTAACCCTATATATAGCCTTGGCCAGCCAACTTACTTATACAACAATCGATTTGGGCTCCATTTTCCATCAACCACCAATGAAAATTCTGCCAAACTGAACCCCAAACGCACCACTCTGAGCTCTTTCCATACCGGAGACAAGGTGTTTATTTCCAATGAATAAATAGTAAACTAACAAAGGCGGGTGTGTTTAAAATTGCTCTTGCTTTTCATATTAGCAGAATTCATCTTCATATGTTGCATTTGTTGTGCTTTAAGTTGTCAATTTTAATTTAGTGTCATATTTGCGAAATGCCGTGCATCTAAGGTAGATCACAATTAAGCAAAATTAAATGCGCTAAAACAGCTGTTTTTATTGCATTAGTTGTGCCAACACTCGTCACCAGCAGGGTTGTAAAAGAATGCATTCATATGCGAATGTAATCAGTTGAAGTCTTATTCAATGACTTCAAATTTCGAATGCACTAATTGGCTCGAGTTTTGACTAAAGAATGAAAAGTCATTTAGGGAAGTCACTTACTGACTTCATTTTTTGAGTGAAGTCATTAACTATTTGCAACAAAAATACTTTGCGATCATGTCTCGTATGCCATAGGTAAATTGCCTTCAAATGACTCCAAATGACTTCAATTGACTTCAGTGAGACTTTTCATTCAATGAATGCAATACATGAACCATAAAATGAATGAATAAAAGAATTTGAAGTCGCAGAATAAAGTCTGAATGGTGACTTTATTTTTTAAGCCCCAGTCAAAGAATTCAAAAATGGCTGCAGTCATCAGTCTCTTCGATCTCCCCCCCCTCGTCCTAGCCTAACCAACCTGAGCGCCATTAGGTATGTGAGAACTTTACGCTTTCAAGTGAATCGACATTACAGAGTGTGTGTAATGAGCAAACTGAGCTCAAATCAGAACTTGCCTGTGCATTTGATCTCATTGTCGCAAAGGGAGACAATAACGATAAGCTGGTTGATATTATTAAAAGAATGCAGTTGAAACTAGGCGAAATTGACTCTGGCCAAAGTAAATGCACAAAGAAGGTCCAACAGCGAATGCGATAGAAACTGTCAAATCGATGGTAGGCAATAAACCACGTACCTACGTTTAAACTGCTTAAATTTACTGTGTTTTAATTAAATTAAACACTTGAACGCATAAAATCTATAGATTTCATTCCTAGTAAAATATCAATTATTTAAGCCATTATTTGAAAATCATCACATAGTTATCTTGTCAAAGATCAATAGTAACAGGTATTTACCCATTGCTTACAACTTTAGCAATTTTTGATTATCGACGAGAAATTGTCGATGGGTCAGGAAGTAAAGTATCACACGGAGAAAACCGTTGTGCATTATTTATGCACAAGCTGTTCATTACTATAAAATGTAATGTAGGTACCTTTTTGAATATGCAACTTTGCGCATAAATACACACTCTATTGAAAGTGTGCATAAGTTATACACAAAAAATGTGCAGTTTGTGAACATTGTTCACAGCTTAATTATTTGAAAATTAAACACAATTGATCATAATATGTGAACATAGTGCATAATATTTAACTATAAACACTTATTGCTCATAAGTTGTGCCCATTTATTATAGATTATGAACAATCTATTAAAATTGTGCATAAGTTATACACAAAAAATTTGCAGTTTGTGTACATTGTTCATAGCTTAATTATTTGAAAATTAAACACAATTGATCATAATATGTGAACATTGTGCATAATATTTGACTATAAACACTTATTGTTCATAAGTTGTGCCCATTTATGCAGAGATTATGAACAATCTATTAAAATTGTGCATAAGTTATACACAAAAAATTTGCAGGTTGTGTACATTGTTCATAGCTGAATTATTTGAAAATTAAACACAATCGATCATAATATGTGAACATTGTGCATAATATTTAACTATAAACGTTTATTGTTCATAAGTTGTGCCCATTTATGTATAGATTATGAACAAGGCGTACACATATGCAACTGGGCTTCACTTTGCTTTGTGAATAATTCGGGAGAGTCAAATGATATGTTCAGAACGTATGCCCAGTTGTTCATAGTCTTTCCCAGTTGTTCAGAACGTATGCCCAGTTGTTCATAGTCTATCTCAGTTTTTCAGAACGTATGCCCAGTTGTTCATAGTCTATCCCAGTTGTTCAGAACGTATGCCCAGTTCTTCATAATCTATGCCCTGGTTCATAAAACATGCTCGTACTGCAGAAATTAAGTTATGGACAAGTGTTCATGGATTATGAATAACTGTTCTTGGTAATTTTTCGTGAACGATTTGTGCATAAGTTGTGCTCATACCGCATAAATTCTGCACACAATTCTCTCGGTGCAATGTATATGTTTTCACAATACCGTGCCCAAGTTTTAATAAACAAATTTACAATCTTTCGGAATCCCGAACGACTAATTGCAGTAAAGGGACGACGCCCTCTACTACCCATGTCCTACACGCATTAATAGCTTCTTGTTTTTTCTCCTCGCTCACTGTTTTTAAAGATGCACCTTGCGTAAATTTGATTACATGAAGACCCCCCATTGTATTTACATACTTTTTTGCAGCTGCGACAGCTTACATAACCGTCCAAAATTGTGTCTTCGTTTGTGGAAATTTGTGCGAAAAGTCACCATACTTCACTTTTAGCATTTCTTTTTTTGGTAATAGTTGGAAAATTCCTATTTGTACTTTCTGCTCAATCTCTGTTTTGTTGTCCATTGCCTCAAGTTTAAGGAAGAACAGTTTAAATAGAATATCGTCTTGTTGCTGGTTTTGCGGTCTATTTTGTTTACAAATTTGTAAGTGTTTTGCAAGCTCGAGACCAGTTAACAATAATTCTAAGTGAATTAATATTGTCAGTTTTTGCGAAAAATCTTTGTTTATTTAAATAGATACCTGCAATTATAATAGCTTTTCGTTACAAATAATCAAATGCCGCTGCAAAATTATAATTCCCACTAAACACAAGCTTTTTTCGGGTGTATCAAATTCAATGTTGTTGCAAAGCAAATCAAACGATAGAACACTGTCCCAGTGGGAAAGGGGGGAATGCATTACCTTTTTCATGCATGAAAAGATATACGAAAATTGTTGTAAGAAAAGATCAATCCAAAAGCAATCGAAGTAGTAATGTGTCGCTCTATTTTTATTTGTAGTATTTACTACATTTTTGATTTTTTTTACTGTGCTTTGTGGTTTTTTATAGAAGCAGCCAATGTGAAAAATTTCAAACTCATTCTGAAAAATGAAAAAAAAAACAAAACATATCAAAAAAATTTCTGGAGGGCACTTCCGTTTTTTGCCGTTATTTTTTTTTTTGTGATATGGCGAGCTCAGAGCTCAAAAGATTGATAAGGTACTTATCCCGTCCTCACAGGCAGAGTCCCCTGATGCGGTAAGGTTTTTACAACTCATGAAGTGACCCCGAAATCTGTTGTGAACTTGCCGTCTTGGAATTACACTGTGTTATATGACACCGTACCGACTAGCTGGCGATCTTACTATGCTTATGCCAACCCCTGTGGTAGTCCTAATAATGGTCATAGCTTGTATTTTGTTTTATAAACCGTAACCCTGCAAAAAATAATTTGCATGTAATGCGTCTTTTCTATCATGCAAAGTAGTGGTAGATATAATCTGTCCATTGTAATGCATCTTTTCATTTATAAAAAGTAATGTATAGTTTGTCGCTTCAGTTTGTTGCGAGCGACACATTACTTTCGTAGGACATGTGCTGTGTTAATAGTCATGCATGTTGTAATGCATAAATAGAGCAAGTGATAGATTACTTTTTGCATTACCAGACATTACCGTTTCCAACTGGGGTGTATAGCGGGCTTTACACGGTCATTTTTCTATGGAAACATCGGTGGGATGAGCGAGTAACCATAATAAATTCGTGTTTGTCATGCATGTGATGGTTTTTAAAAAATTTTAAAAACATGATGGTCTTATAAACGTGTTTTATGGTGTAAGCGCTTGCATCATGCACGAAGTACATATTTTCAGTGGATGAGCAAACATCGGTGCGTAATGGCGACACGGATAAACTTATATATGAAAAAACTGTCCTCTTGATCGCCATTCCTTTACCAAAGCTTTTCTCTGCCTTTTTTATACCTAGTAGTGCTTCGCACACAAGGTATATTAACTTCATTCGCCTAACGGTAGTATGTAACGGCATAAACGAATCGAGATAGATATTGACTTATGTATATCAAAATGTTCAGGAGGAAAAGAGAAATTGATTGAGCCATGTCCGTCCGTCCGTCCGTCCGTCCGTCTGTAAACACGATAACTTGAGTAAATCTTGAGATATCTCAATGAAACTTGGTATGCAGGTTCCTTTTTACTTATCTCTGAACGCTATTGAAAATAGGCAAAATCGGTTAAAAGCCACGCCCACTTTCTATATATATAATATTTTCGAAAATACAAAAAGAGTGATTATTCAGTACATAATACACCTATAAGAATAAAATTTGGTGTGTACCTTAGCGTTAAGGCAACAAATACATTTTTGAAGAAATTTTTAAAAAAGGGCGTGGCACCGCCCACTTTTGATTAAGTCAAATTTGGAAATATTATTAATCATAAATCAAACACCGCTCAAGATAGCAAAATAAAATTCAGCACACATATTTCTATTAATACAGGCAATATTTCGAAAAAAAATTAGCGAAATCGGATTAGGTCCACGCCCAATTTTATACGAAAGATTTCGAAAAGGATCATAGATATATTGAATATGCTATAACTTTGCTTAAACTAGCTGTATATCATTTCTATTTCACCTCTAAAGTGTTCGTGGGCAAAGAAAGTCGAAAGCACAAAATTTTTGGAAAATGGGCGTGGCCCCGCCCCTTTATGGGGGATTATTCCACAAAACTTTCCATGCCATAACTCCGGTAAAAATTGACTTATTGAAACGATATTTAGAGAAAGTGTTCAACATATAAAGCTAACTCTTTGCTGAAAAAATAAACAAAATCGGAGAACGGACACGCCCACTTTTTGAACATAGTTCTAAAAAATTTCTTCGTAAAATTAAAATCGAGATATTTCCATAATTGTATAAGTTATATAAATAAGATTTTACACACATAATAGCCTTTTTAAACAAAACTATACTGTAAAAAAATTTTGTGGATTTTGGTGAAGTAGGCGTGGCGCCGCCCACTTTTTAGCATAAAAGCTCTGCTATTTTCAAAAGCGATTGCTTGGAATTTCAAGAATGTATTTCAATGAAATTTAGTGAGACACTTCCCAATAGTATGTAGTATACTCCTGCCAAAAATTACGCAAATCGAATGACAAACAAGGAAGATTTACGGGCAAGTAGTTAACACCCTACTGCCTTTTTTTTATGAATTTTTTTTATTTTCATACCTTTCATGAACATGAGGAAAGCTATTTATATTTTCTTATTTCGTGATAATTGAATTTACCACTCACAAAAGAAGTGTTTTTAATCGAAAACAATCAGTTGCCTTTATAACAACTTTTCCGTTATTAAAATAGACCTGAGTAAATTGGGATACCAAAACAGATCACTACTAGGTATTTAATGTTCGGTTACACCCGAACTTAGACTTCCTTACTTGTTTTTTTTTTGTATTTTTTGTCCTACTTCTTCTTCCAGGGATGCAAACCCCTCCGAAAAGCTCTGCGGTTCGGTTCAGTGGTTCGAACCACTTCCCGAAAATCTGGGTGGTCCGGTTCAGTGGTTCGAACCATCTTGTTAAACGTTGAACCGGTTCGTGAACCGGCTCATAAAGCGGTTCAGACCATATATCAACCCAGCCAAAAACTATAACAAAAAAATTTGAAAAAACGCATTAGTTAAAATAAAAATTGTAAGGAAATGACAGTTTTAAGAGATTTATAAAACTTTGTTAACTTTTATAAATATGGTGATAAATGTATAAAAATAAAACGCTTTGTTATTGTCATTTATAGATAATCTATATATTAATAGGCTAACATTTTTTCCATACAATCAATTGCCAGAGTGTATCTCATAAAAACAGACATAATTCCAATTATTATATATTTTGGTATCTTTTCATGGGCCAGGAGCTTTGGCATATTTTATATAACAAAAAATGCTTCATTAATTTGTAATCTTATAAATAAAAATGAATGTGTGTCTGTGTGTCCTTTATAGGCGTCCAAAGTACTCAACCGATTTTTTTCAAATTTTCACAGTATATTCTTGGAATCATGGGTTAAAGCATAGGCTATATTAATTTTTGGAAAAGTGGGCGGTGCCACGCCCCCAGGCTATATAAAACTACAATTCTTCATAACTCTGAACATATTTGGTCTAAATTAATGATTTTTTGATATGTGTGTCCTTTGGTCAAGATTTATGTAATTTTGGAAAAGTGGGCCGTGTCACGCCCACATTTTTTGTGTTTTGTTTGTAGTTCAATAATGTCCAAAGTTTTTGGTGGATCTCTTTTAAACTTTCCAGATTGGTTCAGAAAATTATTGTGTACCATTCAGGCTATATCAATTTTTGGAAAGGTAGGATTGCCACGCCCCCAGGCTATATAAAATTGTAATTCTTCATAACTCTGAACATATTGGGTCAAAATTAAAGATTTTTGGACATGTGTGTCCTTTAGTCAAGATTTATACGATTTCTGAAATGTGGGCGGTGCCACGCCTACATTTTTTGTCTTTTGTTTGTACTTCAATAATGTCCAAAGTTTATGGTCGATCTCTTCTAAACTTTCCAGATTGGTTCAGACGATTGTTGTGTACGATTTAGGATATATTAATTTTTGGAAAAGTGGGCGGTGCCACGCCCCCATGCTATATAAAATTTAAATCATCATAACTTTGAATATGTTTGGTCTAAACTAATGATTTTTGGATATGTGTGTCCCTTGGTCAAGAATTATATAATTTGGGAAAAGTGGGCGGTTCTTAAATCTTAATCAAAGCACTTTTTTTTTTTTGTTATTGCCGTTTATACATATCCAGAGTATTATAGGATTTCCATAAAATCATAATAGTGGCGTTAAGTGGTAGATATAGGATATAATTAAGTAAATGCTAACTATACATCTGATCAGCAGCCCATAATGGTTTTTTTCATACCCATTGGGTTCAAAAGATCCGTTTTTTGTGTTGGACATCCAAAAAAATTATTTGTTTATTCCAAAGACGTTAAAACCAGAAACATTGTATATCCTAAAGCACTGCAATAAATGGAATGTTAAAAGTTAATAGAAAAATATTTGAAAATTTATTTCTATGGAAGTCACTGGTCACGCAGAACAACGTCTGCCGGGTCTGCTAGTAATTCATAAAAGTTTTCACCAAAAGCCAAAGCTGTTAACTAGAGTATCTGACCGTTTTACTGTACATACAGCAGTGGCGCACGAGTTCAGCGCAGGTTAAGCTTTTGTTTTTGTTTTTACTAAATTGAATTTGCCTTGAAACATATGAAAACTTTTTACCATAATATTTTTTTTTTACATTTATCATATTTGTAACCCTATATTTCAATATTTTCCTGTTTATGACCTCTATCTTGGAGTGAAAAAATTAAATTTTTTTAAAAAAAAGCTAAAAAATTATTCCAATTTATCAATATACAAAAAGTAAAAACACAGTTTGTTTTCAACATATTGACTGTTGATTGAAAGATTATCCTATTTAAATTTTATTTTTTAAAATGTCCTGTCTTAGAATTTGTTTCATCAATAAGGGCGTTATTGGATATATAATAATGAAATATTGAATACAATTTTTAAATAGAGAGATTTATTTTTTAGTAGATCTATATTATTCAGAGTCTCTGTTATTCATGCAATTCATAATTTTAATTCTTTTTTAAAAACGCAATCTAACTTCTATTTTTTTTGCAAAATTCGGCTTTTTAGTTCTTTATATGCATCTTAAAATATTTGTTTTCAAACTATCTCACATGTTTTGCTGCAGGTGCAGTTTTGTTTTTACATTTATAAATTTCATGAAATAACTTTGGTCCGATGTGTGTAAGTATGAAAAGAAGAAGAGATAGACCCACCATTAAATATACCGAAATGATCAGGGCGACGATCTGAGTTGATTTAGCCATGTCCGTCTGTTCGTCCGTCTGTTTGAACGCAAACTTGTCCCTTCATTTTAGAGATATCTCGATGTAATTTTGCAAACAGGCGCCATTTTGCATGGGATTAATCATTTGTCGGAACCAGCAAAATCGGACCGATACAACGCATAGCTCCCATACAACGGGGTTTGGCCTATAAGGCTATAACTCTTGCAATTAAAAAGCTGTTAGAACGAACTTTCGCAGGCTTAGTACATATTATATGCGTAATATTCGTAGTGAAAAACACCTAGATCGGACAAACATAACATATAGCTCCCATATAATAGGTAGTTTCGATAAATGGGTTTTGGGCTATACATTTTGCAAATATAAAGCTAGAAACGTAAAATTTTTCATACAGATCGGACTTACATGCAGATCGGACTTACATAACATATAGCTCCCATATTACCGATTGCTCCGATAAATGTGGTTTGGCTATGTATTTTTAAATTAACAGTTTTGGAGAGTTTATAAGTAAGGATCGGACACTTAGAAAAGTTGTGGGTATTCGTGAAAGGTATAAAGCCTTCGGCACAGCCGAAGACAGCCCTTTCCTTACTTTTTTTTATTTTTATTTTTCTTAAAAACGCAATCAAACTTCTATATTTGGTAAAATTTCGGTTTTCGGTATTTATATGCACCTAAAATCCTGAAAAAGCTATGTGTTTAAGCCCCAATAGCTCCCAAGCCCAAATAAAACGCACTTTATATTAGTTGCTAACTATTTTACTAGCACGACTAGTACAGCACAACTTTTACACGACGACTAGCCCAACTAGCCCAACTAGCCATGTATTCATCGTTCACCATACATCGTTACCAGCTCAAACCTATAGACACATCATTGCCAGATCAATGTCTATAAACATACTTCGTATGAAGGTGGGTTCATACGGAACACTGCCCCGTTGAGCTTGCTCAAATAGCTCTCACCACGATTAGGTACTAGCACTCGTGTCAATCGGTAGAACACAAATCCTTTGCACTGGTCGGGTTAGCTTGTTAGTAGCTGTTTGTACGACCACATTGCGCACTAGCTCATCCTTGCTCGTTATCAGCTCTACAACTCTTTCCAGAGCCTATGCCGCTGGTGGGAAGTTTTCGCTCTTAATGATGACCAGTTGGCCAATCTTCAAGCCCTCACGCTCCTTGCGCCATTTCTTCCGCTCTAGTAAAGTTGTAAGATATTCATCTTGCCAGCGCTTGCATACATATGTGTTTTACCATGCTCTGTCCTTCTTGCCATAGCTTTCGTCCTCTGGATCTAGGCTGAGGAGCCAGCTCAAATGGAGGAGGTAGCACCAAAGGTTCGCCTACCAGGAAATGACCTGGCGTTAGCGCTTGCACATCTAATGGATCATCGCTCAGTGGATACAGTGGACGCGAGTTTAATATGGCTTCTATTTGTACTAGAAGAGTTAGAAACTGCTCATATTCTAAGCACCTTTGCTATATTACGCGTGTCAAGTGATGTTTCATCGACTCCACAGCTGCCTCGTAAATACCGCCTTGATGCGGTGCAGCTGGGGTCATGAAATGCCACTCTGTCTCCTTCAACATTAGCTCCGCAAACATATCACTAGCTCTCCAGCGCTCATAAGCTCTAGCAATCTCTTTCGATGCTCCGACAAAGGATGTCCCATTGTCGCTGTACATGCTCTCACATCTGCCACGCCTGGCAGTGAATCTTTCATAGCAAGCTATAAAGGATTTAGCAGTTAGGTCGGTGATCATATCGATGTGTACAGTTTTTGTTTTAAGGCAAACAAATATAGCGACCCAACTCTTCCTCTTCACTACACAACGTTCATTCTTGTCCAGTTGTCTGATTTCAAAGGGGCCTGCATAATCCACTCCAGTGTGTAGAAATGGTTTCCCGACTTGCACTCGATCAGCTGGCAAATCAGCCATTAGCTGTTCGCTTAATCTTTTTTCATATCTAGGACAGATGACGCACTGATGGATAAATTTTCTGAGCTAACTTCGCAGTCGCGGTATCCAAAAACGTTGTCGGATATATTTCATCATAACCTGGACTCCTCCATGTTTAGTGGCTTGATGCGATTTGCTCATAACTAACTGGCACAATCTAGAACCCGGTGGAATAATAGCTGGATGCTTCATTTCGTAATCACATTCTCCTCTTCCGATTCTACCACCTGCACGTAAAAGCCCATTTTTATCTAGCACTGGGTTCAATGATTCGATCTTGCTCCCATCAGGCACCGGCATTTCCTTGGACAACTAAACTAGCCCCTGCGCTTCTTTAATTATTAGATCTAAAGCTCTAGAGCGTTCCTCAATGGGCGGAACGGCCATATGAGGAGCTCCCCGGTTTGATGTCCGGATCCTCTGATTAACACTAGCTCTCAACAAACCTTAGCACTTGTGACATGACTCCAATGAGTTTGTCCAAAGAACTAACACGTTGCACCAGTTGAATTTCTCCCACATTAGCGTTGCTCCTAGCACTCCATGTTGGTCTTGCTTCGAATGCGACATGCACTCTCAGCTCAGGCAATGTATCTTCTGGTACGCTCCCTTGCACAGAGGCACTTCTGGGCCACTCCTCGCTCAGCAGCCCAAGCCATATCGTGCCGTGTAACCATAGTTGATTGCCCACCATCTTGCTCGCACTGATACCCCTGGTTAGAAGGTCTGATGGATTATCGCTCGTTCTCACATGTCGCCACTTACTGTTATCGGTGTTTGCCTGGATAGAAGCCACCCGATTCGCTACATAGACCTTCATTTCACATGGTAGCTTCCGTATCCAATGCAGGACTATCATGGAATCGGACCACAACACATAGTCGACTGACTCCCATTCCATGCTCCGTATAACGCTCAAGTATAACCTGCTCAACAGCTCCGCAGCAGCTAGCTCAAGTTTGGGAATTGAGATGGTTTTCAGTGGAGCGACTCTAGCCTTGGATACTAGCAACTCAGATCTTATCTCGCCCTTGCTCGATACTACTCGTACGTAAATCGCTGCCCCGAAGCCCTTCTCGAATGCATCTGCGAACCCGTGCAACTGGACGGTCGCATCAGCACTAGCACCGATATATCGAGGCAATTCTGAGTTTAATATTCTTAGGCACCTCGTCATCCCAGCCCATTTTCAATCTCCACAAGTCTTGCACTATTAATTTGCCAATAATTGTAACCGGTGTTATGTAACCGTTTGGGTCATAAAGTTGCGCAACACAACTTAAAACAATGCGCTTGCTAATTAGCGCAGGTATCTCTGGTGCCTTTACCATTTGCCATTTCAGGCCTAGCACGGATGTATCAGTGTTGTCAGCCATCAACACTGTATTTGATTCTTCTGATTGGAAAGCACCTGCAAACCGCTTACTATTGGAATGCCACTTGCACAATTCCATGCCTGCACTTCCTAGCACGAATTTAATTTCCCTACCTAATTTGATCGCCTCATCGACATTGCTTGCTCCAGTGATACCATCATCCATATAAAAATCATTTATAATCGCTCTAGCTGCTAATGGGAAATGGTCAAGCTCATCTGTGGCTGCTTGGATTAAGCAACGCACCGCCAAGTGGGCCGATGCAGTCATCCCATATGTAACGACTGTCAAACAATACTCGCGCAACTTTTCCCTGGGACTCTCGCGCCAGAATATTCTCTGTAGGTCATACTGGCTCTCTACTATTCGCACTTGCCTAAACATCATTTTCACGTCACAGCTTATGCCAATCCTATGACGCCTAATAGCATTTGCACCTCATTCAAAGATACTCCTGTATCTGTTTTACAGCTCGCATTAAATACCACACGAAATTTCTTAAGCACACAATGGTGTGGAATATAATATACTAGCTCACCAGGCACTGGCTCGTTCAGAGCTTCTTTCATATGCCCAAGCCTCGCATACTCCCGCATAAAATCTATGCATTTGCTTGCAATTTCAGGGTTCCTAGCTAATCTTTTCTTCAAATAGAAGAACTGTTTTAATGCAGCTTCACGAGAGCTGCCCAATCTCCTAGCCTCTTTTAATGGAATCGTAACTACAAATCGCCCAGTATCATCTCGAAAATGCGTATCTGTAAATATTTGCTCAACTAGCTCTTGCTCCTTTGTTCGGAGGGGGGAATCACTGATGTGATCCATTTCCCACAATCTTTGCACATTCTTGTCTAGCTCTTCATAACTGACACAGCCTATGCTGGATGTATCTGCCCCGGTTCCATAGTCCATTTGATCGATATATGCGCCTAGGACTACTACTCCAAAAGTAGTTTCTACCATGGTAATTTGGTCAGGGCGCCTGGCTACAACCCAATTAAACATTTCGCAAACACTTGCACTCCTATGACCTTAGCACTTATATTCCGCTTGACCCCAAACGGTTGCCCTTCTATCCCTACCATATGTCTACAGCCATTAGCTGCAGGCAATTGGTATACTTTGAAAATCTTATGCGAGATGAGATTCGGTTGCGCTCCCGAATATAACAACGCATAAAAAGGCCCAATTTCGATCCCACCAATCTCGAACCTGACAAGCGCGGTGGGTAAAAGCGATCTGCTTTGTCTAGCTCCTATATCATGCCCTGAGGAGTGATCTCTGCAATCTTGCCCTAGCTCATCTTGACTATCCATCAAATTAAACGCACAGCTATACGATGAGGTAGGCATATCTACCTGTTTATTATTATTATTAGGCTCATTTAGCTCTTCTACATCCGACTGCGTCTTGCCCCGCTTACCTTATTGTCAGATTGTCGAGTTAACTCTATCCGCTTTGCGCTTGGTTGCCGCCTTTGATTGAGTACTAGCTCGCTGAGATTCACCTTTATCTTGCACTACTAAAAGATGCTTGTTGACATCCCTGGTTGGACACAAAACGCTGTTATGGATAATTTTGCCTGGACAACGATTACACGGTCCGGAGTAGCAATCTTTCACGGCATGACCCTGTTTTAAGCAATTTGGGTATAATTTATGTTGCTGTATGTATGATCTGCGCGATTTCAAATTCAAGCTCAAGAAATCTGGACATTTATAGAGTCCATGGTCACCTTTGCACAGGTAACATGGATATGTTTTCTTCTCACGTTCATTGCTCTGATGCCCAATACTAGCTCTGCTGTGACTTGCTCCATGACTAGCTCCCTGCTGACCCCTCTTGGGTTGGCTACTACGTGCTACACTCGCCTCTCGTGCACGCCTATTGTCTATTTGATGTGATGATGCTGCAGCTTGCTTGTCTAGAAAAGAGAGCATCTCACTCGCAGTCGGCGTTTCTGACTGTCGCTGAAGCTCCCATGCCTTACTAGTGTCTCATGTAAATTATGCACAACGATCATGTCCCAACTTTCAACAGGTAACCCCTGTGCCCGCAGCTGACGCAATCTCTCATGGGTGACATTCGCCATACGCTGCAGCCCATCAGATGATGCACGCTCCAAGAAAGGCTATCGATAAAATTGACGTAAATATTCGCGGCATGTATGGTACTTTTTATAATACAGCTGCTTCAAGCGCTCCCATGCTTCATGATAATTTTCATCTAATAATTGCCACTCGCCCAAAGTACGCGCTGCCTTGCCCACCAGCGATTTTTGTAAATAGGTGAACTTGAAAGTTGGCGCTACTAGCTCATTATCATGCACTGCAGCTTTGAAACGGTCATGGAAACCTTTCCACTTCGTCAATGTGCCATCAAACTCGCCCTAATTGTTTTTCAAGTCCATTTGCCGTTGTGGATATTGTAGCCCTACTTGAATGTTGGCTGGCGTATTTACTTGCACTGGCGCTGGACCTAGCTCATTTATTTTTCCCTGCAGGGCAGCATTGGCTGCAAAATAACCTTGCTTAGCCTTTTCTAGCTCTTCGTCATATTCTTTAATATCGTCGCCCTCTTTCATATTAATTACTAGCTCATCATGCATGGAAATGCACTGTTTCCATGTCCCTTTCAACGCTTGTAAACGCGCACTAGCACCAGGATAGGTGATCGAGTCAAACTCCTCGCTCTGCACATAAAGCGCTGCTCGCTCAATCGCCCGAACACATGCTGACAGCATCCCGAATTTCGCCATTTTGTGATTTCACCTTAATAAACCTGAAAATAATTTGATAATTATTTGCCATAAGCACGCAAATTTGCAAGCGCAGAAATTTTAAGCACACTCTAGCTCGACTTTGACCAACATAAACAAATTGGCGCAGGCACATTATTATGTTTCAGCAGAACAACCATATCTGAACATGCTCACACTTGCACGTCTTTACCAAGCACGTCTAGCACAATGAACAAATATCTATGCACTTTGTCGATTTTTTAATTCACCAACACATCTAATGACAAATTTTTGCCTTTAATTGCAATCGCTCTGTTTTTCTGTGCTCTATTTGTGTGGACTGTATACAAGAGCTTACCTGTAATAAGAAATGCTCTTTCACTAGCCCTGTATAAATTAAATCTTTATTTTCTCGACAAATCGCACTTTCACACCTTCACTTCGCAAAGATTTTTAGTACAATGGCTCTTATTCGATCGTTTTTTTTTAAATCGCTGTGTTGATTGTTCCATTATTATTGAAACACATAGCTCTTACCTTTTTCATCTTTTTCACCATGCGCAAGAACACAATTTGCACCTTTATATTTTTCAAGCTCTGACATGTTCGATTTTACGAACTTCGCATATTCTGTCGCACTCTAGCACCCTCAAAGCTCCATTTTCTTCTAGCTCAACACATGTGTTTCTAGCTCTTTTCCGCTCATGATAAACTAACTCAACTAGCTCAATGCAGTTTTTACGTACATACATATGTATGTATGTATGTATTCATAGCTCTTTGTCTTGCACAGCACTTTTGCAAAGTAAAAAAAGGAAGGAAAAGCGAGAAAAAACTGCGCCAACTCCTATCCGGCTCTACATGGACCAATGTTTAAGCCCCAATAGCTCCCAAGCCCAAATAAAACGCACTTTATATTAGTTGCTAACTATTTTACTAGCACGACTAGCACAGCACAACTTTTACACGACGACTAGCCCAATTAGCCATGTATTCATCGTTCACCATACATCGTTACCAGCTCAAACCTATAGACACATCATTGCCAGATCAATGTCTATAAACATACTTCGTATGAAGGTGGGTTCATACCATGGCATAGTAACATAGGTAAAATCACCCGCACAGCTGATAAAATTTTTTTTTTCTACACTAGAATCTTAACTATCAAACTTTGTTTATATTGGGTTTTTTTTTTTTTTTTATTCTTAGCCGAAGAAAAAATTTGATTTTTCAAGGTATGCCATGGATTTTTCATAAAAATTTAATTCAATTGAGTTGTCAATATCAGTTTTATTTGACAATAAAGTTTCTTCAAGCAACAACAAAATGTATAGCAGGGTTGCATTTCTCCTCCTGCTTCTACCTATTGGATATGCCTTGGTTCATACGGAACTCTATGTGTTTATATTTAAATGTAAACTTTTACAGTTCATAAAACTCCAATAATAAAATGGGATTCCAAAGCATCCATGACCACCTTATAATTCAAAATTTGAAGTAAAAAGAAAGTAGAGTCAAAGTATACTAACAAAAAACTTACAATTTGGCAACCATATCTAAACGGTGGGCATAACTTATGAGCATCTGTGGCTTTGAGATTGCGCAGTACAATCGCATGCAACGCAAATGAAATAAACGAAAGAAATAATTACAGCTTATGTCGCTCAATCAGTAACCATTATATGTATATACTAGCTGACCCGGCAAACTTCGTTCTGCCCAAAATAGACTTTACTATTAAGTTCATTTAAAAAAAAGATATCCAACTGAATGATAAACTATGTATCTATTCCAGGCGCGTAGCCAGAAAAAAATTTCGGGGGGGGTTTTGGCCAAAGTGTCAGTAAATAAGAATTACCTATAAATACACATATATTTATATTTTCACATATTTATACTTTTATTTATTTGAAATTTTCCTCTTTCTACACGGCTAAAAATTTTAGCCTAAATTTTAAACCATTCATTGGTTTACACAATTTTTAAAACTTTTTGGTAATAAATTCCAAACCTTTCTCAATTTTTTGCGGTTTAGATTTAAAATTTAACCGGGATAAACAAACACTGTACTTTTCGCACAAAATTCATGAGTGCGCCGTAGCTCAGTAGGTAGAGCATTGCGCACTGATTTGGGGCACGTCGGTTCGAGACCTAACATTTTTTAAAAAAACATAAAAAATTGTTAACAACATTTTCGGTATAAAATTTATATAATTTTTATTAGGCGCATTTCTATGACAACCGTCGTAAATTTAATTCTAAACCAAGTTTGGTCATACACCTAGATCAGTATGCCTGCGTTCAAAGGGTTTTTTTGGAATATCCAGTAAAATTAACTTCTTTAGACTAATTTAATTATTTTTAATGAAAGTATGTGCAAATACATAATGAAACTTCTGCAAATCAAAGTTCAAAAGTTTGTGGAAAATTCATGAAAATTTAAGAAATCTCGAAAAAATTTCATCGAAATTTCTAACTTTCTCGTAAAATTTTTTTTATTTTATTCGTGCAGTTTTGCTGCTCGTTCCATTGTCAAAAGTCGACCAAGAGCATTTTCTTTAATATAAAAATATTACGCTTATAAATTTGTATGGAAGATAATGCACTCGGCTACAAATTGCCAAAAATCGAGTAATTCTTCTAGCGGCTTAAGATTGCTATCTTTGTTCACTTTAATTGAACGGGCCACAAAACTGAAAACTCGAAAAAATTTAAATATTTTTACTAAAAAGTTAGAAATTTTATGAAAATGTTTCGAGTTTTCTTGAATTTTCATGAATTTTCCACAAAGATCTTAACTTTGAGTTGCAGTATTTTTCTTGTTTTTTTGCACATTCTTTCATACAAAAATAATGAAATTAGTCAAAGGAAGTCAATCTTACTGAAAATTCCAAACTACACTTTGAATATGTAGCCCCAAAAAGTTTTAAATCTAGGCTAAATATTTTAGACGTGTACAAAACAATATTTATTTTTATTGTTTGTTTTCGAATTTTGTGTAGGATTTCTTCAGGCTTTGGCAAGAAGTAAATAGTTGTCGCTTTATTTCTTGAAGAAAAACTGAAGCTTCGGAAAAATAAAAACAAAAAATGAAATAACATTGAAATTCATATAAAAAAAGCGGAAAATTGCAATTATTCAATATGCTAAACGGAACGTCAACATTTGTTGGCTATTCATGACAATTTCATAGTCAAGAAATACTTGAAAATATTTCTTAAACATTTTCTTTTCAACAGCATACCGGGCTTTCTTTTAAACGTTTTCAATCTTTTTTTGCCAAATTAGCTTCACTTTTTAGTATCACCTCACAAGTATAAGTACAATTTAATTGTTACTTTCTCTGATAATTCAATACGACTGCGTTGTGTACAGCTTAGTAATTTTTGGAAATTTTTTTTAACTTCTTGTTCATTTTTTTGGTTAAACCTTTGGCAACCGTGACTACAATAACGAGAGACACTCATTTTTACGATTTTTGCGCGAATTTCTTAAAGGGCCAAATGAGTGAACCGTTGCAGAAATTTAGTTGTGACCTCTCAGACTTGCTCTGACAATTGATTAGCGACTACCAATAACTTCTCTCAGTGTGAAATATTATTTAATTTTATTCTTTCGTATTTTCATTATTGCTATTAATGATAATTTCTTAAAGGGGTTTTAAAGGTAAATAGAGTAATTATTCTAGTACAGGCGTATATTTTTCAAATTTTCGGAAATTTCGGGGGGGGGGAGTTTGAACCCCTGAAACCCCCCCTGAATACGCGCCTGATCTATTCCAATCTAAGTTGATATTCGCCGACACACTAAATCATTTGCACCAAATCACTCAGATATTGATAATCTACTCATTCGCAACTGTTCATTTCGTAAATGTAAACTATTTACCACGAAAAGCTACCGCTACCACTTCAATTACTAAATTAGAAATAATATTGTAAGCTGTCAAATGAAATGACCGCCTTCTACCCACAAATTTATTTTCACTGAGTATGAAAGGCCAAAATCGCCCCTGGCTATTTTAAGAAAGTAAGTGAGAGATTGGTCTAGTAAATAGGCGAAATTGTACAAAAAGCGACAGCGTAGTACTTCGGTACTTTCTTGAGCCAAATTGTATCGAAAAAGTACAATTGTATGGAAAAACCCAACATTGACTTTGATTATTACTTCACCGACTAACATAACTGCTCAACGTTAGAAGCAGTACCAAACAATAACAGTTTTTTTTTTGCTATAACATTGTTATGTAAGCTTGCATTATGTTAAATCCTATACACTGGTATTCTGCTATGCTTACTTCAGTTTCGTAGCATAACTGCCTTTATCTTCTAGTCAGCCATGTGGTTTTTATAATGTCATAAAATTAAAAAGTGAAATAGTAATGGTATTCATATAATCGTAGAAGTTTACGAAGTGTGTATTTTTATAAGTTTACACACCCCGTTATATGAACGCACCTGTAAATAGCCTCGGAAAGTTGTCAGTCAGCGATGGTTAGATGTGTTCACTAAACACAAAATGAGTAATAACTTTACAAAAAAAAAACATATAAAATTATAGAAATTGTTCAAATTTATTTTATTTTACCTCTTCCATATTTTTATTTATCTTTTGGCGGCTGACAGCTGATTCAATGAGTATGAGCATTGAGTTTACGAGCAGTTACGCACCGAAATTAGTTGATAAATTTACGACAGTTCATTTACGCACTTCGTAAATTTACGCGATTATGAGCTTTACACGCTGTATGCACGATTACATGAATACCATTAGTGAGAATTTAACATTTTTCGAAATAATGTCACATATGTCATATACGGTTCTACCTTTAGAGCCGTTTTACATAGAACACTCATCAATACCTTTCATTTGAAACACATATCGTACTAACACTTTCTGGGGGCATCCTGGTCCACATTCGGACCAATATCTCGGAAACAGGACCCCCTAGGTGAAACAAAGCCACTCCATGTTAGAACACACATCAATTCCGTTAATTTGAAACCCATATCGTTCAAACACTTTCTGGAGTGACCCCTGGTCCACATTTGGGCAAATATCTCGGGAACGAGACCCCCTAGGGGAAAGAAAACCACTCCATGTTACAACACTCATCAGTACCTTTCATTTGATACCCATATTGTATAAACACGATCAAGGGTAACCCCGGTCCACATTTTGCCGGATATCTCGAAAACCCGGAAAATTTTAGAATGTTTTTTTAGCCTATAACCATGTCGAGCACACAGAGATCTTCCGTTCAAAATTTCATCAAAATCGAAAAAAAACGGCTTTCAAAATATAAATAGTATAGATTATAACTCTAACTAAGTTGTTTGTATATGCACATGAAATTTAATTTTGTTTATTGAAATATTGACGGAATATGAAAGGAGTGGTGGGTCTGACGGTGGACTTTCAAACATTGCCAAGTACCGTTTTTGACATCTCCTATTAATGATTATGTGTCTTTAATGGACGGATTTTTTTTGGTTAGTTGTCAAATTAGCCGTCTTCAGAGTAAACCAGCTTTTATTAAAGCGACCCTCAATAACTCAACTATAAATAATTAATTTCAGCAATAAAAATGTCTCCAATATTTCTACTTACTAGTATTTATTAATTTATTAAAAACAAAATTATTTTTTGTTTTCGCACACGTAATGGTCAATTGATAAAATGAATAAAAACCGGGACAGAAAATTAAAAATGTTGTGTAGCCTTAATTTGAATACTAAAATTATATACAAGTAAGGAAGTCTGGAAGCGTGGTTTTCATCCGATTTCGCCCCTTTAAAGAACCAATCTAAGTTAAAACAAAAGTAATCAATCGATATTTTCAAGGGTTATACCATGTCCTACATATAACTTTGCAAAAGAAGGCGTGCCATGCCCATAACTTTTAACGTATTTTGTGAAATTTTTTGATATACGGATATATGTGTCCATTAATCAATATTTACATAATTTTAAAAAAGTGGGTGGTGGCACGCCCACGGATTTTATTATGTTGTTTGTCCCTATTTGAAGATCAATTTTCATTGCAGATCATTATGATACTTTCACAGTATCTTGTTAATACTGAAATGTTGATATTTTGTTTATTCACTTGTGGGCGGTGCCACTCCCATTTTCTAAAATAATACCAAAAAACCTTTAAACATCACTAATAACATCGTCAGGTGAATGAGTGTACTAAATTTTAGCATTATATCTTTATAAGTTAAACCGATATTGCATATTCCGGTTTCCTAACTCTCCTTTAGAGGAATTTAGTCCAAAAGTGGGCGTGGTCGTTCACCGATTTCTCTTAATTTCTGTGGTAGTACTCTACATAAACATAACATGTCTGGTACCTAGTTTCGTAAATCTATCTCGCACCGTTCTGAAGTTATTAGCAGTCGAATTTGAAAATTGCGTGACTCATAAGTGGTGCCACACCCACTCTCCAAAATTTTCCAAAATAATGTAAAGAATATGCAAATTGATGTATGTACCAAATTATATTATTATAGCGGTATCAGTTAATTAGATATGGACTTTTCAATATTTCCACCTTCTTTCAATATAACTTTTATGAAAAGTAGGCGTGGTCGCCAAGCGATTTCGTTTATTTCCCATAGCTGAATTTAACACAACAATAGTATGCCCTCTACAAAATTTCGTTATACTAGCATAAACTGTTCTGAGGTTATTGAGAGTAAAAATTTGAAAATTTCTTCAAATATGTATATGTGGGCCCCTTTTCAATAATTTGATAAAATCGGCCTTAGAACATCCAAATCAATACATATTGCAAATTTTATCATTGCATCTGCTTCTAATATTGAATTAACCCGTTTTATACGTTTTTCGACATTTTCGATATCGAAAAAGGGGCGTGGTTATTGTCCGATTTTACCCATTTTCAATACCAATCTATTCTGAACCCAAATAAGTACGCATGCCGAATTTGGTGAAGATATCTCTCTAAGATTTTTGTTTTTGGTAATAAAAAGTGACAAAATTAAATCTATCTCTGTTTTATATACTTTTCTTTTTATCGATTTAAGTTACTTTTAAAATACTCTAATAAGTGGCTATTAAATTAGAAATTAGAAATTATGTATCCTTAATCTTAATATTAATGACCTTTTATTTCAAAGAAAGATATGGCACGTTAAAAGACTGTCTTACTTGTGTCCTAATAAAATAATAATAATAATAATAATAATATCTCATTATTTGCTCAAGTTATCGTGTTAACGGACAGACGGACTTGGCTCAAACAAATTTTTTTCGATCCTGATCATATGTATTTATATATGGAAGCCTATGTCTATCTCGATTCCTTTATACCTGTACAACCAACCGTTATCCCAACAAAGTTATAATACCCTTGTACTAGTACTAGTACGCTGGGTATAATAAACGGTTTAGAACCAAAAGGATCTAAGTGACTCCGAAATTGATTTGAGATATTCAAGTTTTAAGTTTACTGCCTTTTGAAGATCCTGTGTAAAATCTGGGTAGGGCGTTTATTGTATGGGAAATAGATGACGATAGATTGTATGGGAATACGATGTCCGAAATGACTTCGATCTCTTTGCCAACAAATGTGGTTATAACTCACACTTAGATCCTTTTAGTTCTGAGCCCTTAATATTATAAATTGTATACGAAATGAAGTAAAAAATCGTTAATTTTCTATTAAAAAAAATACCGGTGTAATAACAATTTTTGAAATGAACTTAATAAAAAAATCTATTTTGAGCAGAACGAAGTTTTATGGGTCAGCTAGTAATGTATAGAATTAGATTTGAAATCGCGATATCTCAGAACTGGTGACTCCTAGATAAAAACTGCTCTTTTGTAGAGAATTTTCAGGTCTACAACTTCGTTTCCGGTAGTTTTAAGATAAAACTTAACGTTTTCAGAAAAATGCAAAAAATTTCAAAATTTGGTATTTAAGTTTATCAAAAGAATTTATTCTAACAAGTCTTCATCTAAATTTGCCTTCAAGTGATAAAATAAATTTTAAAGTGGAATATGCTCTTTCGACCGACAGTTGTGTGGCAGGAGCTACCAGAAAAATCTCAGCAATTTTTTTTAATTCTTGCTAAATTTTGTTTTCCAGAATTTCAAACCTGAATGTAGAGAAAGGCGTATTATATTATCGAAACAATTAATGACTTCCACTAAAGTTTTCCTATCTGGTAATCCTTCAGTTTTATTTAATTTTTCAAGAATGTATTCCAGCTCATCGCACTGACTTATATAAAATCGGTGTATCTTACTCCCGTAAAATCTTAGTTGTTTGAATAGTACTGGGGATCGCGAAGTCAGTGTTGGATCGGCTAAGAGTTATTTTATTGAAGCGTGCCCAAAGCCGCCAACGCGAAAAGTTATCTGCACAGAAATACTGTGGATCGCTTAGCCGGCGCTGGAAAATAAGATTAATCAAGTTATAAATTTCCTTTCACATTAGTGTCCTTTTTATCACATACACATATATTTAATGAAATATATATATTTTTAATTTGGGAGTTAATCTGCATCTAAGCCGATTTTTCATACATTATTTTGCACGCATCTTATGGATAAAACGTTATCTTTTTTCCCACTAGGTAGTCAAACCTTGAATAATTATAATTTCCGCTTGCTGGCAACGCCATGGGCTTTCAGTTTGCATGTTTTGTTTTGTTTATGACAAAACAGTGATTGCAAATTTTTAGGAAAATTTATGTTTTAGGAATGCAATTTTGAACCCAACCGAACCATATTTTTTTAGCGGTTTTTTGTTCGGTTCATACATCTAAAAAAAAAATGGTGCGGTTCAAAGACTGAATATCCGCTGTGGTTCAGTTTAGAAACCAGTTCGGTTCAAAACCGGTTTGCATCCCTTCTTGTTATCTTGTTTGTAGCCGACTGGACTACTTCTCTTTGATATGGAATCTCTACTACGATGTTTACTATTATAAAATTGAAAGGTTCCAGAAAGTCTTTACGAAATTTGCCTTATACAACATGAGCTGTAGACGTAAGCTTTTGTAGTTTGCACAATCGCAGGCTCTATAATTCATTAATATTCGTATACAATATGTTCAATAACAAAATTGACTGTTATCATATCAATTCCTTATTCAATGTCTGTTTACCCCCAAGGAACTTAATATACAATCGTCATTGGTTGAACCAATAAACAGAAACAACTATTCGCTTAATGAGCCTATAACTAGATGCGTTCGTATTTGCAATAAATAAAATTACTAAACATTTTTAAACGAACTCTATGCCAAATATTTATATATTACTAGCAGGCTGCCCGGCGTTGCTCGGTATGTATGTATGTAAGTAGTTAGGGGGCCTTTCAAAATCAATAACATCCTTTAAGATTTCATACATATTTACATATAATATTATTGCCTACTGAAGAATTTACCAAATTTGAATATTTTGAAAATTTTGAAAAAGATTATTAAAACTGGTTTTCAAATATTTTCTTTTGCGGTATCCGGTGGTAACGTTAGTGGGCCTTAAAAGAATTCAATTTTGACAAATTGGGTCAGGATGAATTCAAACTCAAATATTGATTTGATACCATATTGTAGGGTAATGTTAAGGTTTTTCGGCAATCGCATTTTGACCGATAACTCAGTTTTCCATAAATTTATCGAAATATATTGAAGTCCAAATGAAACCTGGGGCCATCCCATACCTATATGCGAAATATCATAAGAATAAGTCAAGTATTCTCAGAGTTATATGTCAGAATTACATGGGGAAAAAACTATCAAAAAGTAATGGTCCCTAGAAACGTCTGGACATCCAAACATCGCAACATTTACAAGTATAATATTAGTATGATTAATAAAACACAAAACGTGAATATTAATATACTTACATTTATGTTTGTATAATGTGTTAATATTTCGACTTCATTCTGAGTGCACCTGCAGGCTGCAGCGGAGATCTTGTGAGCGGCGCTCACAGCTAATTAGTTAACTTAGTTTATGTTTATGATAACGGCATTGTATTGTTTACATATTCTTGTCTTTTCTTTTCACTTTTCTTAAACTTATATTTTTATTGTTACATTAGTCGACAAGTTGCAGTCAGCCATATAAGTTCTGTCCTTGTGCTAATTTGTATCTTTTTAGATCTTCATATCCATGCTTGTCTTTTTATATATAGGCCTGATAATGGGTTCAGAGTGAAGTCGAAATATCGACACATTATGACATAATATGTTCATAGTTATGTAGATTTAAATTTTATATAGCCTGGGGGCGTGGCACCGCCCACTTTTCCAAAAATTAATATAGCCTAAATCGTAAACAACAATCTTCTGAACCAATCTGGAAAGTTTAGAAGAGATCGACCAACAACTTTGGACATTATTGGAGTACAAACAAAACACAAAAAATGTGGGCGTGGCACCGTCCAATTTACAAAATTACATGAATCTTGACCAAAGGACACACATATCCAAAAATCATTAAAGACCAAATATGTTCAGAGTTATGAAGAATTGAAATTTTATAAAGACTGGGGGACTGGCACCGCCCTTTTTCCAAAAATTAATATAGCCTAGCTTTAACCCATGATCCCAAGAATATACTGTGAAATTTTCATAAAAATCGGTTGAGTACTGAGTACACATTCATTGGTTAAGATTTATATAATTTGGAAAAGTGGGCGGTACCACGCCCACATTTTTTGTGTTTTGTTTGCACTTCAATAATGTCCAAAGTTTATGGTTGATCTGTTTTAAACCTTTCCAATACGTTAAAATCTTCGTTGGGTATGACATACCTAGGCTTTATTTGTAATTTTTTTTGGAAAAGTGGGCAGTTCCAAGCCTTCAAGCTAAGTAATATTTAAATTCGCTATATCCCTGAATGTATTTTCTTTAGTGAAATTTTAACATTCTTACATCTTAATGAATGCACTAAATTTTGTTTGTTTGTTATTGCCATTAATACATATCCGGAGTAATAAAGGATTTTCATAAAATCATAATAGTGGCGTTAAGTGGTCAGTGTGTACAGGAATGTTTAAGGGCAGTCTAAATAGAATAGGATAGAACTAAATAAATACTAACTATACATACATCTGCTTAGCAGCGCATAATTGTTTTTGTCACACTCATTGAGTTCAAAAGATCCGTTTTTTGAGATGGGCATCCAAAAAATTTATTTGTTTCCTAAAGCACTGCAATAAATGGAATAGAAGGTTGCACTGGTCATACCAAATCGATCCCACGACAGTCGGGCAGTACTGCCAGGGAGTACCGGATTCATATCCGGCCAAGGACTGTTATTTCGGCAACACTCCCCAAAACCTTCGGGGAGTGATTTTGTTGTTTAAACAACAACAGTGGCCACGAATTTCAGCCACGCAAAATTGCTCCAACGGGAGCAAAATTATATGAAGCGATTTACATTAGAGATGCTATATTTAATTAACAAACCGACGGACATATGACTAAGCTTTAAAAACGATATCGATGACTGCGCACAAATATACATACAATCATTTACTAACTAATAGACAGTACCAAACTCCGCATCACATATGGCAAACGTAAAAATAACGTATGTACAAATTATAGATATACTGATGTTATTTTTGTGAATAGTCACTATGAAGACGGTAACCGTGGAGTAACCGAAAAGTATTCGTAAAAATTATATTTTGTTTTTAACCGACGCGTCGGTATAAATTTGAACGAGTTTACTTTTCAGAAAACAACCACGTTCTTGAAAATCTGCGAGAAACTACATTAATGACATTTTTTGAAATATGCACCACCGATTCATTATTTTTTCCAGAAGGAATCACGGAGTTGCGGTTCAAGTTAACCCACTGCTATAGTTCGCCACTAACTAACTGCTATAGTTCGCCAGACCTCACCATAGTCAGCGCAGGCCTCATAAACTACGTTGACTGGTGGCCGATGCTAACGCTTGCATCAGATCACTTACCGATAGTGGTCTCAATCGATTGACCCACCGACTTTGTCCTCACTGAGAACCACACATTTAGTAATTTCAACCGACTGGGATGGTTTTCTAAGTACCACAGAGAGCGCCTTCGCTGCTCGTCCCGTTCCGTCTGACGTACGAGAAGGAGAAAAAGCATTTCGCATGGTCTTAACTTCAGCCTCAGACCAACACATTCCGTCAGGGAGAATAAAGAAAGTGCTTCCGTACTTCCAAGCAGAGGCAACGGCTCTGGAAAATGAACACGACCATGTTGGACGATAGGATCCTACGGATCCTCAAATCAAGGATCTCAATACGGAAATCAGACGCCTAGTAGATAAAAACAAACGTGCCAAGTGGGAGGAGCACCTAAGGTCTTGTAACCTCTCTGCAAATTATGGTTTACGGTAAAATTTTTGTCCAATCCGACTAAACCCAACGACAAAATATCCATCGCGTTCGGCGATAAGGTTCAGTCGAAAACAAAAAGATGCGCGAGCGCCTTCTGCCGACAATTTGTATTACATCCTCCGTTGGACAAAGAAACGTCCATTGCCGTCTGAACCACAGAGGTTCAAGAGGCCATTCGGAGATATAATAACACCAAATACTCAGGCCCAGATGGCATTGCCATGCTGAAGCTGAAACATCTCGTGATGAGAGAGTAAGATAGTGAAAGTATTGGACACTATCTTTCTCCCTTACTACACCGCTACTACTACTATCTTTCTCCCCATACTACGCCATCACCACTCAGATAGGCGACGGTCTTAACAAAGAGCGCCCAAACTACAGAACAGTGCATGATCCAATAATACAGGTCGTGTCGATAGGCCAGCTGATTTTTATTTTTTTCTCGAATTTTGACAGTCAAAATATTTTTCAGTACGATTTTGACTATAAACCCACAAATTACAAAAACAAAATACATGGAAATTTTTTGTGTGTTTGTATGTTGGTGGAGCTGCTACGACCTGTTATGGTTGGATCATGGAACAGTGCTAGTTGCGCTTGACCTAACATGAATGACATCTTAATGTCAAAAATATTAATTGAAATTTGTTTGTGCTGTTCAAACATAAGAATAATACAAAATTAAATTTTGGTGGTCATTATTTCGCTACGTTTTTGCGTCTTTCAAGGACAGGCCTGCAGCAATCAATCAATAAACAACCTGCCCTCTGCACAATTGAGGCTGTATTTTGTTAAAAAAAATTGTATTTCAATTTCTTTTCAAAATCATTTTTGCTATCGAATTATATTTTTTGTTTTGACAACTATTTGAGTACATTCACTGATATCACAATACAAAATTACGATAGGTATTGTACGTTGACGTATGTATAAAGCGATGCCAAGGGAAATTCATTCTTATGGTTATGTGAAGTGAACAGCTGACTTCTTCTTCTTCACGTTTTTAACTCGCAGTGTAATGTAGAATGTCATAAAAAGAAAAAATTGACTGTTGACTTTGAATTTTGTATTTGGTATTTATTTTCAAAAAACCATCGGAACTTACCAAAAGGGTACGATGGCGATGGTTTTAACTAAATTTTATGCACGCAGGAGTTGTCCAAACACGTATTTATTGTTCCAGACACCACAAGTTCAATTAAATTTTTATGAAATATAAAAAAACAATCGATGGTTGTCATTTAAAATTTTTTTTCACCATGACATTCTAGGTTACAAAAACTTGCCGAATTCGCTCTGCCATTACCATAACAATCAATTTGCCTTGAGCGATGCCAAATAAGCAATTGGAAAACGAGTATTCAGTTAACGGGAAACGCGGTACAGCCCCTGGCTAAAGCCTTCGGTACGGTCAACCATGCTCAACTAATATATCGGAGTGGCCGTGAATCGTCGGTTGAATTTAGAGACGCGAGGTCAAACCACAGAATAACCAAAAAAAGCGGTGTCACAGGGTGGTGCCCTATCCCCACTTTTGTTTCACTATTATGTATCGAGACTTCCACTAACTACATTATTTTATATAGAATTAAATAATCTTAAATAGAATTTCCAGCTAAGCTAGAGGGTATTCATTAACTGATTCTGTCCTCAATAGAGAATAAGCCGAATACTACCCTATTGAGTGTTTAAATTCCCTTAATCTCACTGGTCTACCCCTCATAAATTAATGTTAAAAAGTTACATTCCAGTTATTTTGCCACCTACGTTACGCAATGGAACGATATTACAAATCAAACAAATGCATAACAGTATCCGAGAAACATCGTTCATACCTCACATAACCATGATTTCGACAGACATGCCCTTCCAAAATAATGGCAGAAATACACTCGGAGAGCATGCCAAACCACTGCCGAGGGCTGACCCTATTTTGGAAAAACAGGTAGGCAGGTAAAACTACCACCACATCACGGCGGTTACGAATAAACGTTTGCCATTTCCAGTGAAAGTTTCCTTTGCAGTGACAATAAACAAATCGCAAGGACAAATTTTCAAACTATGTTTTTATTGACTTACGAGAAGAGTGTTTTACACATGGGCAATTGTATGTTACAATATCCAGAACTGGGAACCCTCAGATAACCAAACTAAAATCCTGCTACCGCCCACTATTTCCATGATTTTTTTGATATGTAAAAAACCTATCGTGAAAGTTTCACAGAGATCGTCTCAAAACTTTGGACATTATTGAAGCACAAAAAAACACAAAAAATGTGGCGCGGCACCACCAACTTTAAAAAATATTTAAATTCTTTATTTTATGCAGCGCATATCTCCAACTTTAAGGTGAAATAACTAAGCGACTATTGGGAATTAAAACAAAATACTAGTATCATTAAAAATATTAAATAATGTAGTTAAACAACAATAATTCAAATATTTATAAACTTATTTTTGATATAACTTAAAGCTTAGAAAACGAAAATAGTGCATAAATTATAGTCACAGCTTATTTTGTGCACGAACTTCTGTGCGTAACGGTACAGCGACTCTGCGCATTTTAACAGTAATTTCTCTTTCTTTCATCTTTCGTTTGTTTCTGAAATGTGGTGAAGCTTAAATTTAGTAGGATTTTGCTAATGCAATTGTCGCCAGCTTAAAAAGCAGAGAACAAAATAATTAAAAATTCGGACCTTGGTAGTGACAAATCCAAGGAAACCGTAATGCTCAGTGACAGGCATAATTAGTTCCAAGATTATCTCCATGAAAGGGGTAGAAATTCTGGAGAGAACTATGAGGAACATTAAATCGAAACCGCTCGAGCAAGAATGGGCAGTAAATAAATCCATTAATAATGTTTTACGCAAAACTTAAGCATATAATTGATCTACGATCCATCAATAGGAGGAGACGAGCAAAATAGGAAGGCATTGGTTCAGAAAAGTTCAAAGGTTGAAGAGCATATTTAAGAAAGATCTTCTGTATACGCTCAATTCTATATCCTATATAAAGGACACACAGACACACATTCATTTTTATTTATTAGATACTAGCAGACCCGGCATACGTTGTTGTGCCTCCCCAGGGAATCTTCAAATCCTTTTCTATTAATTTTTAACATTCCATTTATTGCAGTGCTTTAGGCTATACAATATATCTGGTTTTCCCGTCTTTGGTATAAACAAATACATTTTTTTGACGCCCGACTCGTCAACATGCTATATATAGCCTATGTCAAACGGAGCTTTTAACGTAGTGGGACTGTTAAAAAGAGGTCGACCCTAAACTTTGGACATAATTGAAGTACAAATAAAACTCAAAAAATGTGAGCGTGGCAGCGCCCACTTTTCCAAAAACTAATATGGCCAAACAACAATCTTCTGAACCAATATTTAAAGTTTAAAAGAGATCGGTCATAAACGTTTTACATTATTGTAGTACAAACAAAAGACAAAAAATGTGGGCGTGGCACCGCCCACTTTTCCAAAATTATATAAATCTTGACCAAAGGACACACTTATCGAAAAATCATTAATTTAGATCAAATATGTTCCTAGTTATGAATATTTAAAATTTTATATAGTATAGGGCCTGGGTCCGTCCACTTTTCCAAAAATGAATATAGTCGTACACACTAAACTTTTGGGCATATTGGGAAAGGTTAATAGAGATAGACCATAAACTTTGGACATTATTGGAGCACAAAAAAAAACACCAAAAATTATAAAAAATTTGACTAAATAAAATACATATCCAAAAATTATTTGTTTAGACCAAATACGTTTAGAGTTATCTCCAATGAAATTTTATATATCCGGGGGCGTGGCACCACCCACTTTTCCAAAAATATATATAACATGTGCTTTAACGCGTGATCCCAATAATACACTCTGAAAATGTGAAGGAAATCTGTGTAGTATTTGGACGCCTATAAAGGACACACACACATTCATTATTATTTTCAAAATTTCTAGATATTGCAAATAATATTTTGTTTACATTCTTATTTAAAATCCTCGCAAGTTATTTGTTATTGCACATTTTGCCTTATATTATTACTAATTTAAAATAAATCATCTTTTGTAGCTCGTGATAAATATTCCACTAAACAAGTTAAGAGCGGCTCTAAGGCTCCGAAAATAGTTAGTCACTTAGAATCACGATTTGTTAAAGACGGTGAAATGGTAACGCTTGCATGCCGAATCATATGTGCGAATCACTTCGATGTAATTTGGCTACATAACAACAAGGAGATAAAACCTAGCAAGGACTTCAAATACTCCAACGAAGCTAATATCTATAAATTACAGGTCGCTGAAATATTTCCAGAAGATGGCGGAACTTACACTTGTGAGGCATTTAATGATGCGGGAGAATCGTTCAGCACTTGTACAATAAACGTTGTTGTGCCTGGCGAAGAATCAAATCAGCCCGTATTTACAAAATTTCCAACATCAGTGACCGTGGCGGAAGGAGAAAGCTGCCAATTTATATGTGAAACACAAACAGAACCTTTGAAAGTTGAGTGGTTCAAGGATGGGAATTCAATAAACGAACACAGTAAAAAATATAGCTTTACCAAAGATGAAAAACATTACACATTTGCTATAATGAATTGCTCTTTGGAAGATGTGGGCCAATATCAAGCAAAGGCCTTTGGAAAACAGACCGAGACTATAAGTGCTTTTTCCATTAATATTGACTGACTTAAATACTAGAAAGATATATTTGAATCAACAAACAAACATTTACTCCTAAATAATATGTCAAATAAGAACATTGCATACATTTTTTGAAGTTTTTTACTCTTGTTATAGATAATATTTATGTAAAAAAGGGCTCACATATTTTTAAGGATTGTGTATTTGCTTTTAAAATAGTTCAAATAAATTTAAAAAAACTTATGTTTTAAATGTTACAAAATATTCGACTGTACATGAATATTAATGTTAAAAAATGTCCCATATTTACCAGTAGGTACTGTGCGAATTGTACATACAATTTTAGAATTTCAATATCTTTTACAAGTATTTATGACGATGAATAGCGGTGTAATTTGTTGCATTTCGTTTTCGACACGTCTGAATTAGTTTTTAGTTAAATTCTTCTTTAAATTGTCATCTAAACGCAAGAACGACTTTGGCCGTCCAACATAGCTTGTCAGTCATTTTTTCGTTTCATCAATTGGATACACAGCGAGATCGCTAATCAGTATCCACTTGGCCTTTCCATTCTCTGCTTCCATAAGCTGAAAGAAAAACGTATGAAATAAAATTTACATATCTTCCTTGTACTACATTACCTTGAGGAACTCGAGTATATGAGACATTCTTCAAATACCAAAACGTAAACATGATAGCTTCACTCGTTTCTATTTTATACATATTTTTAAGTTTGTTTTTCAGGGATGCTCAACTGTCGAAACGATTCTATTTCGTTTTGCTATTTCACAAAAAAAAACTTAACGAAATAATTTCGTTCCGTTGATTCACAAAACAAAATTATCAAAATGATTTCGTTTCGGTAATTCACATAACTAAATTATCGAAATGGAAATGATAACGTTGCAAGGAAATAAATCAACAAAAATACCTCAATTAAACTGAACTGGCAATGCCTCCACGAGCACATACATACATACTTACATTTGCGAAAGATGATGGCTGTCCTTTAATCAGCTCAACTTGCCGAAATATAGCATTATTAATTTATTATGTATATTATATACAGCACTTAAATAGAATATATTCTAATTTTTATATCTTAAATAGTGAGTATTTATGAAAAATTAACCAAACTCACTCATTCCAAAAAAAGTTTTGTTTACTTTTATTTCGTATGTCAAGTTTGTGTGTATGTCAATGAGCCGATTGTTGGTGACGGCATGGCCAGCAGCATAAAAACCAAAAGTGTAGAGTTTAAACGTTATCATCAACGTTTCGTTTACGTTAATTACCGAAATGAAATTATTTCGATAATTTCTTTTCGTTAATCACCGAAATATTTTTATTTTGATAATTCCATTATCGTTGTCAGCGAAAATAAATTATTGTGATAATTGCTTAAACGTTAAAAAACTGGATCGTTGCAACAGAAACGATTGGTTTTTTTCGGTAAGCGATAATATTAACGTTACGATGCATCCTTATTGTTTTTATCATATTACTAGCATACCCGGCAGACGTTGTTTTGCCTTATAAATTTACTGGCCTACAATTACCAACTTCTACTACTTTTCCAAAACTTTCTTGTGGGCGTATCTCGAACCACTTTTCCAAAAATTAATATAGCCTATGCTTTAACCCATGATCCCAAGAATATACTGTGAAAATTTCATAAAAATCGGTTGAGTACCTTGGACGCCTATAAAGGACACACATTCTTTGGTTAAGATTTATATAATTTGGAAAAGTGGGCGGTACCACGCCCACATTTTTTGTGTTTTGTTTGTACTTTAATAATGTCCAAAGTTTATGTCTGTTTTAAACTTTTCCAATACGTTAAAATCTTCGTTGGGTATGACATACCTAGGCTTTATTTGTATTTTTTTAGTGAAATTTATTATTAACTAGCAGACCCGGCAGACGTTGTTCTGCCTGACCAGTGACTTCCCTAGAAATATATTTTCAAATATTTTTCTATTAATTTTTAACATTCCATTTATTGCAGTGCTTTAGGATATACAATGTTTCCGGTTTTAACGTCTTTGGTATAAACAAATAAATTTTCTGGATGTCCAACTCAAAAAACGGATCTTTTGAACTCAATGGGTATGAAAAAAACCATTATGAGCTGCTGAGCAGATGTATAGTTAGTATTTATTTAATTATATCCTATACCTACCACTTAACGCCACTATTATGATTTTATGGAAATCCTGGATATGTATAAGCGGCAATAACAAACATAAAAAATTAAGTGCTTTGATTAAGATTTAAGAACGTTAAAATGTCACTAAAGCAAATACATTCAGGGATATAACGAATTGAAATATTACTTAGCTTGTGGTCTTGGAACTGGCCAACTTTGGACGTTATTGAAGTACAAACAACGTACTGAATACAAAAAATGTGGGCGTGGCACCGCCCACTTTTCCAAAAATTAATATAGCCTAAATCGTACACAACAATCTTCTGAACCAATCTGGAAAGTTTAGAAGAGATCGACCATAAACTTTGGACATTATTGAAGTACAAACAAAACACAAAATATGTGGGCGTGGCACCACCCACTTTTCCAAAATTACATAAATCTTGACCAAAGGACACACATATCCAAAAATCATTAATTTAGACCAAATATGTTCAGCGTTATAAAGAATTTAAATTTTATAAAGCCTGGGGGCGTGGCACCGCCTACTTTTCCAAAAATTTATATAGCCTGAATCGTACACAACAATTTTCTGAACCAATCTGGAAAGTTTAAAAGAGATCGACCATAAACTTTGGACATTATTGAAGTACAAACAAAACACAAAATATGTGGGCGTGGCACCACCCACTTTTCCAAAATTACATAAATCTTGACCAAAGGACACACATATCCAAAAATCATTAATTTGGACCAAATATGTTGAGAGTTATGAAGAATTGTAGTTTTATATAGCCTGGGGGCGTGGCACCGCCCACTTTTCCAAAAATTAATATAGCCTGAATCGTACACAACAATCTTCTGAACCAATCTGGAAAGTTTAGAAGAGATCGACGATAAACTTTGGACATTATTGAAGTACAAACAAAACACAAATTATGTGGGCGTGGCACCACCCACTTTTCCAAAATTACATAAATCTTGACCAAAGGACACACATATCCAAAAATCATTAATTTGGACCAAATATGTTGAGAGTTATGAAGAATTGTAGTGGCACCGCCCACTTTTCCAAAAATTAATATAGCCTGAATCGTACACAACAATCTTCTGAACCAATCTGGAAAGTTTAGAAGAGATCGACGATAAACTTTGGACATTATTGAAGTACAAACAAAACACAAATTATGTGGGCGTGGCACCACCCACTTTTCCAAAATTACATAAATCTTGACCAAAGGACACACATATCCAAAAATCATTAATTTAGACCAAATATGTTCAGAGTTATGAAGAATTTAAATTTTATATAGCCTGGGGGCGTGGCACCGCCCACTTTTCCAAAAATTAATATAGCCTATGCTTTAACCCATGATCCCAAGAATATACTGTGAAAATTTCATAAAAATCGGTTGAGTACTTTGGACGCCTATAAAGGACACACAGACACACAGACACACATTCATTATTATTTATAAGATTATTATTCTTTAGTGAAATTTTAACTTTCTTACATCTTAATGAATGCACAAAATTTTTTTTGTTTGGTATTGCCATTAATACATATCCGGAGTAATAAAGGATTTTCATAAAATCATAATAGTGGCGTTAAGTGGTCAGTGTGTACAGGAATGTTTAAGGGCAGTCTAAATAGAATAGGATAGAACTAAATAAATACTAACTATATGTACATACATCTGCTCAGCAGCGCTTAATGGTTTTTGTCATACTCATTGAGTTCAAAAGATCCGTTTTTTGAGATGGGCATCCAAAAAATTTATTTGTTTCTACCAAAGACCTTAAAACCAGAAACGTTGTATATCCTAAAGCACTGCAATAAATGGAATGTTAAAAATTAATTGAAAAATATTTGAAAAAGTATTTTTATGGAAGTCACGGGTAAGGCAGAACAACGTCTGCCGGGCCTGCTAGTAGTATATATGTAGGTTAGGTTAGGTTAGGGTGGCTTAGGCCAGATGGCCCATTGTGATACCACTGAGCTGGGTATGACATACCCCGCTTCCCTTATACACTCATGAGATTGAGCCACCCTGCCCGCTTGCTAAAGCAGCAGAATATCTCCGGTTTTGACGGAGCTTAGGTCAGCTAAGCTGGTAAATTGGAAAGCCCCTAGGCACTCCAGCCGGATCTTGGCTAGAGCGGGGCAGCTGCAGATAAAGTGCTCGACATTTTCTATCTCTTCCTCGTCCCTGCAGCTGCGACAGAACCCGTTTGAGGGGACCCTCATGCGTTTGGCATATATTCCCATTAGGCAGTGCCCTGTGAGCACCCCAATCAGGGGGCCTAGGGATGGTCGTATAAGATTGAGTATGGACTCGGTCTGTTTCTTACAGATGTAGGACCAGGGTTGCCTGGACACCTCGCAAGTCGTCTCCCGTGTCCACCTAGATTTCGCTATTCCTTCGAATTCGCGTGCTACCTTCGAAGAGGTGTTGCTGCTCTGAAGGGCTTTGATCGCTGCTTGGCTGCCGCAGTATATGGATACTGACGTTCAGTTTTTAGAGAGCAGCAAGCGTGCAGCTTCCTCTATCGTTCCGCCTGGAATACGCTGCACTGACTAGGTAGCCCTATGCATAGGGAAAGTGAAAGATCTTCCGAGTAGACTCCGCTGCCGACCTTGCCGTCGAGGTTTGAGCCGTCTGTGAAGATTGAGGTTGAATGTGGGCTTAGAATATTGACGTGATCCCATTCGTACCTCTCAGGGATTCTGATGGAGAACAACGTGTTTGGGTCATAGCCGATAGGTGTGGTGTAATCCACTACCTTCAGTTTATTTGGTATGGTCTCCAGGATGCTAGCGTGTCCAAATCTGGTGTCGCTCCAGCGCTGAACTGCGTTCGTTCGTACTGCGCTATGGCTCGCCTGGAGTTTTCAATACAGGTCATCCGGCAAGAGGTTGAGCATGACCTCCAAGGCTTTTGTGGGCGTCGCCGCTGATCGCTGTACTCTGCCCATCCTGCTTATGTTATTGTTGCGCTCGAGTGCTGGCCACCACACAGCAACGCCATAGAAAAGGATGGGTCTGCCTACAGCAATGTACAGTCAGTGCATAATTCTAGGGTTTAGGCCCCATCTCTTCCCTACCGCTGCCTTGAATGAATATAGGGTCGTGCTAGCCTTCATCGATCTGTCCTCAACATGCTTATTCCAGTTGAGTTTGCTATCACGCCGAGGTACTTGACCTCCTGAGAAAGTGTGAGCCTGACTCGATTCAGGCGTTGGTTTTTTGTACTTCCTAGTGAACAGAATCATGTCTGTTTTAGAGGTTCAAGGCAGTCCGGAGCAGTTCACTTAGAGACTGGAGATGCTTACCAGCAATAATTCGACAGCCAGTGTTTTCAAGCTTCAGAAGTAGGGTATTAACTGTTAGGTTCCACAGAAGAGGTGATAGAACTCCTCCTTGAGGAGTGCCCCTGGATGCGTATCGCACTATTGAGGCCTCTCCTAGATTTGCTTGGATAGTTCTCCTTGACAGCGGTGGGTTTAGTCCCATTCTCCGAAGGGCCTCGATGACCGCTAGAGGATGTACGTTATTAAAGGCTCCTTAATGTCGAGAAAAATGCCCAGGGTGAATTCCTTGAGGGCGAATCCATTTTCTATCTTTGTGGTGATAGCATGGAGTGCCTTTTCCACGGACTTGCCCTTAGAGTATGCATGCTGAGCTGTCGATAGGTTTGGTAAACGCAGATTATTCCTTATGTGTGCGTCCAGTATTCTTTCCAAAACCTTGAGGAGAAAAGATGATGGGCTTATAGGCCCGAGGTCTTATGGCTTCGAGTGTGAAGCTCTGCCTCCTTTGGGAATGAAGACTACCTCTCTTGAAAGTTTTTAAGGGTTGTTTATATTCTTGCCAAGAACCGGTCCAATTAGCTTGATTAAAAAGCTTCCTGCTGTCTTTCACCTCCTCCTGCTGGGAGACACGTTTTCCAGTCGTGCAATAATCCCTGGCGGATCTACGGTCTCGCTGCGCCCTGACGGGGGGAGCAATTTTCCTCGGCTGTCTAGCGCGGCTGGCAGCACTGGGGGCTGACCTTTTTTTTTTTTTTTTTTTTTTTACAAGGGACGTTGTGGCAGCGCACTGCCCTCAAGTGGCCCCATGACACCAGGCTAATCCTGTTCATACCTCCACACCCCGTGGGACCGCCGATAGGCATTACGTCACGGGGGGGAAAGGCGATTCAATCGCCACTGCTTTGCGTGCGGAATTCCCTGCGCTCTCTCTCCACGACCATAAGCCGTGACATAACTAAGAACGCCATTTTACTCACAGCGTTCCAGCATTCGACACTTTTGCACATATGTTGAACTAAGTTCCTCGTGGAAGGTTCCTCTCCAAAAACCCTGTGCACCGTGTTCCTTTCACTGTGGAAACGGGGGCAGTGAAACATGACGTGTTCTGCATTTTCCAGTTCGGTAGGACAGTTTGGGCAGAACGGATCGTCTTCTATTTTACGGGTGTATAAATACTCCTTAAAACCGCCATGCCCACTCAATATCTGTGTAAGATGGTAGTTTAGGTCCGTTCATTCCACTGAGCTATATCCCGTATTAGGTTGTATGTCCAGCGCCCTTTTCTAGATTCATCCCATCGGTTTTGCCACTTAATAATGGTTCTTGATCTTGCGCTTTTCTTGGCTTCTTGTGATGGTTGATCGACATAGAATTTGTACAAGTCGGCCATTTCGCTTGTCAGGAGATCTACTGGGATTTTCCGAGATAAAACAAGGATCGCATCGTCGGACACTGTCCGATAGGCACTTGCTATTCTTAAAGCTGTAACTCTGTAGGCTGCTAATATATCTTTTTGGTGGGTCCGTTTAGATCCATGCCACACTGGGGCTGCATATAAAATTATGGAACTAGTTACTGTGGCCATTAGCTGTCGGGTGGCTTCGCCTGGACCACCTATGTTTGGCATTATTCGCATAAGAGCTCCGCTTACTTTAGCGACTTTCTCTCCCACTGCTCTGAAGTGCTCCTTAAAGGTTAGTTTGGAGTCTATATGCACTCCTAAATATTTCAGGTGAGCCTTAGATGATATTTGATTATCCCCTACTGTTAAGACTAACTCGGGCACAGAGCGTTTTGAGCTCACTACTATCACTTCTGTCTTTTGAGTAGCCATGTCCAGCCTCATATTCGTCAGCCATTCTCTTATTCTTCCAACGGCTTCGTTACTAAGTGCTTGCAACAGGTCCAATCTCTTGGCCACCACTACGACTACTATATCGTCTGCATAACCAACAATTTGTGTATTTTCTGGTAGGTCAATATTTAGAATACCGTCATACATTGCATTCCATAACGTTGGCCCAAGTACAGACCCCTGCGGCACGCCGCCGGTTATGTTGTACTTTTTCGCTCCTTCCTCCGTGTAAAAGAGGAGAACTCTGTCTTTAAAATAGCTTCCAATTATTCTAAGTAGGTACTCCGGCGTGCCGCAGCTTCGTAGCGCTGTCATAATCTGCATCCAATTCGCGGTATTAAAAGCGTTCTTTATGTCTAGAGTAATCAGTGCACATAACTTCCTTTTATGTTGGCCTCCGGTGATGGCTTCTTGGGCTATATTGACGACTGTTTGGATTGCATCCACCGTGGACCTTGATTTTCGAAATCCAATTTGATAGTTTGATAAGCCTCCTGGGCATTCTAGGGTGTGCTGTAGGCGCTCACTGATAATGCGCTCGAGAATTTTCCCTTGCGAATCTAGCATACAAAGTGGCCTGTACGAGGATGGCTGCTCGGGTATCTTTCCATTTTTTAGTAAAAGGACCAGCCTTTGCCTTTTCCATGTGCGAGGGAATACGCCTTCTTGAAAACAGGCGTTGTAAAGATCCGTAAATACTGATGTCCTTCCTTTAATTGCCGCTATAAGGGCTATATTTGGCACTCCATCGGACCCTGGAGATTTATTATCAGCAACTCTTTGTACTGCGTCCAGCACCTCTTGCTCAGTGATCCTTGGAATTTCAATGTCTTCGATGTCATCGCTTCGAAAAGTCCATAGCTCCTGCGTTGGTAAAAGAGTTTCGACGATACGACTCATTAGTATCGGACACGAGGGCTGTTTCGACATCTGGCCTTTCAATTTACCCATGACCTTTCTGTAAGCCAGTCCCCAGTGATCCAGTTCCGCATTCTCTAGGAGTTGCTTGAAGCATATTCTCTTGCTTCTTTTTATAGCATTTTTCAGTGCTGTCCTTTGGGATAAATAAGTCCTGTGCAGTTCCTCGCATTGAGGGGATAGACGGGCCCTCTGTGCTCTTCGTCGTGCTCTATGGCATTTTCTACGTTCCTCCTCTATTTCGTTGTTCCACCAATACACCGGGGTGCGACGGACGTTCGCGCGGCTTCTGGGCATGGCAGCGTCGCATGCCGTCCACAGTGCTTTCGTTATTTGCGCCGATAGGTCCTCCGCGTGTGATCCGAGTATTGTGGTATCCTTCCAAACGATGTCAAATGCTTGTTGATCGAAAAGATGTTGTTTCCATCTCCAGTTTTGGACTCTGTTTGAGACTGCCAATCGTGGGGATTCTAGCAGCTCCATGCTAATTGCCTTATGGTCACTGTGGGTGTAGGCGTGACTGATAGACCATTTTATACGTCTCGCGATTTCGGTGCTGGCAAATGCAAGATCTATAATGGAGCGTCTGCTGCCCGTGTCAAATGTATATTTCCCCGGTTCATTCAGCAGTTCCAGCCTCAGTTGCGAAAGGCTCTCCATAAGGATTCTTCCTCTTTCGTTGGTTCGATTGCTACCCCAAACAGTAGACCATGCGTTAAAGTCTCCACAGATTAGAAGCGGATGTTTGTCATGTGCTTCAACAGTTATCCCGACCATCATATTTTCGAACTCCACTATAGTCATGCTCGGAGGGGCATAGCAGCTGAAAACGTATATTCCGTTAATTTTCGCCCACGTGAAACCAGTCCCCGTCGGTGTCATCTGTTGCTGCGGCAGAAATTTCCCAGGTGTCCAAATTGCGGCTTTTCCTGCTGAGTCCGAAAGCCAGCTCTGCTCCTGACGGTTTTTATACTGCTCTGAAAGAATTAATATGTCAATTCCTCCTTCGAAAACTGTTTGCGATAAGAGATCTTCACAATGATTTAAGTTGAGTTGCAAAAAAATCATGAGACAGTTTTTTTTGCTCCCCTCACGTTGTGGGCATCTATAACTACCTGCCGAGTGTTTTCCTTCACATAACGCACACTTTGGGGCATTTGCACAGTTTACGGCTTTGTGCCCATCTTGGCCACATTTTCTACAAAGTTTTGACCTATCTATGGTCTCCGTACACTTCTGTGCTATATGTCCGTAGCCCCAGCATCTATAACAGCATTTATCCTGCTTGACTTCTCTTACCCGGCAGGATACCCATCCTACCCGTATTCTTTGTGTATTAAGGACAGCCTTGGCATCGTCCACACTAAGGCTTATAAGTGCGGATTTCGTGCCGCTGTACCCTGCACGAATGCTTCTTATGGCAGTCGCATCTGGTCGCTTAACGCCGCATTGCTGATGGAGAGCGTCGCAGATCTCCTCAGCTGTAGTGATCTCATCAAGGTCTCTGCACTGTAATGTTATTGTGTGTGCCTTTGCAGTGACCTTTGCCGATTCCTTCAGCACCGCCTCAATTTCCGCTTGGTAGGCACTTGTTTTACCCTCCTGAGATCTTTTCATCTGGAGTATTAAGTCTCCTTTAGCCGTTCTTCTAATTGTTTTGACGTCTTTCCCCATTTGTTTTAATTCGTCACAGCTTCTTACTTTGCGCAATATGTCCGCATACGACGCATCTCCTACCTTGGAAATTATGATTGCATCCGGCCTGGCCTTAGGCATAATTTTCCTTTTTACATTTTTCTTTGTGGCTATTTGCCACCCTTCTTTCGGGTATGCATTATTGCCTTTTTCCCGATCGCTCTTCTCCTGTGTCTCCGCGTTACTTTTGTACCTGGACGCTTCTGAAAGCATAGCTTTAGTGGATGAAGCAGTCGACTTGTCTACCTGCTTCTCCTTGGCCGAGTACGAACTCTTCCTCGGTCTCTTTCCGGGGGGTGATGGGCTTCCATCGTTGGCCTTATCGTTGCCCCTTGCCTTTAGTTCTAGGCCCTTCATTTCCAAGGCC
The DNA here is from genome assembly GCA_951509765.1 of Sphenella marginata. NCBI lineage: Eukaryota > Metazoa > Arthropoda > Insecta > Diptera > Tephritidae > Sphenella > Sphenella marginata. Next base: position 29,686,769 of record OX608078.1, on the reverse strand, counting down.
GTCTCAATGTACGCCGCCTTAATTATAGAGGTCAGACGCTTAATTTCGGCGTGAATGTTATTACGCCCATCGAAGAATTTAATTAGGTAATCAATTGTCCTGCCTAATTTAGCCATCTTATTCTCTCCAGCTGCTGAAGTCACGCTACCGCTTGTGCCTTGAAGATTCTTGGCTTCTAACGCTGACGAGGCCTGCTTTATTAGGTCACTTAAAGAAGGAGTGCCTGTTTGTGCCTTGTTGTCGCTACTTTTGGTTTCGCCAGCGTGAATGGCGAAGTATCTTGGCTTTTGCCCGATGAGCCAAGCCCTTCTGGAGAGCGTGGTAGCTTTCTCCCTATAAAAGGATTGATGGGCCTGTCCTTCTCTCTTTCTTCATTTTGTTTTTTGTTGTTTGAAAGTGTGTCCATGCTAAAAGGGTCCCGACTTGAGGCCGCTATCTTAGTCTGGATGTGCAGTCGCCTTGTCTGATCCCGTGGTTATCTATGCCGGAGCAGGGAGGCCACGTGAAGGTTGACGCAGACCCTCATGAGGACTGCGTTCAGAGCCAGATCAGCACTAATCGGGAAAAACTCAACCGAACCTGCACCACCAACTTAACGGTGACAGACTTCGAACGTACCCCAAGGCTTGCCAAAGTTTTGACGGGACGGAGGCGATTGTGACATTAGCCGGAGAGTCGTTTCGACGGGGTTTCAAGCCGTTTACTAAGATCTCCGAATATCACGCTCACCGGCTCGCAGCAAACATATCCAAATCTTGTTTCCAGTATACCTTAATTAAGACCTTACTGGGCTCAGTCTTAATACATTACCTCTCCCCCTTTACATACGGGTCAAGTTTCTCTTCATTATCTCTTCTTTCGGAATTTTATTTATTTATTTTTGTCCTTTGCTGTGTATCCCACGTCGCAATGTTGCCTCCCTATCTTGGGTAGGCATTCCCTCGGAGCAACCTCAAAGGAGATTGTGGATGCTTACTTTAGGGCGGCACCTACACGCCCTGTCACTGGAGGTTCACAGGGTTCATAAGGCCTTTTAAGCCAAACCCTCCTCACCAGCCGCTCTTGGTCGAGGACTGCTTATTTTTATATTCGCAGTTAACCTAGTATAATAGGCCGTCCACTGTCTGCCAGCAGTGACCCCATTGGCCTGAGCTTAGCCACCGTAGAGGGACTGGGGTCAGCACCCTCGGGCTGCGCTATGTTAGTGCCCTGAGCGGACCTATGGAGATTGGCTGGCTGCACAGTGCTCCCCGCTTTTGCCCCACCCTGTGGGGGTTTGGCTGGTGCGGTTTCGCGTGGTAGGGGCTTTCCCTCAAAGGGTTTAGTCGTACTACCTTGTGCAGGTGACCGAAGCGAGGTGTTTGGCCGTGAAAGCCTGCCCGACACCGTCGATGCGGTTCTCGGGTTGGTAGACCTGGTGTGTGGTTGTTGTGGTACAGCTTTAACGCCTTGTGCAGAGGCGGCATTTTTACCCGTGCAGGGATCCGAGGCGGAGTTTGGTTTAGGTATTATCATACTGTTTCGTTGGCCACCTACTCAGACGAGGCCTTTCGGTGACCATAAAATAAAGGAAGGGGAAGGGAAACGGTCGACTACGGCAGCGCCCCATAACGTAGCAAGTTCACCGTTACTCCCGGAGGTGGACCGGTATCCGGGAGGCTCCGTTAGAATACAGTCGGAAGCCCCTGACTGCAAACCACCCATTAGGCACGGACACGCATGACACCTTGGGTTAGGGGGAAGGGTAAGATCGACACCCTTCGGATCTAGATCCGTAGTGTTCTGTACAAGACAGGGTCACTTCGTGAAGGCTAAGGTCAGTGTCGCACCACATGGCAGCCCATGTCATCGAAAAGGAGTACCGCTACATATTGCTCCCGTCGCCATCGGCCGCCATCGCAGGGAGATTTCAACGTGTACTACGGTCCTGGTCCAGGCTCTATGGTTCGCGTTTTCACACCCTGTTGATAACAGCTCGACCCCATAGTAGTATATATGAGCCGTTTATTTTGAAAGTGGTCTAAGTTTATTTAGGTTCTGAAACAAAGTTTATTTTTCTAGTAAAGTTTACAAAACGCATTTCCCTTAACCCTTTCGGGACGGAGTTTTATTCGGTAAATGGGAATAGCCTGAACGAAAAATTATACTCACACCTATCCATTGGGACAAAAAATTATGTTCTGCATACTCGAAAATCCCGAAATCGTCCTTTTATCCTGGGACATATACTCCCAATACGCATTTTGGGTGGGATATGAGATCCCAATAAGCATTTTATGTGGGATATATAATCCCAGTAATTTTTTAATTGGCTTCAAAAGTTCAAAAAAGAAATTGAGAAAAAGCTGTATTGATAGAATAATTCAATGTATTTTATTATGAAAATGGTTCAATATAATATAATTAATAGCTTATTTATGAAAGGATCCAAAACATTTGTAGCAGAGCGCGTTGTTACAGCCTGAGCAAATCATTTTTGTTCGAGTTTCCACTCCAAGCGAGGTGCAGCGTACGCAACGACAACGCTTTTCTTGTTCCACTGGCATATGGTCTCCAATATTGAGGCAATCAGTTCTTGAACGTTTGGATGGTCTACCGCCCTGTCGACGGGGAGTTAATGAGCGCCTTTTACTTCCTTCCGAAATCATTTGCTCAGCAAGTGGGACCAGAAAGTCTTTCAGGGGTAACTTTTGCTTTTTATTTTCACCGTAAACTATCCAAGCATTTGTGACGCTTGCCATTAGAAGTTTATAAAAAACTTTTTTCCACCACTTTTGAGACTTGCGGTTGAAATCATAAACGGCTGTCTTTTGATCAGCAAGATCCACGCCACCCATGATTTTGTTATAGTCGCTTATACTTTTTGGGCATAACATTTTCTTTTTGGATCCATCCTTTTGCTTTCTCTCAATGTCTTCAAGAGATGCCATGTGACAGTTTGAAACTAAAAGGACTTCTTTTGAATCCATCCAGCGGGCTGCCAAAATGCCTCTGGAATTAACTTGAAATTGACTTTCTCCTTTGGCTAGCTTCCCGGAAAATTTGGGTGTATTTTTTCGATTTTGCATGTATGTTCCAAGGGCTGGATATGGAATTGTCTCTAATAATTTTATAGATGTGAAAAATCTATCAAATGCTAAACAAACATCCTTTTCACGAACGGAAGATACCAATTTAAGAACGACTTTTTCTCCAAGAGTACTAGGTTCGCTCGGCATAGTATTTGCTTCCTTACCAGTATAAATATTTAAATCGTAGGTATACCCTGTTTTTGAGTCACACCGCATCCACAACTTTATTCCCCGCTTTATCGGTTTCATTGGCATATATTGCTTCATGCTTGACCTGCCTTTAAATTTTACCATGCACTCATCGATAGATTGGAATGCACATTCACTTCTAGCAGCTGGAAAGGTATGCTTTAGACATTGCAAAACCTCAGAAATGTAATAATCTTTTGCGACGTCATCGGGCTTATCACAGTCATTGAAATAAAGCTTCGATGATAACAGCAAAAATCGATCTCGAGACATACAATTTTTTATAACAGAGTTTCCAAGCGATGGATTTTTACTCCAATAATCTTTCAGGCACGGTAACTTGTTGTAATGCATTATAAGGGAAATTCCAAGAAATACCAGAATTTCATTGGGGTCCGTTCAATTTCTTTTTGACTGAGCTCGGCGATTCAAAGCTGTCAATCGCTGATTGGTGCATTCCGCAATTCTAACACACAAGCTGTATGGAAATATTTTGGAAAATACTTTGAACTCACTGGCATCTGGAGCTATGTCTATTAGAATTTTACAGTCTCGCTCAGAAGGAAATTCATGCTTTGGATTAATAAAGCTCTGGGTGTCATCAGGAAAAACATTTAACCACTGGGCAGCAGAACTAATTTCGTTGTTAGCTCCAGAAAATCCAGGGACCGCATCAATATTATCATCATTTTCTGTTTGCGAAACTAAACCGTTTACCTCAGCATTCTCTTGGGTCACATTAACACAGTCCTCAATTTCTGAAGCATCTTCAGTCTCTGCGTCGCTACTGTCTGGCAAGTAATCGCTTCCTGATTCCTCAAAATCACTACCCAAGTCTGATTCCTCATACATTATACGCTCCAAGTCCTCAAGATTTAACTTACGTTTCGCCATCTAAGAGCAAATTAACACAATTAAAACGACTTATTGGGACAAATAATCCCAGGTAAAAGGAGTATTGGGACAAATAGTCCCACATAAAAAGCTTATTGGGATTATATATCCCACCTTCATAAACTGTATTTTAACTTACCCTTCTTTATTAAAAGTTTGATTCAAATCAATTGATATCACTTATTAAAGTCCTTTTATCATAAAAAAAAATACGAAATTTGTGATCACACGTCTATTGCGACTTATTTTGCGAAAAAACGAAGCCAAACTGATACAATTTGATGCTAGTGCGCGATTCCGTGAAATGTGACATCAAAACGCAAAAATTTACCGTTATATTTTTGTTTACAACTTATAAACGATACCTAAATCTGTTCATGGGACTTTTTGCTTAACCAATAGCGTACATAGAAAAGAAAATACAGACGTTTGAAATTTGCTGGGATGTATTATCCCAGTAGTCCCGAAAGGGTTAAATATAAATAATAATAAATGGTTCATATGTAGGTACAATAAAATTACAGTTAAAAACTAACTTTCTCAATAAAAATCTGACTTCAAACAATGCCATACAGCCATCTACCTCTAGTAGCGGTTTGGGGCAACTCGATGGTTGATCTACGGATATGATGCCTCCCACCTCTTATTACCCATCTTCTCTTTCCTTTCGGAAGGAGGGATGACATGACCTAGAAGGTTGCACTGGTCATACCAAATCGATCCCACGACAGTCGGGCAGTACTGCCAGGGAGTACCGGATTCATATCCGGCCAAGGACTGTTATTTCGGCAACACTCCCCAAAACCTTCGGGGAGTGATTTTGTTGTTTAAACAACAACAGTGGCCACGAATTTCAGCCACGCAAAATTGCTCCAACGGGAGCAAAATTATATCACATTACATTAGAGATGCTATATTTAATTAACAAACCGACGGACATATGACTAAGCCTTAAAAGCGATATCGATGACTGCGCACAAATATACATACAATCATTTACTAACTAATAGACAGTATCAAACTCCGCATCACATAGGGCAAACGTAAAAATAACGTAAGTACAAATTATAGATATACTGATGTTATTTTTGTGAATAGTCACTATGAAGACGGTAACCGTGGAGTAACCGAAAAGTATTCGTAAAAATTATATTTTGTTTTTAACCGACGCGTCGGTATAAATTTGAACGAGTTTACTTTTCAGAAAACTACCACGTTCTTGAAAATCTGTGAGAAACTACATTAATGACATTTTTTGAAATATGCACCACCGATTCATTGGTTTTCCAGAAGGAATCACGGAGTTGCGGTTCAAGTTAACCCACTGCTATAGTTCGCCACTAACTAACTGCTATAGTTCGCCAGACCTCACCATAGTCAGCGCAGGCCTCATAAACTACGTTGACTGGTGACCGATGCTAACGCTTGCATCAGATCACTTACCGATAGTGGTCTCAATCGATTGACCCACCGACTTTGTCCTCACTGAGAACCACACATTTAGTAATTTCAATCGACTGGGATGGTTTTCTAAGTACCACAGAGAGCGCCTTCGCTGCTCGTCCCGTTCCGTCTGACGTACGAGAAGGAGAAAAAGTATTTTGCATGGTCTTAACTTCAGCCTCTGACCAACACATTCCGTCAGGGAGAATAAAGGAAGTGCTTCCGTACTTCCAAGCAGAGGCAACGGCTCACAGTGGTCGGAATGAGAATTCTAGGTGGACAAAAGTCCCAAACTCGAACTTAGAAAACCGCCCTAATTCTGTCACCCAGCCATTATAGAATGTCCAGTGACAATATTGTCCAATCCGTAACTCATTCTATGACTCTACCTGGTATTTACGCGTCATCAAAAGTTGCCTACCTTACATATATAATTTTTATTCAAATGTTTTTATTAGGTCGCTTTCGTCGTATCTGTCCGCGGATTTTTGCATTCGATTTTAAACCAACTGCCTGTTGAGCTAGGGTCTTATAATTTTCACCATAGTTCAGGTCCCGATGACAATGCAATATTATGAAAAAAAATTACGACAGGTGGCGCGTGGGTCGCTATATTTCCAAAATTCGCATTTATGGTCCGATTTGGATGAAATTCGGAACATGATTACTCGATGAAAAGAAATATTTCGAAAAAAAAATTCCGCTAGGTGGGGCTGAGATCGCGGTAATAAAAACTCAAAATCGTAATTATGGACCGATTAGATCCGCTAGGTGGCACGTGAGTCGCTCTATTTAAGAAATGCGAAGGTCTGTTTTCGGTGTCGATTAATTCGTTTTTCAACGAACTTCCCGTTGAGGTAGAATCTTGAAATTTTCATCATCGTTTGGTTTAGTGCCCCGTTTTTATGCATATCAATCGTGCCAAGTACTGTAATGCCTATGAGAATTCCCACTAACAAATGTTCAGGACAAGCTCTACGTGGTGAAAAATCTATGTAGGCAGAGGAGAAATTATTTTGCAGTTTTTAGTTCATTTTAAATTAAAAATATTTTTTTATTCTATTTTTTTTCTTAAAACAAAGAGTTTGAATAATCTATGCGTAGCAGGCCAGAGTTTTAGTGTAACTATTTTTTTTCTTTTTCGAACTATTTTTAGAATTGTAATATTGTATTTAGGCCATTAGAAGCTTATAAATTGTTCAATTAGGTCAGTCAAAATACCAATTTAAGTAAGTATAAAAAAAAAAAATTATTTTTAGCATTTAACAGTGTGCCAAAATTTAGTGCCACACTCGTCCAGTAAGAAAATTATTTTTCCCAATCAAGAATTTTTTATTTATTTATTTATTAAAAAGAGAAGCAATTATGAATAATTACTACACTTATGAGCTAAAGCACTGGCTGCCAGGGCCGTCGGCTTGCTAAATCTAATCTTTTGTAGAGATATTATGATAAAGAAAGGCATGCGCATGGGATTCGTAGATTGAGTACATAAGTATCTGTATGTCAGCCATACAGATACATCGCAAAATCCACAAATACCTGCGCATGACATAGATTGAAATGATTTTTTATGTACATGTGAGTGGTGAATAGTTATAGTTTTAACTTGGAGAGTGAAACAAAGTTAGAAATAATATTGATATTGTTGTCATTAATACATCTTAGGTGCTCTGAAGGAGTTGTGTTAGTAAAAATACATGATCGAATTTGTTGAAGTCCTGGGCAGTCGTCGAGGAGGTGCTGAACTGTGCAAATATTCCTATCACAGTAGGGGCATGATGATGGAGGTTCGCCATTAAGGAGATGTGCATGTGTTGAGATCGTATGACCGATTCTTAGTCTGACAAAGTGTTGTATGTTTTTGCAGGGTGCATTTGTTGGGAATATTGATCGTGACCCGGAGGGATTGCAGATTTTGTAGTAATGTTGATATTCCCTCCAATCTGTTTTCCAGCTTTCATACATAATCTTTCTATACAAGTTACGGATATCGCTATTTATTAGATGTTCGAAGAAGTGAAGGGGTTCTCTGCCCGCTTCTTTAGCTCGTTTGTCTGCAATTTCATTTCCGCGAATGCCCATGTGCCCAGGTATCCACATAATTTTGATGGAGCTATGCTGCAGCAGAGTCTCCCGAATTTGTACAACCAGGTAGCAATCGTTTGCTGGATTTAGGATGGCTTCGACGCAAGATTTGCTGTCAGTGCAGACAATATGCTCATTAGAGAACCCGTTAAACACAAAAGTTTGAATTTATTTGCTCCCCGCGCATTTTCGGATAGCTTGAGGAAAAAAAATAAGGTTTGCATTAAAAAAAGGATACCTCTAGTGGGAAAATCCCAGGCCCCCAGGACCTAAAGGGTAAAAATAGGGTAAAAAAAGATACTAATAGAAAGCTAGTTATAACTCTTTATTAAGTTATCCTATGTAAAAAATGCATATAAGCAATATGGTCGAGAATAAATTAGTGAAGATTTCTTGGGTAAATACTTTTGACCACCGAAGTGCTTTGTTGCACTTTTGTGCACTTGAATGCAAAATTTTAGTGCAATAAATTTTTTGAAGCGCTTTTTTATAATGTTTTAAAGCCCGTGAATTACATGAGCTTGGTACTGCTGAATAAGGAATTGAATGCACTTTAACCCATGTTAAACACTTTTTGAAAATGTTTACTTTTGTAGGTGAGAAAACGAAAAGAAACAAATTTTTTTTTTATTAAATTTTAGTATGCGACCGATTGAATGAAAGCTTGCAGGGCATTGGGAAATTTTGAGTATTAGAAAGGTATGTATGTATGCATTTCAAAGAATTTCAAAATAAGTTCATGAATATTTTTGGATAAACGCTTTTTACCAGTCATGCGCTTTAATGCACTTTGGTGCAGTTTAATTAAAAATTTGATTGGATAAATTTTTCTGAATTTTTTTTTTTAATTTTCAACCAAGCTAATTATATAAGATTGATATCATCAATTAGAAAATTTAATGCCACTTAACCCATGCTAGCCTTTTGAAAATATCAGAAAAGAATAATTTTTTTTTTTATTAGGTGGTACTAAATAGTTGGTAATTGACGAAAAAATAATCCTCACAAAAAATGAGCGCCATTGCTTAACCCTTAGGGGTCGCTATTTTTTTATTAATTTCTCCATACATTTTTTATGGAAAAAAATAATTTTTTTTTTTCAAAGTGAGTTTTCTCATAATTTTTGAAACGTTTTCCAAAAAAACTTTATATATTCTTAAAGTGGAAACTTTGATCTGTCCAAAACTACCTTGAACGAATTTAACATTGTCGCTACTTTATTCAAATGGACTTAGCATCCTGTGAAAAAAATAGCAAAGTAAAAAATTACAATCATTGCATATTTTAAGTTTCCATTGAAAATCAAATGGCATAAGTCGCTTCGAGCTGAAGTTGTAGGTGTTTATTGTTCATATACATAGCTTCTAAAATTTGTGCTTTTGTTCGTGCAGTTAAAAAACATTATTTAAGGTGTAAAACGCATTTTGTAAAAAATTTAAATGGCGGATACAAATAGGAGCGCATATATTATTGGTGAGTATTATTAAATGGTATGGTTATGATAAGTGATTTTTAAAATAGTGAAAATTTAAAGGTTGGAAAAGATGTACCTTTGAGGATAGAATTCTGCCAAGTAAAAGAGATATGTTTGGCAGATTATTGTATGTAATACAAGATAAGGGAGAAAATGTGAAAAGAGGTGCATCGATTGTGGCGAAGGAAATCGCAGAAATATACGAGTCGTTCGATATTCCAGTAAAAAGAATCGACGGAATCGAAAAAATGATTATGCGCTGTTACAGTGAATATAATCAAGTGCGGAAGAAAAAAAACGTAGTTCGAGAAAAAAAATTTCGTGAAACATTAGACGTGTTCTTTGACGTGTCCCATATAGATTCCCTTGAAACCTTAAAAACACAAAAAAGGCAAGACGTAATTGACTTGTTAAGTGAGTATCAAAAATCGTATCAATCAGCGCGTATTAAGGCAGAGTTAAGCTTCAACAAAGCGACCCCAGCTCTTAACGAAAGTTTTGATGACGAAACCAATTCCGAGCATTACGATAGTGAAAAAACATGCACGTCAGAATCAGAGGGGTCGGTTTATGAACCTCGCGAGAAGATAAAGAAGTTAGAACCTCGTGGTAGAATGAGTCTGGTTGATGCTGGCCTAGCAAACGCATTGGATAGGTACCATCTCAGTAACATTGGAGCTTCCATTATAATTGGTCAAACTGCCTTTAATTTGGGTTACGGCGTGAGTGCGTTACAAATTTCACCAGAGGGTATTCGAGCACAGCGTATAAAACAAAGACAAAAAATTTTTGAAAAAATTCAAGAAACGTTCAAAGTAAATTCCACTTTTACAGTTCACTGGGATGGCAAGGTATTGAAAGATTGCACGGAACAAAATAATTTAGTATGTAACAGATTGGCAATAATTTTATCAACGAATGGCAACAGCAAAGTTTTGGGCATCCCAAAAGTTTCCAAACAAACTGGGCTTATAGAAGGTTCCGCAGTTTATTCCGCTATAATGGATTGGAATGTACAAACCAATGTGATGGCAATGTGTTTCGATACCACGTCGAGCAACACGAGCTGTTCTGTTGGTACATGCGCCGTATTAGAGCAAAAACTTAACAGACGCTTGCTTCGCCTACCATGCAGACATCATATTATGGAGCTCTTGGCAGGCGCTGCATTCAAGGCAACTGTAGAACCGAACTCTTCAGGCCCTAGGATTGAACTATTTGAACAGTTTAGAAAAGCATGGCCAGAGCTATGCCATCAAAATTTTGATCTTGGTATTACCGATTCAGTGGTAGCTGAACATTTTCCGGAAGAAGTAAGAAATGAAATTAAAGATTTTATAAATGATCAACTGCAAAATAAAGTCGATGACACTCGACACGATTATGTGGAAATGCTTAAGCTATGTTCGCTTTTTATTGGAGAGAAAATAGACGGTTATAATATTTCGAAGCCGGGGGCGATCAGTCGTGCCAGATGGATGGCGAAAATAATATATTCTCTAAAAATATTTATGTTTCGCAAACAGTTCGCAATTTCAGGTAGTTATAAAAATAGCACTATGAAATATTGACATGTTTATTTGCATCTTACGTTTTTTATATTTTCTAGTTTTTCTTTCATTTTTTTTATGTTTTTTAAATGAATTTACCTTTCCAGGCCCTTTATTAGAAAACATTCGTAGGTTCAACATATTCATCGTTCGTATTTACTTAAGAAACTGGTTTCTTTCACAGTTGGCACCAAACGCGCCATATAATGACTTAAAACTTTTGAAAGAATTGGAGAATTACAAAGGAGTCGATAGAAATGTTGCTGATTGTGTGCAAGGCAAATTACGTAGGCACTTGTGGTACCTTAACGAGGCTAATGTTGCCTTGGCGTTCTTCGACGAGGAAGTGGATTTTGAAACCAAAAGGAAAATGGTACGAAATTTAAAACGAGAAGGTCATCCCGAACATCCACATCGACCAAATTTAGCTGTAGATGAAATTATATCATCTAATTTATATAGCTTTGTCACCAACAACACTTACTACTTTTTCGAGACAATTTTAAATGAAAAAATTACTGGTATCAATTCAAAATTTTTAATGGAAGATCCAGCTATTTGGGCACAAAATTCTAGTTATCTTTCGGCCAAAGAAATCGTTAAAAAATTATTGGTTGTAAATGACATTGCCGAAAGAGGAGTCTCGCTTATGACCCGGTTCAATGCAGTTTTGACACATCAGGAGCAGCAAAAACAATACATTCTCCATGCGATGGAATGTTATTATAAGGCTTTGCCAACAAAACAATACTCAAAAGAAAAATTTTTAGAATATTTAAATAAGAACTTTCCCAAAAGTACTATCGCACCCTCATTGTAAAAATAAGTACCTACTTTTATATACTTAAATTGTTTCCTTGCACTACATTTCAAGTTATTAATATTTAAATTTGAACTATTATATTTAAATTTGAACTATTATATTTATATTTAATGGAACGTTGAACTGAAAATACCGTTTGTCTCGAAATCCTTTTCACACCATAAAATTCCAATTTTCCCATGAATTACTTACTAATTACTTACTATAAATAATATTATGAAAATATACGCAAAAATACAATACAAATACATTAAACTAAAACTTAGAAGTTTTTACAAAATTCAGGAAAATTTCTCGAGTTTTCATCAAATGGATTTTCAAAAATGGGATAGCATGGGTTAAGTGGCATTAAATTTTCTAATTGATGATATCAATCTTATATAATTAGCTTGGTTGAAAATTAAAAAATAAAATTCAGAAAAATTTATCCAATCAAATTTTTAATTAAACTGCACCAAAGTGCATTAAAGCGCATGACTGGTAAAAAGCGTTTATCCAAAAATATTCATGAACTTATTTTGAAATTCTTTGAAATGCATACATACATACCTTTCTAATACTCAAAATTTCCCAATGCCCTGCAAGCTTTCATTCAATCGGTCGCATACTAAAATTTAATAAAAAAAAAATTTGTTTCTTTTCGTTTTCTCACCTACAAAAGTAAACATTTTCAAAAAGTGTTTAACATGGGTTAAAGTGCATTCAATTCCTTATTCAGCAGTACCAAGCTCATGTAATTCACGGGCTTTAAAACATTATAAAAAAGCGCTTCAAAAAATTTATTGCACTAAAATTTTGCATTCAAGTGCACAAAAGTGCAACAAAGCACTTCGGTGGTCAAAAGTATTTACCCAAGAAATCTTCACTAATTTATTCTCGACCATATTGCTTATATGCATTTTTTACATAGGATAACTTAATAAAGAGTTATAACTAGCTTTCTATTAGTATCTTTTTTTACCCTATTTTTACCCTTTAGGTCCTGGGGGCCTGGGATTTTCCCACTAGAGGTATCCTTTTTTTAATGCAAACCTTATTTTTTTTCCTCAAGCTATCCGAAAATGCGCGGGGAGCGAATAAATAGATATGTCGGTGTTTTTCATATATCCCACGGGTACTCTAATGCTCATTTCCATTTCGTGAGGCATACTCTACCGCTACAAGCAAGGCAGCTGCTTCCGCTGTGAATACTGAGCAGTAGTTGGGTAGTGTCCAGACAGAGATGGTTTCACCGAGTTTGTTTGTTATGGCAAAGGTAGTAGTGGTGTCTGTTTTTGATCCGTCGGTAAAAATAATTTCCCAATTCTCGTTGTATGGCTCGAGTGCTTCCATATAGAGTTGTAAATATTCATTGGGGCTGGTTTTGCTTTTTTGATGCTTAAGTAGATTTGAGATGATTGAGTTTTTAGGGGCAATGAAGGGCGGGTGTGCAGTAGGTTTCAATAATATTGGTTTTGAAATAATATTAGCATCTTTTATTAGCAACACGCAACGTGAGATTACAGATTCTATTTTACTTTTTCCCAGTTGGAGATGTGCAGAGTTTATTTGTTCGAATACCAGCTTATTCTTGCAATATACTATCTTTGGTATCAGCATCATAGTAACGTATTTCACTCTGCTCAAGATATCGGGCAGTCCAGTTTCTGCAAGGACAGCTTTGACTGGTGATGTTGGAAACGCACGAAGGCTCCTTCTGGCTGCTGCATGGTATGGTGAATTTAAAACCTTGACGTGTGACTTTGCACAGTTCCCATATATGGGGAGCCCGTAATCGATTTTAGAAAGTATTAGTGATCTTGTTATGTTAATAAGAGTATTAGTATGGACAAAGCAATGTTTAGATGAAAGATATTTTAAAATGTTAAGCCTAGATGCTAAGCTTAGTCTAATATACTTGCAATGGTCCTTAAAAGTAAGTTTCTTATCAAATAATATACCTAGTATTTTTAGAGAATCTGAGTGTGGAATACGGGTATTAAGGAAGGATAAGGAAGGGAAGGAACACTGATGCTTTCTGCAGATATGGAAGGTTGAACATTTTGGTATTGCTATATGTGCCCCTGATGTTTGAGACCACTTTGTAATATCATCTAAAATTTTGCCGAACGTTTCGTTCACCTTAAATAAGTTTTTGGTTTTTGAAAAAATAACAATGTCATCTACGTAAATGAAGTGCTCGATGTGGGTGAACGATGAGATGGTAGAGCTTAGTTCGTTAAAAGCTAATGTAAAAAGGGTAACAGAGAGTGGGGAGCCTTGTGGTAAGCCGTTGAAAAGATTGTAAATGTCAGAATTTTGATTATTTACTCTTACCAGGAATTTACGATTGTTTAGGAAAGATTTTATGACATTATACATTTTCGTGCCAATATTCCATCGTTTAAGTACTCCCAGCACCACATGGGCACCAATTCGGTCAAAGGCTTTTTCAAAGTCTAAACTTAAAATAGACACATGGTTTTTTGATGCTAAGGACATTTTAGCGAAATGCTCAAAGTACATTAGAGAGTCGATGACCCCTATACCTTTTTGGAAGGCAAACTGATGAGGTGTTATAAGACCGTTTGCTTTAGCAAAGAACATGATGCGAGTGGAAATGATTTTTTCCAAGGTTTTCGAAATGCAGGGCAGAAGGGAAATGGGTCTATAGCTGGATACTGAGGAGGAAGGTTTGTTTGGCTTGGGAATAGGGATGATTGCAGAAATTTTCCATTGTTGATATCGTTGTAAAGATTCATAATTCTAGATTTAAGGAGTTCTGGTAGATTTCTCAAGATAGGGTAAGATATTTTGTCTTCCCCAGGCGTTTTGCCTCTCATTGACGAAATGGTGTACTCAAATTCATCAAGTGTAATGGGAACTTCAACCGCTAAAGCTGTACGGGAGGGGGTAGGGTTATGATAAGGTTCTAAAATGTATTGGTGTCTTAGTGTGTTAAAACTGGGGTGGAAGTTGGTATTGTCGGAGTATGCTGACCATGAAGTAGCAAACTCAGAGGCAATTTGCTTAGGACAATAAATGGGGCCTTGTGATGAATGGATAAAGGAAATGTTGGAGGCTGGGCGGGATCCTGAGAGGGTTTGTATATCGGCCCATAATTGTTTGGGGTTAGAGGTGGGAGATATATTAGCTGTGAAATTTTCTAAGTGTTTCCGCTTTGCTTCGTTTAATTCTTTTCTAAAAACCGCATTTGCTTTCTTATAGCTGATAAGATTGTCATCGGATCTATTCTTCTTGTAGATAGCCCAACGATATTGCTTGTTTTTACGAAGGCTTGAAAGATGGTTTGACCAATAGGGTAATTTAGCCGAGAATAGTCTTGAACAGCTTTGGGGTATTGATGCATGTGCCGCTGTACGAATAATTGTTTTTATTGCGGCGGCTTCCGCGTTAATATTTGTTTTACACGGTTTTTTGTTAGAAAGCTCTAAAGAAAGGTTGCAAAAGCGGGTCCAGTCAGCTTTGTCTGTTAGAAACTTAGATCTGCGTTTGACTTGATAGGAAGTAGGGGTAAGAAGTGAGGTAATGATAGGGAAATGGTCGCTACTGTGGAGGTCGTCTAGGGTTTGAGAGGATAGCTTGGGGGCAAGTGCGGGTGAGCAGAGTGTTATATCTGGGTGGGAAAATGTTTTGTGTGTGGAGAAGTGGGTGGGAGAGCCGTCGTTGAGGACTATAAGGTTATGGGCCATAATTACGTCTTCAATTAGCTGTCCTCTTTGATTGGCTGAAGGGGAACCCCATAAAGGACTCCAGGCGTTGAAGTCATCTAGCAAGATGACAGGATAGTTAAAAGGCTTGATTAGGCTATATCCAAAGCTGTGAAACTTTGATGGGGCGGAATATAGCAGTTAATGACGACAAATTTAAACCCGATATCTACTTCGATGGCCAGGGAAGATAAGTTTGAAGTTGTTGGTACTATTTTGTGATTGATGGTTTTTTTGATGAAAATTGCAATTCCTTGTTTTGATGTTGTATTCTGTGTATTATTATGAAAATAACTCTTATATTTGTTAGGTGGGTAAGCTGTTTTGTTGTAGGGAATATGGGTCTCATGTAGAGTTATGATTTCGGGTGAGAAATCGTTAATTAGAATATTGAGGTCTGCATAGTTGTTATACAGACCATTTAAGTTCCATTGCAGGACACGCATCATGATGCATCATCCATAGGATGGTCTTGCATCGGCAAGCTGGAGGTAGGAGGGAAGTTGGGGGTTATGAGTTGGGAAAGGAAAGATGAAATAATTGTATTTGTGGATAAGTCATCGACTGATATCGATGTTGGATTATTAATGTTTATCTCATTTGCATTGTTTACTTGTTTTTCGCTGTTTTCTAAGTTATTGTTTTTATTTGTTTTCATTTGTGTTTCTTTAGTTTCGAGTACGCTATTGTTTTGATTGACTGCGTTTTCAATGTTATTTTGTTGTTTTGCGTTAGGAATGTGGTTAGAACCGTTAGGGGTATTTGTGTTTATTTGTTGTAAACTATTTTGTTGATTTGTATTGATTTGAACATTTGAACTATTTTGCTGATTTTGAGTGCTTTTTGTAATTGTAGAGAAGGAAAGGGAGGAAGAGTCAAAAGTGGGCGAAGTCTGCGTTCTGTATGCCTTCATTGCTTCACGCATAGAACATTTTTTGTCTGCTTTTATTTTTATGATTTCCTTCATTTGCAAGAATTTTGGACATGCTTTGTTGGATGCGGGGTGAGGGCCAGTACAATTGACACAATATGTGCGAGTACATTGATCAGGTGAATGAGGAGGAAGGGCGCAAGAATCGCAGATAGGGAGCCTACTACAACGTTTTGTTGTGTGACCAAGAAGGTGGCAATTTATGCATTTCATAGGGTTTGGATAGTAGGGTCTTACTTTGGTGGTGTACCAAGATATTTCTACTTTTTCGGGTAGGTGGTATAAATCAAAGGTTAAGAGATGTACTCCACTGGGTATATGTTTACCTTCAAATATTTAAGTAAATTTAAAAATAGATACAACTCCCTGTTCTTTAAGATTTTCGAGGATTTCAGACTCTGAAATGTCGTTAAGGCATGGTGCATATATTGTTCCCTTTGAACTGTTCAGGTTATTGTGGAATTCTATTTTGACGTCGCAAACTCCAATTAAATGAGTGGCTTGTATGTATTTTTTAGCAATAGTGTCATTTTTCACTAGGAGAAGTAAATTGCCGTCTCTAAGTTCGGAAATACTTATTATTTCAGAGCTAATGTTTTTCAGTGCTTTGTCGATAGCAAAACACGAGTATTTGCTAAGAGGCTTAGGTGAGTTAACGGCGCTTGCTACTAGGTATTTTGGATGTTCTTTTTTAATTGTTGGTAGGGCTGGGAATATATCGAGAGAGGAGTTGTTTAGTTTTTTCTTTTTGGTTTTTGGGCTTGAGGATAGCAGGCTGTACCTGTGATCCCCAAGCGAAGATCCCCATGGGTGTTATCACCTTTTGCTGATGGGTGTTATTTCCTTTTTCGAAGAGAAATAAAGCCCACGGACGTTAAAAACGAATTAAAACAAGCTGATTCAAGAATTAAGTATATGGTTTTCTTTATTTCAATAAATTTTAACATATTTGTTATGTTTTTATAAGGCGGGGTGCAATAGCGCCTTGTGAAATAAGCCCTTTCAGGCCTTATTACACTATTGAAAGTGAAATAAGGCCTTCATAGCCACGGCTATGGCACACACCCGGAGTTGGAATGGCGTAGCCCAGGGCTGTTTTTTGAAGCGCGGCCAAAGGCCGCCTACGCGGAAAGGTGTTCTGCACTTAAAAATCGTGGATCGGGCCTCCGTAACTATAATCCGAAGGGGGAAAAGCAATATTTTGTTTCTATGAAAAGTTATTAGTGAAAAACCGAAAATTGACCCGGGTCAGATCCCCAATTCAGGGCCCCATCCACGTTTTTTATGTGCAGGACACCTTTCCGCGTAGGCGGCCTTCGGCCGCGCTTTAAAAAATAACCCTGGGCTACGCCATTCCAACTCCGGGTGTGTGCCATAGCCGTGGCTACCGCCACGTTGATGTCCTTCCGCGTGCCACGTTTCCCATTCTTTTGTCACAGTTTAATTTGTGAAAAAATGCTAATCAAAAGTTCGTGTTGCTCGCGTAAAATCCTATGGGCGTTATTTCTCTTTTAAAAAGGAAATAAGAGCCATGGGCTTTATTTCTTTTTGCAGATGGGCGATATTTCCATTTAAAAAGGAAATAAGGCCCATGGGCGTTATTTCCTTTTTGAATGAGAAATAACGTCCATGGGCGTTATTTCACTGCACCGTGAATGTTCTCTAAAAAGCAAAAAGAGCAGGACAAAAGAAATCAGGTCTAATGTACCCGATGAGGAGCTGATGTTTGTTGCAAAATCGGCATTGTATGACCAAGGTAAAAGAGCTGCAGCCGACCTTTTAGCTCAGTCAACTGAGCACTCTCCATCCAGGGCAGTTCTAATAAGACGTGCTGTGAGTAAGTGGGACTCAAAAAAAAGCATAATTCCGTACACACCAGAAGAAGCCTTGAATTTTATATTGAATGCTGGTATGACGAAAAATACGTGTATTCAGACAAGATTAGGGGCAATACAACGAAACGCAAATATATATCCCTCATATGATGAAGTAATTAAAGTAAAATCGAATTGCTCTCCGGAGGGTGTCACTATATCCCACAGAGGTACATTAAATTTTACTCACCATCCAGTAATTGAGTTTCAATAACAACCTGCTTGTAATTGTACAGGTGCCGAAGTACCAGTACAGAATTTATTGGAACATACTGCAACGAGGTTATTTAGTAATATTACCAATTTCTCAACTAAAAACAGTTCTGATGGGAGTTCAGGCCACCCTGAATTCATGCAAAAACCCAGTGAACAGAATAGAAATGACGAAAATGCGTCTGATACTCATTTGTTTTTAATGACATTAGTTCCATTGCAGCTTGTTGGTTTTTTTGAAAAATCCAACGGGGAAACGGATACAAAAATTTTGTGGCAAAACCCCCGTCCGTCCTCAACACGTTTATGTAGACCTATACAATTTGAATACGAAAATGAAACGGCCGAGTTAATTCGCCAAGAAGTTTCAGCTATTGAGTCACAAATATCTAAGTTAAATGCTTCTAATACTGTGATATTCAGTAATAACAAAGATTTTCCTATCAGCTGCACATTCAGCATGCAACTTAAACTTTAGCCCGGTCGCGGGAGGTTTTTAAAAAATATCCTCACTAAACCGTTGCTTCAAATGATGAGTCAATTATTTGGCAGCATGACTGCTTGGCAAACAAAAACAGAACTGACTTTCTTTATTATTCATCTTTTATACAATCTCATGCTTAAGCCTAGATACAATATTTAAACCTAACTTCTAGGGACGGAAATGCGATAAACAATACGTTACTTAAAGATAAACAATATTTCACTTAAATTCCTGTTTCCAAAGAAAGCGGACCATATGTGTCAAGTGACATATTTGACACATTTGCTTAGAAGTATATATGTTTACATTATAGGTAAGTGCTATTAACTCTCCCACCTCTAAATCGAAGCGTCCCGTCTTCGAATACAAAGCGGTTAAATGATTTATTTGATTGGACAACTTCAATAGAGTTTCTTCTTTTTCTTTTGAATTTTTTAATTTTTTTTAATATTAATGTGTACGATTAATTTATAAATTAAATATGTAGTTATTGTTATCAATAGTAAAATAGTAAATGACCACCAAAAAGGATTTCTTTTTATTTCCTGCCTTATCCAAAATCAAAGGATTAAATATTCTTACTTTTGACAATGTAATGGTTTCCACTGTGTTTTCAAGTTCAGTGATTATTAATTTATTTATCTGTCTTAAAACAGTTTTTTCATTGGAACTGTCTTGTATTTGCTTTAATATTTTGGTTAGTTCTGTGATTGTTTTAAACATTTGTGAATTTGTTGTAAACTGCCTATTATTATTTTCTATAAGATCATTTACTTTATTTGTGATCTGCATAAAATCATCATGGTCAGGTGTACCCGAAATCCATTTCCAAACTGTACCGAGTTCATTTATTCCTCTTTTCGACCTACTATTATCAACTTTTAATTGTTTCAGTAATGTTTCTATCATTTGCATTTCATAAGCATAATCTGCACTTGAACTGTCAATTGATATTGTTTCTCTATTGATTTTATAATTTTCTACGATATTTTCAAATAATGCTAAATTTGTTAAATGGTATATTGATCCATAGCATTCAAAAATTGCTGCATCATCTTCTTCCACAAGTATATAGTTTTATCTTGTGTAATCTATTATATCTCACGTGGTAATGGTGATATAAAATAATATCACCGAAATCTGTATAAATTTTTCCATTCTTCCTACAAAACGATAAAATTAAACTTTAATGTTGTCTTTATGAATTATTCTGTTTCTGCTTTGTATTTTAACTTTATTTCCCAAATCTTCTACTACTATTTGTCTTTTGTATTTGGAGTTTAATTTATTTCTTTCCCCATGTATTTTTTCGTATATAATCTCCCCTTTGTGACAACTTTTTTGTAGCCTTTTTTTGTTATGATAATCCAGCATTTTTCCTTGAGCTTTTTCCAATATGTCCTTAACATTTTCATGAGCCTCCTTATTAAACAAAATATTATAAGGTTTTTTACCTGTTACCGAATGTATCGTTTTATTATACTGCTGAACCGCTCTCATAATTGATTCAAAATTACTTATTAAACTATGTTCTTGCTTCAAACAACGAGATATTTCTATTAGTGTTGAATGAACCCTCTCTATTTGTCCATTACTTGTACTATGACGTGGTGTACAATAATACATCTGAATGTTAAACCTTTCCATCAAGGACTTGAACTGTATTGTGCTAAAACCTGGTTCATTATCTATAACTATACTTCTAAGATTTGGAAATGTTTGTAAAAGTTCTAAAACTTTATCTTCCAAGTTTGATTTATCCTCAATATATCTTACAACTAAATATTTAGAATAAGAATCGATGCACGTAATAAATTTTAGCTTTTGTGCGAAAAAAATGTCCATATGGAGTTGCTCTCCTTCTTTTTCCGGGATAGGTGCCTCTCCTATCGGAATTAATTTGGGGTGCCTTTCGTATTTATTACTATTGCAAATTTTACAATTTTTCGCATATTGCTTAAATTGTTCAATCATTAATGGCCAGTAATATTGATTCTTTATTAGAGCCAGATTTTCCCTATAGTTCCTGTTCCATATTATGCGTCTGTTCAATAATTGCTCCCTGATCCTCTCTATTAGGAACATCATTAGCGAATAACTTTGTATATAAAAATTTTATTGTTGGAAATGTTTCCCTTAAAATGTAGTTGTATTTCATAAAGCACTTCGGGCGTGCAGTGTATTCCCGTAACTATTTTTGGATTTACGTATTCCTTTAAAACACCTATTATATTTCCTGCTATGTCATATTCAATTAAGAATCTTTTATTATTGAAATTAGAAATTGTCTCTAAGACAGTTATTCTTGCGCCGTTATCTATAAATATTTGTTGTTTAAAATGATTTAATGGTTTTTTTGTTTCATGAATCTGATACTCATCGCTGCTTGACTCTTCAGAACTAGTTAAATTATTCAGTATCTGCCTTGATAGTGCGTCATAAACGCGTCGTGCGATTTCAACCAAACTTATACACTACGTAGGCAGTGGTCCATTTATGGTTTATATGAAGTTTCAAGACCCTATGCGACCCGTTTTCCGAGATATCCACCAAAATATGGACCAGGGGTGACCCTAGAAGGTGTTTACACAATATTGGGTATCGAATAATAGGTGTTGATGAGGGTTTTAACAGGAAGTGGTTCAAAGTCCCATATGGGACCCCGTTTCCGAAATATCGACCAAAATGTGGACCAGGCGTGACTCTAAAAAGTGTTTGCTTAATATGGGTACCAAATGAAAGGTGTTGATGGGGGTTTTACCAGGAAGTGGTTCAAAGTCCAATATGGGTCCCCATTTCAGAGATATTCACCAAAATGTGGACCAGGTGTGACTCTAAAAAGTGTTTGCACAATATGGTACCAAATGAAAGGTGTTGATGAGGGTTTTAATAGGAAGTGGTTCAAAGTCCAATATGGGACCCCGTTCCCTAGATATTGACGAAGATGTGGACCAGGTGTGACCCTAAAAAGTGTTTACACAATATGGGTACCAAATTAAAGCTGTTGATGATACTTTAAAAAGGAAGTGGTTCAAAGTCCCATATGGGACCCCATTTCCGAGATATTCACCAAAATGTGGACTAGGTGTGACTCTAAAAAGTGTTTGCACAATATGGTACCAAGTGAAAGGTGTTGATGAGGGTTTTAATAGGAAGTGGTTCAAAGTCCAATATGAGACCCTGTTTCCTAGATGTCGACCAAAATGTGGACCAGGTGGGACCCTAGAAAGAGTTTGGATAATATGGATACCAAATGAAAGGTGTTGACTAAGGTTCCAACAGGGAGTGGTTCAAAGTCCCATATGGGACCCCGTTTCCTAGATATCGACCAAAATGTGGACCAGGTGTGATTCTAAAAAGTGTTTCCACAATATGCGTACCAAAGGAAAGGTGTTGATGAAGATTTTAACAGGAAGTGGTTCAAAGTCCCATAGCACCCCGTTTCCAAGATATTCACCAAAATGTGGACAAGGTGTGACTCTAAAAATTGTTTGCACAATATGGTACCAAATGAAAGGTGTTGATGAGGATTTTAATAGGAAGTGGTTCAAAGTCCAATATGGGACCCCGTTTTCTAGATATCGACCAAAATGTGTGACCCTAGAAAGGGTTTGGGCAATATGGATACCAAAAGAAAGGTGTTGACTAAGGTTTCAACAGGGAGTGGTTTGGTACGATGACGGATGTCGTAGCGTATAAAAGTATAATATATCATTTTGACAAGAAAATTAAAAACTTTTTATTTATTGTAGCTTTTATATCATAAACCTTGGTTGGTATTACCGCGAGGTAAGAAAGCTTTCACTACCCCTCTTCCTCTCAATCAAAATATTTTAACATTTGACAAATTTTTATTTCAAATTTGATTGGGGAAAAAACAATTAAATCAAATGAGCATATTTTCGCTTTTGAATAATTTGTTATAGAAAAAAATAGTTTATGTGCTGTGGATGTATTATTGGCTAATTAAATCATTTTATATAACCGTTATTTTTTAAAGAAATACAATGAATTGAGAAAATTAGTGGTGTTTTTTTCATAGTTTTCTTTTTAACAGAGGCTCACAATGATCTTAGGTTCATAATGATCCTAGGTATACAATAACAAAAAAACAAAGGCAAAACAACGTTTGCCGGGCTCAGCTAATTTATTTATAATTTTTTATTCTTCGGGCAGTCACTCTTTTTATGGGTTTCGTTACACCCTTCACAATGATATAATCTTTCGTATCCTAATCTACTGGGACCGTTTCCCATTAATTGCTCTTAATATACTTATTCTAAAAGAGTTTGTTCAGTGAAATTTCCTTGTTAGTATAGGAGCTGCATTGAATAATGAACACACCTGCTGTAACCTTGAGAATGAGTTATCCGGAATCTCAGGCTTGATGAGTCATTCACCACTCCATGACTCACTTCCTTGACAGTTTTATGATACTTGCTTGTGCGTTAAAACGATGTATTTTTCCTTGCGTTGGTTTAGGTTTTTATTTTTTTGAGTAACAGTGATCTGTGTCTCTTTATGTTAAATGTTAAAAATATTTGTTTTCACTTTTCTCGCATTACTTTGGCGATACTTGTTTGTATGTTTCTTTCGTAACAGAGATTTTTGTCTCTTTAAATGTTAGGGAAAAAATTTGTTTTCACTTTTCTCGCATTACTTTCGCGTTACTTGTTTGTATGTTTTTTTCGTAACAGAGATTTTTGTCTCTTTAAATGTTAGGGAAAAAATTTGTTTTTACTTTTCTCGCATTACTTTCGCGATACTTGTTTGTATGTTTTTTTCGTAACAGAGATTTTTGTCTCTTTAAATGTTAGGGAAAAAATTTGTTTTCACTTTTCTCGCATTACTTTCGCGATACTTGTTTGTATGTCTTTTCAGCAACAGAGATTTTTGTCTCTTTAAATGATACCGAAAATTTTTATTTTTTGGTTTTGGTCCACCAGAGATTTTTACTAGTCTCCTGGCAGGATCGCCACTTAAACTTTAGCCCGGTCGCGGGAGGTTTTTAAAAAATATCCTCACTAAACCGTTGCTTCAAATGATGAGTCAATTATTTGGCAGCATGACTGCTTGGCAAACAAAAACAGAACTGACTTTCTTTATTATTCATCTTTTATACAATCTCATGCTTAAGCCTAGATACAATATTTAAACCTAACTTCTAGGGACGGAAATGCGATAAACAATACGTTACTTAAAGATAAACAATATTTCACTTAAATTCCTGTTTCCAAAGAAAGCGGACCATATGTGTCAAGTGACATATTTGATACATTTGCTTAGAAGTATATATGTTTACATTATAGGTAAGTGCTATGTGTAAGTGGTGGCGTTATCTTGCACGGAACAATGTTTGATGGCAAGGCGATAAACGCTTTGACCAATAACAAATCTAGTCAAACGTGTTATCTGTGCAATTCCAAACCCACCGAGATGAACGGTGAAATATGGTTTGTCAACAATGCATGCTTGGATAAAGTTTTTAGAATGCATTCTGCATATATCCTACAAATTACACATCAGAAGACCCACCATTAGGAATATCACTTTAGAACAAAAAGTAGCATTACATAATCGGGTATTAAACTTGACAAGGTCGTTCAAGGGAAAGGTAGCTCTAATACTAGAAACGTAGCCAGAGTTTTCTTTAAAAACTACTCTGAAGCATCCAGGACTACAGGTGTTTATAAAGAGTTAATAAGAAAGTTTGGTCTTATAATGATTGCCTTGTCAAGTGGATACAATTTAAATGTTTCCAACTTCCAAATATTTTGCAAGGATACTGCTAAATTGTATATTGATTTGTATCCCTGGTATCGGATGCCGGTTAGCGTACACAAGATTTTAGTTCATGGTGCTGTAGTTGCAGAAGCATTAACACTACCTATAGGAATAATGTCAGAAGAACCGCAAGAGGCTTGTAATAAAATTTATAAAAGGGTCCGTGAAAATCACACAAGAAAATCTGGTCGAATTAATACAACTACTGATCTGATGAACATGATGCTTCAACAGTCAGATCTCCGAGTTACGCATGCAAGAGGTTTGCCAAAACATAAAAAGAAGGAATTATCTACCAGGAGAAGTTTTGTCCTTAATTAGCCGTTTGACTTTAACTGAATCCGCCTCTGGTGCTGACGATAACCTTTGCTCTGATAACGGTGACTCTGATACTGAAGGTAACACTGACCCTAACACTGAAGATAGTTACTCGAACTCTGACGATAGCACTGATACTGATACTAACAGCGAAGATAACATTGAATCTTCTATTGAAGATAGTACGTGTACTGATGATAGCATTGGCTGTAGTAGCACTGAATCTGAAGAGAATAATAAGTCTGGACTTAAGAGTGATTCATCGTAATAAAACGTATTACCTACTATAATAAAAAGAAAGATTATTCCCCCTTTGTTATGATTGCTTGATGCAAAACCTGTGAATTTTTATTTTTATTATCTTTCCTTGTTCTCAAATAAAATAAAATGTGAATTTGGAGCTAAAAGTTATATTAATATGTATATTATTTTTAATTATAATAAAATGTGTTACTTACTATTCAGTAATTTAGTATTCTGTCAATTGATTTCATATTTTTAGGACTATCTACTTACATAAATATGTATTTCTAACTCAGATAAAAATACTTGAAATCATTTTCTGCACCTCATGACACAAAAACCTGAAATTTTTTTGATCCTGGCAACAAATTCGATATCAACAACCGAAAACTAGTTGGAAAGGACATTTGTGACCATTTGGACGAAAGAAATAATTTTGTCCACCTAGAATTCTCATTCCGACCACTGTGCGGCTCTGGAAAATGAACGCGACCATGTTGGACGATAGGATCCTACCTATCCTCAAATCAAGGATCTCAATACGGAAATCAGACGCCTAGTAGATAAAAACAGTGGGAGGAGCACCTAAGGTCTTGTAACCTCTCTGCAAATTATGGTTTCCAGAAAAATTTTAGTCCAATCCGACTAAACCCAATGACAAAGTATCCATCGCCTTCGGCGATAAGGTTCAGTCGAAACCAAAAAGATGCGCGAGCGCCTTCTGCCGACAATTTGTATTACATCCTCCGTTGGACAAAGAAACGTCCATTGCCGTCTGAACCAAAGAGGTTCAAGAGGTCATTCGGAGATATAAAAACACCAAATACTCAGTCGTATTTTTGACGTATAATTAGGTAGGTAGGTAGGTTGCAGTGGCTGCTAGTAAGGGAGCTAGCGCACATAGGCCCCGGAGGTCCCGTTGTGATACCACATATGTAGATCTTAGAAAGAAAGACCCCCTACTCGAACCATTTTGTGGATTTTGCGAAGCGCAGAATGTCCCTAGACTTTATTGTGGTTAATTCTCCGAGATGGTGGAGAAATCCCGACCCCAGATATTTCAACCTACTCCCCCACATCGCAGGGCATTCACATAGAAGATGCCTCACCGTTTCAGGCTCCTCCTCATCTCTGCAGCTTCTGCAGAAGTCATTAAAGGGGATGCCCAGTCTTTCTGCATGACGACCTAGACCTATATGTCCCGTTAGGAGTCCCATAAGTAGAGAGAGCTCTTCTCTTCTCAGTTTTAGCAGATCTACCGACCTGCTCGCACTTGTTTGTATGTTTCTTTCGTAACAGAGATTTTTGTCTCTTTAAATGTTAGGGAAAAAATTTGTTTTCACTTTTCTCGCATTACTTTCGCGTTACTTGTTTGTATGTTTTTTTCGTAACAGAGATTTTTGTCTCTTTAAATGTTAGGGAAAAAATTTGTTTTTACTTTTCTCGCATTACTTTCGCGATACTTGTTTGTATGTTTTTTTCGTAACAGAGATTTTTGTCTCTTTAAATGTTAGGGAAAAAATTTGTTTTCACTTTTCTCGCATTACTTTCGCGATACTTGTTTGTATGTCTTTTCAGCAACAGAGATTTTTGTCTCTTTAAATGATACCGAAAATTTTTATTTTTTGGTTTTGGTCCACCAGAGATTTTTACTAGTCTCCTGGCAGGATCGCCACTTAAACTTTAGCCCGGTCGCGGGAGGTTTTTAAAAAATATCCTCACTAAACCGTTGCTTCAAATGATGAGTCAATTATTTGGCAGCATGACTGCTTGGCAAACAAAAACAGAACTGACTTTCTTTATTATTCATCTTTTATACAATCTCATGCTTAAGCCTAGATACAATATTTAAACCTAACTTCTAGGGACGGAAATGCGATAAACAATACGTTACTTAAAGATAAACAATATTTCACTTAAATTCCTGTTTTCAAAGAAAGCGGACCATATGTGTCAAGTGACATATTTGATACATTTGCTTAGAAGCATTATAGGTAAGTGCTATGTGTAAGTGGTGGCGTTATCTTGCACGGAACAATGTTTGATGGCAAGGCTATAAACGCTTTGACCAATAACAAATCTAATCAAACGTGTTATCTGTGCAATTCCAAACCCACCGAGATGAATGACCTTGAAAACAAAAAACACAATAATGTAAACAGGAGCAACGTGAAATATGGTTTGTCAACAATGCATGCTTGGATAAAGTTTTTAGAATGCATTCTGCATATATCCTACAAATTACACATCAGAAGACCCACCATTAGGAATATCACTTTAGAACAAAAAGTAGCATTACATAATCGGGTATTAAACTTGACAAGGTCGTTCAAGGGAAAGGTAGCTCTAATACTAGAAACGTAGCCAGAGTTTTCTTTAAAAACTACTCTGAAGCATCCAGGACTACAGGTGTTTATAAAGAGTTAATAAGAAAGTTTGGTCTTATAATGATTGCCTTGTCAAGTGGATACAATTTAAATGTTTCCAACTTCCAAATATTTTGCAAGGATACTGCTAAATTGTATATTGATTTGTATCCCTGGTATCGGATGCCGGTTAGCGTACACAAGATTTTAGTTCATGGTGCTGTAGTTGCAGAAGCATTAACACTACCTATAGGAATAATGTCAGAAGAACCGCAAGAGGCTTGTAATAAAATTTATAAAAGGGTCCGTGAAAATCACACAAGAAAATCTGGTCGAATTAATACAACTACTGATCTGATGCACATGATGCTTCAACAGTCAGATCTCCGAGTTACGCATGCAAGAGGTTTGCCAAAACATAAAAAGAAGGAATTATCTACCAGGAGAAGTTTTGTCCTTAATTAGCCGTTTGACTTTAACTGAATCCGCCTCTGGTGCTGACGATAACCTTTGCTCTGATAACGGTGACTCTGATACTGAAGGTAACACTGACCCTAACACTGAAGATAGTTACTCGAACTCTGACGATAGCACTGATACTGATACTAACAGCGAAGATAACATTGAATCTTCTATTGAAGATAGTACGTGTACTGATGATAGCATTGGCTGTAGTAGCACTGAATCTGAAGAGAATAATAAGTCTGGACTTAAGAGTGATTCATCGTAATAAAACGTATTACCTACTATAATAAAAAGAAAGATTATTCCCCCTTTGTTATGATTGCTTGATGCAAAACCTGTGAATTTTTATTTTTATTATCTTTCCTTGTTCTCAAATAAAATAAAATGTGAATTTGGAGCTAAAAGTTATATTAATATGTATATTATTTTTAATTATAATAAAATGTGTTACTTACTATTCAGTAATTTAGTATTCTGTCAATTGATTTCATATTTTTAGGACTATCTACTTACATAAATATGTATTTCTAACTCAGATAAAAATACTTGAAATCATTTTCTGCACCTCATGACACAAAAACCTGAAATTTTTTTGATCCTGGCAACAAATTCGATATCAACAACCGAAAACTAGTTGGAAAGGACATTTGTGACCATTTGGACGAAAGAAATAATTTTGTCCACCTAGAATTCTCATTCCGACCACTGTGCGGCTCTGGAAAATGAACGCGACCATGTTGGACGATAGGATCCTACGGATCCTCAAATCAAGGATCTCAATACGGAAATCAGACGCCTAGTAGATAAAAACAGTGGGAGGAGCACCTAAGGTCTTGTAACCTCTCTGCAAATTATGGTTTCCAGAAAAATTTTAGTCCAATCCGACTAAACCCAATGACAAAGTATCCATCGCCTTCGGCGTAAAGGTTCAGTCGAAACCAAAAAGATGCGCGAGCGCCTTCTGCCGACAATTTGTATTACATCCTCAGTTGGACAAAGAAACGTCCATTGCCGTCTGAACCAAAGAGGTTCAAGATGTCATTCGGAGATATAAAAACACCAAATACTCAGTCGTATTTTTGACGTATAATTAAGTTATCGATAAATTTATTGTATTATATCGAAGTTTAAATGAAAAATGGGGACTTCCTCATTCGTTATATGCTCATATTGTAGGGATATTTTAAGATTTTAGGGCAACATTATTTTCGCCGATAACTCTATTATCGATTAATTTACTAAAAAAATATTATCTCTGTGAATCCTTCCAGGTCACAGAGAATATGTGTACAAAGTTTCATACTCCTGGGTTAGTATTGGCGTGAAAACGTAACAAACATTGTTACTTTCACATTTATATATTAGCATGATATGCTGATACCCACATAGGTCGGCAGTGTACCTCGATATTTGATTTAGCTGACATTGAAAAAAAAGTAAACAACAATTTTAGAGAGGCACACTTAGTTTTTTTTGACAATCTAAGTGAATTTTTCTTCATATAAGTTTATTTAAGAAAAAAAATGTCATAGGTTCCTCCCTAAAAATTAGTATATCGTTTTTGTTTGTCATCCGATTTTGACAAAACAGAGTGCAGATCCCTTTCTAAGCTTCAAGAAGTCCATTTCTGGAAATCTCATCGAAATCCATTTCTTAGTTTCCGAGATACTTAAGTTCAAACAGACAGACAACAATTTAAAAAATGGATCAGATGAACTCTATAGCATTCACCAAGTCATCCCCAGTCATTTTTTTTAAAGAAATTTTCAATGCACAGACACGAATTTTCTAGAGATTTATTATAGTATAGATAGATACATAGATAGATAGATATGCTGACACCCACATATGGCGGCAGTGTACCTTTGCAATTGATTTTTGATTTAGCTGAAATTGAAAAATAAGTAAACAAAAATGGATGCTTTATTGGAAGACCATTTTTACTCATTTATCGATAAAATGATCGAAATATCGAAATTTGGCATGAAGGCTGCCCCTTTCGTTTGATTGTAGAAAAATTGTAAGGTTTTTGGGCAGTCATATTTTGACCGATAACTCAGTTATAGATTAATTTATCAAAAAAATATTATCTCTGTTAATCTTCCAGGACAGAGAATATGTGGTCAAAGTTTCATATTGCTAGGTGCATTAGTTTTCACGAGAAAACGTAACAAACATTGTTACTTTCACATTTATATATTAGTAACAGAAGGACCCGGCAGACGTTTTTTTGCCCAAATTTAGGGAAAAAATCGCACGGTAAATAAAGAAGTTTGGAAAAGGGATCTGATGATGAGCTTGGAAACTCTGAAACATGTAATCCTATCCATCGCTGTGATTTAACAATGTAATTTTTCTCCAATTATCAATTTTTCCCAAAAACTGACAATTAAAATTCATTACGAATTATTGTTTCTCTGATCTCAAGCTTGCAAAACTTACAAATATGTAAAAACAAGAAAGATCGCAAAAACCAACAACAAAACAGAAGTTTGGAATATTTCGGTCCCTGGTCCACTTCCCGGGAAAAAAAGAAACCCCGAATTTTAATAGAAATAAACGACTACGTTTGTGTAAAATTTGAAGAAAATCGCACCATAAATAAAGAAGTTTGGAATATTTCGGTCCCTGGGCCACTTCCCGGAAAAAAAGAAACCCCGAGTTTTAACAAAAGTAGAGTGCTACCTTTGTCCCAAATTTGACGAAAACCGCACAAAAATTAAAGAAGGTTAGAATATTTCGGTCCCTGGTCCACTACTCGGGAAAAAAGAAACCCCGAATTGTATTAAAAATAAAGGACTACGTTTGTGTAAAATTTGAAGAAAATCGCACCATAAATAAAAAAGTTTAGAGTATCCCTGGTCCGCTTCTCTTAAAAAAAGTGTTTCGTGGCCCCTAAGGCTTTTTAGCAGCCAGTTCAAAATTATGCGTATTGTGGATTTTGCTTGTTGGTGCAGCCTTTGCACACACAAGTCCAAATTAAATCAATAATAAGCCAAGATTTGCGCTGTGTACTTTGGCGCAGCCTATGCACGTCACAAAATATTTCCAAATGAAATACAAAGACCAAAATGTTGAGACACCAAACTCCAATTAATTAGACACCAACCTCCAATCCAATGTTTAAAGATGTTAGAAAAAATGCCAATTTAATTTATGATAATTTATTTAACAATTGCGGTATAACACAATTATAATTTATGAGAAATTTGTGCCGGTGCGAAACGTCAACTCCAACACTAAACGAAATTAGAAGTGACAAAACAGTTGAACCACTTAATATGCAAAAGCTCGCTCTGCCATTAAATTACCCAGTATGTATGTATGTACAATTGAATATGCGGTGGTTGATTTATCATATAGAAAAAAAAACTGCATCTTCCTATTGCAAGTAATAGTATGTATATAAGTTTGGTTGTGTAGCGCATCAGCTGCACCATCACCTGATTAAGCGGTAGTTGACCTTGGTTTGCGAAGTATATTTAGAACGGTTTCTCTCAAAGTCACAAAAAACCGGCACAATTATATCCAAATATGTGTGTTTGTGAGTAGTTTAATTCTTTACTCAATTTTCGGAATGCAATAATTCATCAGTGCTCGAACGTAGCACATAATAAATCAGTGTTGGTACAATGTAAGTAGGTAGTAGTAGATATAGTATGTAGTTTATGTAGTGTTATAATGAGGTGATTCAACATCCTCTGCCCGTTGAAAGGCGCAGGCTTTCAAAATGTTGTCATCAATGAGTAAGAGACATAGCTTTGCGACTGCTAGCTTGTATGTACCATGTGCGGATTTTAGCACGACCACACGAACAATGCCATTACTTCCCTTTATTGCTTCCAGAACTCTGGCAAGAGGCCATTTAAGAGGTGGGTAAAACCATGTCGCCAGCTTTAAGGTTAGTTTCGGGTGAGGTCCATTTTGTACCCAGTATTCAGACTGCCATTTGTTCCAAAAGTGCTGCTGAATGGAGCACACACGTTGCCATCTGTTGAGTCGGTTTATTTCTATTTGTGGTAAGTCTGGCTCCACAATAGCTGTAAATGATGCACCAATTAAGAAATGAGCAGGAGTAAGTACTTCCAAGTCGTCGACATTCTCCGAAATAGGACAAAGTGGTCGTGAGTTTACCATTGCTGAAATTTGACAAACCAGTGTGCGCAGTTCTTCAAAGTTTAGAGTTGAGAGACCTGCAACGCGATAAATATGATATTTGGTTAGTTTGATTGCAGCCTCCCAGAGGCCGACGAAATGAGGGGAGCGTGGGGGTATAAGTTTCCATTCAATGCCATCATGTAAGCATTGTTGCTTTATCGAATTTAAATGAGGTTGACTTGAGAAAAGCTCCCTTAGTTCACTCAGCTCGCGTATCGCTCCAATGATATTAGTCGCATTATCGGACCATATGATTTGAGGCCTTCCCCGCGTACATACGAAGCGTTTTAGTGCGGCTAAAAAGGAAGGAGTTCATAAGTCTTTAACCAGCTCTAAATGAACGGCCTTTTTTGAAAAACATATGAAAAGGCATATATAGCATTTGATAGGAGGTCGATTTCTGACCTCGGACTTGTACGAAAACGGTCCACAAAAATCAATACCAGTAGTTACGAATGCTCGATTGCATTTTGTTCGTTTGGATGGCAAGCTTCCCATTAAATGTTCCATTAGCTTGGGCTTAGCGTGAAAACAGCGAACGCATTTATTAATCACCCGAGTAATTGTCTTGCGCCCACCAATAGGCCAGTACTGCAGGCGAATAGAGGCTAACAAAGATTGTGGACCGGCATGAAGTAGCTGTTGATGAAAGAAAGTTCAACGACGAGTTTTGAATCCTACCACCAGCTCGAAGCAGGCCATTTCCGTCGATGAAGGAGTTTGATCGAACATTTGATGAATTAATTACTGATTCTTTAGCTTCTGATTGTTTAGCTTCTAAGTCGATATCTCTGGAAGTATTTAGGCTAGACCACTGAAATTTGGTGAGAGATTATATGAGATCGATCCCTACCACCTCCAAAAAAAACTGGGGATAACGAAAAAGGGGCGTGGCACCTCCCATACGAATGAAATATTTCTTAGTCGATATCTCTGGAAGTATTTTTGTTAGATCATTGAAACTCGGTAAGGGGTTATATGGGATCGATCCCTACCACCTCCAAAACAACTGGGTGTAACGAAAAAGTGGGCGTGGCACCTCCCATACAAATGGAATTTTTCATTGTCCGTATCTCTCTAAGTATTCGGGTTACACCACTGAAATTTGGTGAGGGGTTATACGATTAATTAATTTAATTTTTCAAGCTAAATATCTCTAAAAGTACTTAAGGCAGGAACTTGGAAATTGGTATAGAGCTAAATGATATCAAAACAATTTTTGCGCATAAAAGTGGGGTTATCGTAAAAGCGTTTAAAGTTAGGACCTCAAAAATTGATCAGGAGATTAATGATATCAATAGTTCCCGTGTAGGAAAAATTTTTTCGCTATTTACTTACGCTCCGGGACAGAAAACTAAAAATTTTGTGTAGCCTTAAACGGAATACTAAAATTTTATATTTTTGAAGTTGTATGCACAATGAAGTAGTGAAAAATTAATAAAAAAATCTATTTTGGGAAGAACGAAGTTTGCCGGGTCAGCTATATTATATGTATAAATATGAAATCTTAAAGTATATTATTGATTTTGAAAGGCCCCCTAACTACTTACATCCCGAGCAACGCCGGGTACCCTGCTAGTAACTAGATACGCATCTGTCAAAAGCGAATCGATAAACTAGTTCATATTGGCTACAGATGTCTAGCCATGCTGTCTGAATGTAGATCTTCCTTCCAAAGGTGTTGTAAAAATATTTTTGCTTTGGCAATAACAGGTCCAATCAATCCCAATGGATCGTACAATCTGGCAATAGTAGAGCGGATCGTGCGCTTTGTTACCTTTGTTGGTGCTGTAAAAGGTAAGAACGAAAAAATAAACATATCGCAATTGTTACGTTAAAGTGTAACAACTCAAAATTTCCAAATTTTAGTTTTTTGCAAGAAAATAATGTGCAGTGGTCATCTAAAAATCGTTTAGTGATTTGTCTAGTCTTTCGTTAAAAAAACCGTTATGACTCTCTCTTTGTTTTCAGAATGACTTCTTTCGACTTAACTAAAGAGTTACATTTTTAGTTGTCTCCAAGTGTTTTATCAAATTGGTTCGTTAGTGTATCACATAAAGTGTAACATTTTGAATTGTGCCTATTTACAACAAATCATATTTATCAATTCCAGTGAGAATTTTCAGTTAAACAGAGACAACTCAAAATAATACCACTATGTTTTTAAAAAATTTTCAGGAAAAGAGTAATAACTCAAAAAAATTGTTATTTTCGTGCAAATACTAAACAAATAAAAATGAAACAACGGTTATATTATTTTTAATGATATTTTCGTGCATTTTCATTGTTTTTTCTTTCTAATACAGTAGAATCGCGAAAAAGTTAACCAAACCGTTCCAAGGGTGTTTTACTTTTCCGAAATATTAACTTTTCCAAAGGGTTCTCGAATTTGAAAAAAAAAACACGGAAATAAACATAATTTTGGGAATATAATACGTTCAATTTATTTGCATGACTCACTTTTACTCGTAACAAAACAGAAACTTAGATTTAGATGGTACTTTTTCACATTTTACATACATATATGTACATATTAATTTGTAAGGGCTGGTTTAAAGAAGCGGTCGAGACTTGTTTGTTTCTTTTCTTTTGTGTAATAGCTCCTGACAATTTTCGTGCGCATATTAATAAGTCTGATATCTGATTTGCATCGATTTGCCAATCGATTTCCACGAATACCTTCATCGATTTTTCTTAAAATCTCAGCTTTTTGATGCAAATTTAATCTGATTTGCAATGATTTTTTCTGTTTAGTTGACATTTTTTAACACACTAACTATAAACAACTCACAAGCTCAAACGTTCATGACAAACTACGTATGTACCAACCGACACCGACAATAATTTTTTACATACAAATTCGGGGAATACATAGCAATAAGGGGAATACCCGAGCTTGTTTTTCTTGCCAAACAAACGGTTGGGTTTGAAAAAATAGATAAGCTCGAAAAAGTTAACGAAAAGTTAACTTTTTAGAGCGCTACGTGGACGCTCAAAATCGGTCAACTTAGCCGAAGGTTTAACTTTCTCGCGAGTTAACTTTTGCGCGATTCTACTGTATATTATTAATATTTACGGAAACAATTTCTCGTCTCTACTAATGTTCAAATTTTGAGTTGTTACAGTTTAACGTAACAAGTGTGATATGTAATTTAGGCTCCCAAATTAAACCAAGCGTTTTTGTTATGTTAGTGCCATCGTGAAACGTTAAGAAGTTTTGCCCTTCTGACTCAGCTATATCTGCCAATAAGCGCTTATCTTTTGAACACCATTTTCTCAATTCGAAATTTCCTAGAGACGAGCTTCATCCAATGAATACGCACCTGAAATCATGTCATCAACATAAAAACAATTACTAATGATTTTGGATCCAATTGGGTAGGCTGGGCCTACATCAATGCAAAGTTGTTGCATTGCACGTATTGCTAAAAAAGAAGATGACTTAGTGC
This sequence comes from Sphenella marginata, assembly GCA_951509765.1. Classification (NCBI taxonomy): domain Eukaryota; kingdom Metazoa; phylum Arthropoda; class Insecta; order Diptera; family Tephritidae; genus Sphenella; species Sphenella marginata. Next base: position 29,651,242 of record OX608078.1, on the reverse strand, counting down.
CATAAGTGACAGTGTCCAGTTTATATATACGAATATCTTCAGTAGGGTTATCCCTCCATACTATACACTGAAGATAATTATCCGGTTCAGACAGGTGACAGGTAATAGTGTCACTGGTAATAGTGTCAATTGACACTATTTCGTTGGTAAATTGGAAATAGTGTCAACTGACACTATTGCGCTTTCGAAATGGAATTAGTGTCAACAAGAAAATGGAAAATAGGTCATTGACTCTATTTCCAAACTGAAATCGAAATAGTGTCAAAAGTGCTAAAAACATGCTCATTCATTGAAATTTGTGCCGGTTTACTTTGCAGGTCCGTTGCAATAACCGCTGGTTAATGCTGTCGCGAAAACTAAGTAAACAAAATTGTTTTACTATAGAAAATCACTAATAGTGCACATTTCGTAAAAGGAGAAACCATAATTTTGTAAAATATAAAATAATAGAAGGGAATTTTTCCCTTTACGAAAGGTTAAATCACTAAGGGAGTGGGCTCAACGAACTAACGCATAAAAAAAAATGAAATATTGCCTAAATATTTCATATGTTCATAATAAAAGAATATCTAACATTTTAGGCATTTCTTCATTAAAATTGTTAAGTGATTCTTCATAATGAAAGAAAGCCTAACAAACGAAAATGAAGAAACGCCTAATTAGGTATTTATTCATTTTTGATTGTTAGGAATTCTTTCATTAACGTTAGGCGCTTTTTCATTTTGCTATAAGTGTGATTTCTATTGCTATTATGCCTTTTTGAAATATATGAAGCTCTAATAGGGGTGTCAAAATACGCGTTTTGACCTTGGTATCAATGATCCGAAGTCGAAATTTAATTTTTTTGTTTTAGTGAAAAGTTATCAACAAAAAACCGAAAATTGACTTAGGTCAGATCCAAAATTCGGGGCTTGATCCACGGTATTTATGTGCAGAACTCCTTTCCGCATTGGCGGCCTTCGGCCACATGCCACCGTTCCCACTCTATGGGCGGGATCCGTGGTATTTTTGTGCAGAACACCTTTCTGAATTGGCAATAAAGATAACATAAAGGGAATAAAAATACAGTGTACATGCATATACATATGTAAATAGCTAATAACATAAGATGAAAATTTGAAATAAAAAATCGCGCGATATAATAATCATTAGTTTCAGGTGATAATAACAATTAAAAAAATACCATGGATCCCGCCCATAGAGTGGGAACGGTGACATGTTGCCACCGTTCAGGGCAACGACCCGGAGTTGGAATGGCGTAGCCCAGGGTTATTTTTTGAAGCGTGGCCGAAGGCCGCCAATGCGTAAAGGTGTTCTGCACATAAAAAACATGGATCGGAAGCTATAGTTTAATTGTGAAATAAGTCCTAAATATTGGGACTTGTATCATTTTCTTTTAAGAATTTTAATTCGGGTTGTTAGGCCTTCTTTCATTGGGCGTTATTTCATAATGAAAGAAACCCTAACAATTAAGACTTTCTTTCATTTTTAAAATTAACTTTCCTTCATTTTTAAAGTTCGACGTTCTTTCACTTTCTTGTTAGGCGTTCGTTTTTAGGCATTCTTTCATTTCGAAAAATTAGGCGTTAGTTCGTTAGACCTTTATTCGCTGAGCCAAGGGAGTGCCACAAAATCCCCGAAAAAAAAATCCCCAAATTCAAAATCCCCAAACACAAAATCCCCAAATACCGAGTCCTTGGGTTATTTAGTGCGGAAATACTGCGGATCGCGTAGCCGGTGTTGGATCGGCTAAAGGTTATTTTTGGCGTAGCCCAGGGTTATTTATAATAGCGGTGTATTACGAAGAAGGACTTGGCATAATGAAATAAATCAAACCAGATGGACCCTTGCGCACCTTGCCCAAAGAATTTCCCTACTACCCTCAGCGACATCTACAACCTATTATTTTACGTGTGTGTTACTTAATAAATTTCCAAATGTGCAAACAAAAATTGGAGCCGCTATGTGGCGCGTGAGTCGCTCTATTTATTTAATTAGTCATTGAACATTACAAAAGAAATGCGAAGGTCTGTGTCGATTAATTCGTTTTTCAACGAACTTCCCGTTGAGGTAGAATCTTGAAATTTTCATCACCGTTTTTTCTGCCCAACCCCGCCCCCCCAATATAACAAACAAATTATTCCGATAGGTTATAATAGATATAGAAATAGATTTTGCTTTGGATTTTGAACTAACATGCAGTTAGCTGGGGTTTTGCAATTTTCATCATAGTTCAGGCTTCGCTAACAATGCATTATACCAAAAAAAAAAATCAAAAATATTGCTTAATTTCATAAATCCCATTTATCGTCCTTTCTTGAGTTTAGTCGTTTAGTCTTATTGCCACAGATATGTATTAGAGGAAGTAGTGGATTATTGCACGATGTTCATTAGTGTATTATAGCATGACGTTCGTTAGTTAATCTTCGGCGCTATCTGCATGTGAAAACGCACTTCACCTGCAGTAAGTAGTGGATTATAGCACGATGTTCATTAGACAATATTCGGCGCAATCTGCATTTCAACATTTGAAAAGTATGTAAATTCACCATTGTATTTTTTAATCAAAATCAAAGATTTGCACCACTACCAGTCCAGCGCAATGCTGCCACTCACATTTATTTTTTGTACCAAAATAGTTTCAAGAGTGGCAAATTTTTTTTCTAGCATGGAACAACACACCTCAAAAGAACTATAGCGCGATAAATGTAGAGGTTTGGTCATTAGAACCTTGGTGTGACTCACTGCGGTTGGATAGGTGACAGTTTAGGTTCACCCTGCGGTTTGACATAAATCGATAGATTCTGGGAAGTGGCGTGATTTTTGCCGAGGTGGCAGCACCAAATGTTCCATGAAATGGAAAAAGGCACCAATAACGGGATTTGTAATTTCCAGACAAACAAGTGGTTGGTGTGTTCTCGGTGTGGCCAGAAATAAATTTTAGGGTGAACCATGCTGCCCGAAAATGTCAACTCGAAATAAATGGGCAATTGGCGTCAAGCAAATGGTGTTTAATTTTTACGACGGCAATTAAAGGACATATGTTATTAATCAATTGAGCAGGGTTGGAGACACGTAGAATCCTGTCCTGATTCCTGACTTTGACACAGCTGACATTACGGTTTCGACAGAATTGGCCGAACGCGAGTAAAACTTTTTATATTGCCAGGCAACATTTCAGCAGTAAGTGTCAATTAATTACTAGTCAAAAGGAAAAAGTATTGTAAAGATGGCAGTTTATTTCATGTGCCAACTTAACCAAGCATGTAGCTTGAAACATTGTCAATGGCGAGGTCGGGTGAGGAACTTCATGTGCCTCCTACCCTGAAACCCAGTAACGTCGGGTTCCGCGGACCACCAAGGGAACACACCAAGCACAAGTTCTAGAACCTTCCTTTTTTCGCGCGCCAACGAAAGCGTGCCTTTAGGGTTCGGACTTAGTTAAAATTGTAGTAATTTCAATACTAAATGCACTTTACACCAATCTACTACGCTTTATGTTCCCATTTAATATTACCATCATATGATTTTTTTGTTGATAAGTTAAATTTTTCTCTGACTTCAAACTTTCCCGTAAGATAATTATTCATTTTTAACCTTCTGTAATTTCAACTTTTGTTCCATACGTGAAAATTCACCTTTACTAAAACTAACTAAAGAGTAAAATAGTAGGGGGACTAAAAGTACTAAATTCCTTTTTCTTTAATCATTAAAATAAAAGCGAAATTAAAGTTCTTCCAGATTTAAGTAATGTCTACAGATTAGCTATCATAAAATCTATTATACAGGTGTAAAATCATATCTTCTACTTTAATTTCAATAGCATAAGACCTGATTTTTTTGTTTCGGAATGAGTACTGTACTCTTACCAAATTTAGTAGTACAATAGGGTCCTTAAAATAATACTAAAAGTCCGAACCCTGATGGCAACCACCAATCGGAGTGTTCCACCTGGCAACGATCACGCCATATCAGACTGGGCAACGGAACTTTTCCATTGCGCAGTCGCAGTTGATTGGAAAATTTTCCCTATAGCGGCGTCACCGGCATTCCACCAATTTAAAAGATGAATCGATCTGGATGCGAACGGTTGCGTGGTTACGTCGCGGTAAAATAAAAAATTAAAGAAAGAAGAAAATAAAACTCTGTGTTCTGTGCTTATTTAAAATCTTACAAACTAGTTATATAGTGCGAGGGTTAACGACGACGATCTATTTTGCCATAATGCAATTATTATGAACCAACGTGGGAATAAAAGAGTGCAGTGACGAGTTTAAAGAAAAAGTGTGAGAAAAAAAAAGGCAAATCTGAACGAGAAAAAAATCGAAAAGTGAAAATTGAATTGAACGTGGTGGTTTAGTGGAGTGAGACGTCGTAGAAAAAGACTAAGACAACTACGATAAATTATATAAATAACACCTAAAATAAATTATTCGAAACAAACATTTTTTTTGGAAATAAGAGTAAAAAATTAATTGAACCTTCAAAAAAAAAAAAAGGTTAAAAGCTAAGTGTTTGAAACTAAAACAAAATAATTCCAAAATTAAAAAGGTTTGGTTAAATATTCAAAAAAAAAATATATATATACATATATATATGTATATTTAAAATATAAAATATAAAAATTCTGCTACCACCCCACGGGCTACCAATTGACGCGCCACCTAAACACGCCTGATCACGCTCAACTAGACTGCCCCACCACCAGCTACAAAGTTACTTTTCGGTAAGTTTTAATTTTACTAGTGAAACACAATTCTAAGCCACATGTTCTTACTTGTTTGAAAGTTTTTTTTTGAGCTCAATCACCGAATTTGGTGTCTTTGAAGTTTCTTAATCTTGATCAGGGAGCAATCAACTGATGTCAAAACATATGTTTTCTGGCTTGCTAAATTTGTATTAGTTAATATACCAAGTTAATAATATGTATTAGTTGATATACCTGTACTGACACGAAATTTGGCGACTCAGTTCAAAACCGGTTTGCAACCCTGCTTAGTTTCAAAATGTAGATGCACCAAATGCACATACGCTACTTTCAAATTTTGTGGGAGCTGCGAGATTGTTCCTGATGGAATTATTGAATTCCGGTGATTTTTTTTTAATTTCCACTCCTTATTTCGCATGGTAATACCATCGTTAATTCATATATGCGATTCTTTAAAGAAACAACGGCAATATTGTCCGGGGTTCATCATCATTTTCTTTTATAGTAAAACGTTCTAATTAATTGTTATTTGCAGACTAGTTCGACCCACCAGCGCTCACATCGTCGCGCATACGAACGCGTTCCACAACAGCGCGCCACCAAAGCGTGCTAGGAAAACGCGCCCCAGTCGCGCGCAACCATAACCGCGCACCAGCATTGCGCGCGATACCATCACAACGCGCCCACACCGCGCGCGCAACTACAACAGCGCACCACAATCGCGCTTGCCGCAACAACAACAAACACCAGAATTAGAGGTAGCGGGGGCCGACCTCATATAGGCCCGCCGCATAAACAACAGCAACCGGTTGTAACACCGACAACAACAGTAGCGCCCAAGTGAACGGGCTACTGCAACACCAGCAATAACAACAGCGGGGGCCGACCTTATAAAGGCCCGTCGTCCAACCTGTAACAACATCACCAGTACCAACAACACCGCCAGCAATAACAACATCGGGGGCCGCCCTGATATAGGCCCGCCGCATTAAACCAACAACAACAGGGGCCGACCTCTTATAGGCCCACCGTATTGAACCACCAGTAGCAACCGGTCACAACAACCGGCAACGACAACAGCGGGGGCCGCCCTCTTGTAGGCCAGCCGCAACAACAATAGTAACATCAACAGTTCGATGCGTCATTTTTACTTCAATTTCTTAACACATCTGAACTCCTACTACAATGTACATATGTATGTATGTATTTTCATTTTGGAATTCCCCGTATTACATTTCTACATTTCGTTTATTTCTGAGAGTACGCAGTTACAAATAATTGAGTGTAACCGAAAACATATTTGAAAAAATTCACTATACGGAGACAAAACCGTATGAAGCTTGATTTTCAAGCAGTAAAATTTGTTCATTATATAGAAAACTTCACTATATAGAAATTCATTATAAGGAGACAAAAATGCACCTAAAGTAGAACCAAAAAGCTGTGTCTTCAAAATGACTTCATTATAGGGAGAGCTTCATTGTAGGGAAGTTCACTATAAAGAAGTTCCACTGTATATAAAAACGTAAGTTTGTGAGTGACTGAGGATGTTTGTGGTTCTTTATCGTCTGAACAAATGGCCCGATCATTACGAAATTTGGCAGACAGCTTCTTAGGAGTGTAGAATAGGTAACAGGCATCATGAAATTTCGATAAATTTATCGATAATAGAGTTATCGGCCAAAATGTTGTTTTCCGTAAAATTTGAAGTATTCGCACAAAATTGGTATCAAACGAAAGGGGAAGACCACAGCTTTCATTTGGACTTTGGTTCATTTCGATATATTTATCGATAACAGAGTTATCGGTCAAAATGTGGTTTCGGGTAAACTTTGGAATATTCGCACAAAATTGGTATCAAACGAAAGGCGAAGGTATTGATGAGTGTTCTAACATGGAGTGGTTTTGAGTCCCATATAGGGTCCCGTTTCCGAGATATTGACCCAAATGTGGACCAGGGGTGACTCCAGAAAGTGTTTGTACGATATGGGTATCAAATGAAAGGTGTTGACGAGCGCTTGAACATAGTGTAGTTATTAGTCCCATATAAGACCCCGTATTCGAGGTATTTCCAAAAATATGGACCAGGTGTGACCCCAGACGGGTTTTATGCAATATGGGTATCAAATAAAAGGTATTGATGAGTATTTAAAAAAGAGGTGATTTTCAAGACCCTATGCGACCCTTTTTCCGAGTTATCTACCAAAATGTGGACCAGGGGTGACCTTAGAAGGTGTTTATACGATATGAGTGTCGAATAAAAGGTGTTGATGAGTGTTTAAAATAGAGGTGATTTTCAGGACCCTATGCTACCCCGCTTACGTGATATCCACAAATGAGGACCAGGGGTGACCCTGGAATAATATAAAAATAAGTCGGAAATAGTCTGTAAGAATTAAATTCTGTAGACTGAACTTAAATAAATAAATAAATAAATAAATAAATAAATAAATAAATAAATAAATAAATAAATAAATAAATAAACATACATCGCACTTAATTTTATGTGACATTTTTTCTTATGCGCACGGTCTTTCAAACGCAAAATTAAAACCGGTATTGTGTTCACTGTGAAATTGAAAAATGTATAGTAACTCATCAATTGAGAGCGCCTGGACCGATTTCACTAATTTTTTTTTGTATTTGTTTGTGCCCCGATAAGGTTCTTCAGAAAGAAAAAGGTAAAAAAGTTTCTGGAATCCTGAGATATTGACCGAAATGTGGACCAGGGGTGACCCCGAATGTATTTTAACAATATGCGTATCAAATTAAAGGTGTTGATGAGAGTTTTCACAAGGAACAGTTTTCAGGTTCATCTGCGAACCCGTTTCCAAGATATTGACCATTAGGTGGACCAAGGCTGACCCAAGAATAAGCTCATATAATATACATAGCTATCATATCAAAAGTGTTGATGACTGTGTCCGCTTAGAGTGAATTTTAGATTCATCTGACTTCAGGAAAAAAATTATCATACAAAAGCTTTTTCATAGAGCTGTTTGCCTTATCTTACTAATATATAAAAACGTAAGTTTGTGAGTGACTGCGGATTTATCATACAAAAGCTTTTTCATAGAGCTGTTTGCCTTATCTTACTAATATATAAAAACGTAAGTTTATCGTCTGAACAAATGGCGCGATCATTACGAAATTTGGCAGACAGCTTCTTAGGAGTGTAGAATAGGTAACAGGCATCATGAAATTTCGATAAATTTATCGATAATAGAGTTATCGGCCAAAATGTTGTTTTCCATAAAATTTGAAGTATTCGCACAAAATTGGTATCAATCGAAAGGGGAAGACCACAGTTTTCATTTGGACTTTGGCTCAATTCGATATATTTATCGATAACTAAGTTATCGGTCAAAATGTGGTTTCGGGTAAACTTTGGAATATTCGCACAAAATTGGTATCAAACGAAAGGGGAAGACCACAGCTTTCATTTGGACTTTGGTTCATTTCGATATATTTATCGATAACAGAGTTATCGGTCAAAATGTGGTTTCGGGTAAACTTTGGAATATTCGCACAAAACTGGTATCAAACGAAAGGCGAAGACCACAGCTTTCATTTGGACTTTGGTTCAATTGGATATATATATCGATAACAAAGTTATCGATCAAAATGTGGTTTCGGGTAAACTTAGGAATATTCGCACAAAATTTATATCAAACGAAATGGGAAGACCACAGCTTTCATTTGGACTTTGGTTCAATTCGATATATTTATCGATAACAGAGTTATCGGTCAAAATGTGGTTTCGGGTAAACTTTGGGATATTCGCACAAAATTTGTATCAAACGAAAGGGGAAGACCACAGCTTTCATTTGGACTTTGGTTGAATTGGATATATATATCGATAACAGAGTTATCGGTCAAAATGTGGTTTCGGGTAAACTTTGGAATATTCGCACAAAATTTGTATCAAACGAAAGGGGAAGACCACAGCTTTCATTTGGACTTTGGCTCATTTCGATATATTTATCGATAACAGAGTTATCGGTCAAAATGTGGTTTCGGGTAAACTTTGGAATATTCGCACAAAACTGGTATCAAACGAAATGGGAAGACCACAGCTTTCATTTGGACTTTGGTTCAATTCGATATATTTATCGATAACAGAGTTATCGGTCAAAATGTGGTTTCGGGTAAACTTTGGGATATTCGCACAAAATTTGTATCAAACGAAAGGGGAAGACCACAGCTTTCATTTGGACTTTGGTTCAATTGGATATATATATCGATAACAAAGTTATCGATCAAAATGTGGTTTCGGGTAAACTTAGGAATATTCGCACAAAATTTATATCAAACGAAATGGGAAGACCACAGCTTTCATTTGGACTATGGTTCAATTCGATATATTTATCGATAACAGAGTTATCGGTCAAAATGTGGTTTCGGGTAAACTTTGGAATATTCGCACAAAATTTGTATCAAACAAAAGGGGAAGTCCACAGCTTTCATTTGGACTTTGGTTCAATTCGATATATTTATCGATAACAGAGTTATCGGTCAAAATGTGCTTTCGGGTAAACTTTGGAATATACGCTCAAAATTGGTATAAAAAGAAAGGGGAGGCCACAGGTTTCATTTGAACTTTGCTTCATTTATGGAAACATCTATTTTGAGAACGGCTGGACCTAATACACATAACTAAATTTGGAAGGTAAATTTTGTATCCGCTCGAGATGGTTATAGGCTAAAAAAATAAAGGCATTTGGAAAGGTTTTGGAGATTTCCTTCAAAATGTTGGCCAGGATAACCTTATAAAGTGTTCTTTCAATTTGAGCCCGTTTTCGAGATATTGGTCAAAATGTCAACCAGGAGGGGCCCTCGATGGTATTGGTATGATATGGGTATCAAATGAAAGGTGCTGACAAATGATTTAACATGTTTTAGCTATTTTTCAACATAAAACGTAGGTTTTTAGATATTAACCAAAACGTAGACCAAAATTAGAGCTAGAAGGTTTTTGTGAAAAAATGGGTCTAAAATAAAAGGTCTTGATGCGATTTTTAAAATGGAGTCATTTTAAATCCTTTTGGGATTGGGATTGAGAAAGGGATAGGTATATGGATGACAGTTAAAAAGCAATATGAAAAGACAAAAGCATATGAAGAGGATGGACGGAGAGAAGGATGTGGAGCTGAAATTAGGAGGGCGAATCACATACATATTTTAAATGCAAACAAGTTAGTGTTTGGGCAGGACAACGTATGCCGGGTTTGCTAGTTATAGTATAGATATGCTGATACCCACATAAATATTTATTTAAATTTATTTAAGAAAAAAATTTCATAGGTTCCTCCCTAAAAATTAGTATATCTTTTTTGTTTGTGGTCCGATTTTGATAAAACAAATTGCAGATCCCTTTCTAAGCTTCAAGCAGTATTTTTGTGAAAGTCTCATCAAAATCCATTGCTTAGTTTCCGAGATCCTTAAGTTCAAACAGACAAACAGACAGACAATAATTTTAAAAATGGATCAGATGAACTCTATAGCATTCCCCAGGTCATCCCCAGTCATCTTTTCAAAGAAAATTTCAATGTACAGACACGATCCTTCTAGAGATTTATTATAGTAGAGATATGCTGATACCCACATAAATATTTATTTAAATTTATTTAAGAAAAAAAATTTCATAGGTTCCTCCCTAAAAATTAGTATATCTTTTATGTTTGTGGTCCGATGTTGATAAAACAAAGTGCAGATCCCTTTCTAAGCTTCAAGCAGTATATTTGTGAAAGTCTCATCAAAATCCATTGCTTAGTTTCCGAGATCCTTAAGTTCAAACAGACAAACAGACAGACAATAATTTTAAAAATGGATCAGATGAACTCTATAGCATTCCCCAGGTCATCCCCAGTCATCTTTTCAAAGAAATTTTCAATGTACAGACACGACCCTTCTAGAGATTTATTATAGTATAGATAGATATGCTGATACCCACATAAATATTTATTAAATTTATTTAAGAAAAAAAATTTCATAGGTTCCTCCCTAAAAATAAGTATATCTTTTTTGTTTGTGGTCCGATTTTGATAAAACAAAGTGCAGAGCCCTTTCTAAGCTTCAAGCAGTATATTTGTGAAAGTCTCATCAAAATCCATTGCTTAGTTTCCGAGATCCTTAAGTTCAAACAGACAAACAGACAGACAATAATTTTAAAAATGGATCAGATGAACTCTATAGCATTCCCCAGGTCATCCCCAGTCATCTTTTCAAAGAAATTTTCAATGTACAGACACGACCCTTCTAGAGATTTATTATAGTATAGATAGATATGCTGATACCCACATAAATATTTATTAAATTTATTTAAGAAAAAAAATTGCATAGGTTCCTCCCTAAAAATTAGTATATCTTTTATGTTTGTGGTCCGATGTTGATAAAACAAAGTGCAGATCCCTTTCTAAGCTTCAAGCAGTATATTTGTGAAAGTCTCATCAAAATCCATTGCTTAGTTTCCGAGATCCTTAAGTTCAAACAGACAAACAGACAGACAATAATTTTAAAAATGGATCAGATGAACTCTATAGCATTCCCCAGGTCATCCCCAGTCATCTTTTCAAAGAAATTTTCAATGTACAGACACGACCCTTCTAGAGATTTATTATAGTATAGATAGATATGCTGATACCCACATAAATATTTATTAAATTTATTTAAGAAAAAAAATTTCATAGGTTCCTCCCTAAAAATTAGTATATCTTTTATGTTTGTGGTCCGATGTTGATAAAACAAAGTGCAGATCCCTTTCTAAGCTTCAAGCAGTATATTTGTGAAAGTCTCATCAAAATCCATTGCTTAGTTTCCGAGATACTTAAGTTCAAACAGACAGACAATAATTTTAAAAATGGATCAGATGAACTCTATAGCATTCCCCAGGTCATCCCCAGTCATCTTTTCAAAGAAATTTTCAATGTACAGACACGACCCTTCTAGAGATTTATTATAGTATAGATAGATATGCTGATACCCACATAAATATTTATTAAATTTATTTAAGAAAAAAAATTTCATAGGTTCCTCCCTAAAAATTAGTATATCTTTTATGTTTGTGGTCCGATGTTGATAAAACAAAGTGCAGATCCCTTTCTAAGCTTCAAGCAGTATATTTGTGAAAGTCTCATCAAAATCCATTGCTTAGTTTCCGAGATCCTTAAGTTCAAACAGACAAACAGACAGACAATAATTTTAAAAATGGATCAGATGAACTCTATAGCATTCCCCAGGTCATCCCCAGTCATCTTTTCAAAGAAATTTTCAATGTACAGACACGACCCTTCTAGAGATTTATTATAGTATAGATAGATATGCTGATACCCACATAAATATTTATTAAATTTATTTAAGAAAAAAAATGTCATAGGTTTCTCCCTAAAAATTAGTATATCTTTTTTGTTTGTGGTCCGATGTTGATAAAACAAAGTGCAGATCCCTTTCTAAGCTTCAAGCAGTATATTTGTGAAAGTCTCATCAAAATCCATTGCTTAGTTTCCGAGATCCTTAAGTTCAAACAGACAAACAGACAAACAATAATTTTAAAAATGGATCAGATGAACTCTATAGCATTCCCCAGGTCATCTCCAGTCATCTTTTCAAAGAAATTTTCAATGTACAGACACGACCCATCTAGAGATTTATCTTACTAATATATAAAAACGTAAGTTTGTGAGTGACTGCCGATGTTTGTGGTTCTTTATCGTCTGAACAAATAGCGCGATCATTACGAAATTTGGCAGACAGCTTCTTAGGAGTGTAGAATAGGTAACAGGCATCATGAAATTTCGATAAATTTATCGATAATAGAGTTATCGCCCAAAATGTTGTTTTCCGTAAAATTTGAAGTATTCGCACAAAATTGGTATCAATCGAAAGGGGAAGACCACAGTTTTCATTTGGACTTTGGCTCAATTCGATATATTTATCGATAACTAAGTTATCGGTCAAAGTGTGGTTTCGGGTAAACTTTGGAATATTCGCACAAAATTGGTATCAAACGAAAGGGGAAGACCACAGCTTTCATTTGGACTTTGGTTCATTTCGATATATTTATCGATAACAGAGTTATCGGTCAAAATGTGGTTTCGGGTAAAGTTTGGAATATTCGCACAAAATTGGTATCAAACGAAAGGCGAAGACCACAGCTTTCATTTGGACTTTGGTTCAATTGGATATATTTATCGATAACAAAGTTATCGATCAAAATGTGGTTTCGGGTAAACTTGGGAATATTCGCACAAAATTTATATCAAACGAAATGGGAAGACCACAGCTTTCTTTGGACTTTGGTTCAATTCGATATATTTATCGATAACAGAGTTATCGGTCAAAATGTGGTTTCGGGTAAACTTTGGGATATTCGCACAAAATTTGTATCAAACGAAAGGGGAAGACCACAGCTTTCATTTGGACTTTGGTTGAATTCGATATATTTATCGATAACAGAGTTATCGGTCAAAATGTGGTTTCGGGTAAACTTTGGAATATTCGCACAAAATTTGTATCAAACGAAAGGGGAAGTCCACAGCTTTCATTTGGACTTTGGTTCAATTCGATATATTTATCGATAACAGAGTTATCGGTCAAAATGTGCTTTCTGGTAAACTTTGGAATATTCGCACAAAATTGGTATAAAAAGAAAGGGGAAGGCCACAGGTTTCATTTGAACTTTGCTTCATTTATGGCAACATCTATTTTGAGAACGGCTGGACCTAATACACATAACTAAATTTGGAAGGTAAATTTTGTATCCGCTCGAGATGGTTATAGGCTAAAAAAATAAAGGCATTTGGAAAGGTTTTGAAGATTTCCCTCAAAATGTTGGCCAGGATAACCTTATAAAGAGTTCTTTCAATTTGAGCCCGTTTTCGAGATATTGGTCAAAATGTCAACCAGGAGGGGCCCTTGATGGTATTGGTATGATATGGGTATCAAATGAAAGGTGCTGACAAATGATTTAACATGTTTTAGCTATTTTCCAACATAAAACGAAGGTTTTTAGATATTAACCAAAACGTAGACCAAAATTGGAGCCAGAAGGTTTTTGTGAAAAATGGGTCTAAAATAAAAGGTCTTGATGCGATTTTTAAAATGGAGTCATTTTAAATCCTTTTGGGATTGGGATTGAGAAAGGGATAGGTATATGGATGACAGTTAAAAGCAATATGAAAAGACAAAAGCATATGAAGAGGATGGACGGAGAGAAGGATGTGGAGCTGAAATTAGGAGGGCGAATCACATACATATTTTAAATGCAAACAAGTTAGTGTTTGGGCAGGACAACGTCTGCCGGATGTTCTAGTTATAGTATAGATAGATATGCTGATACCCACATAAATATTTATTAAATTTAATTAAAGAAAAAAATTTCATAGGTTCCTCCCTAAAAATTAGTATATCTTTTTTGTTTGTGGTCCGATTTTGATAAAACAAAGTGCAGATCCCTTTCTAAGCTTCAAGCATTATATTTGTGAAAGTCTCATCAAAATCCATTGCTTAGTTTCCGAGATCCTTAAGTTCAAACAGACAAACAGACAGACAATAATTTTAAAAATGGATCAGATGAACTCTATAGCATTCCCCAGGTCATCCCCAGTCATCTTTTCAAAGAAATTTTCAATGTACAGACACGACCCTTCTAGAGATTTATTATAGTATAGATAGATATGCTGATACCCACATAAATATTTATTAAATTTATTTAAGAAAAAAAATTGCATAGGTTCCTCCCTAAAAATTAGTATATCTTTTTTGTTTGTGGTCCGATTTTGATAAAACAAAGTGCAGATCCCTTTCTAAGCTTCAAGCAGTATATTTGTGAAAGTCTCATCAAAATCCATTGCTTAGTTTCCGAGATCCTTAAGTTCAAACAGACAAACAGACAGACAATAATTTTAAAAATGGATCAGATGAACTCTATAGCATTCCCCAGGTCATCCCCAGTCATCTTTTCAAAGAAATTTTCAATGTACAGACACGACCCTTCTAGAGATTTATTATAGTATAGATAGATATGCTGATACCCACATAAATATTTATTAAATTTATTTAAGAAAAAAAATTTCATAGGTTCCTCCCTAAAAATTAGTATATCTTTTATGTTTGTGGTCCGATGTTGATAAAACAAAGTGCAGATCCCTTTCTAAGCTTCAAGCAGTATATTTGTGAAAGTCTCATCAAAATCCATTGCTTAGTTTCCGAGATCCTTAAGTTCAAACAGACAAACAGACAGACAATAATTTTAAAAATGGATCAGATGAACTCTATAGCATTCCCCAGGTCATCCCCAGTCATCTTTTCAAAGAAATTTTCAATGTACAGACACGACCCTTCTAGAGATTTATTATAGTATAGATAGATATGCTGATACCCACATAAATATTTATTAAATTTATTTAAGAAAAAAAATTGCATAGGTTCCTCCCTAAAAATTAGTATATCTTTTTTGTTTGTGGTCCGATTTTGATAAAACAAAGTGCAGATCCCTTTCTAAGCTTCAAGCAGTATATTTGTGAAAGTCTCATCAAAATCCATTGCTTAGTTTCCGAGATCCTTAAGTTCAAACAGACAAACAGACAGACAATAATTTTAAAAATGGATCAGATGAACTCTATAGCATTCCCCAGGTCATCCCCAGTCATCTTTTCAAAGAAATTTTCAATGTACAGACACGACCCTTCTAGAGATTTATTATAGTATAGATAGATATGCTGATACCCACATAAATATTTATTAAATTTATTTAAGAAAAAAAATTTCATAGGTTCCTCCCTAAAAATTAGTATATCTTTTATGTTTGTGGTCCGATGTTGATAAAACAAAGTGCAGATCCCTTTCTAAGCTTCAAGCAGTATATTTGTGAAAGTCTCATCAAAATCCATTGCTTAGTTTCCGAGATCCTTAAGTTCAAACAGACAAACAGACAGACAATAATTTTAAAAATGGATCAGATGAACTCTATAGCATTCCCCAGGTCATCCCCAGTCATCTTTTCAAAGAAATTTTCAATGTACAGACACGACCCTTCTAGAGATTTATTATAGTATAGATAGATATGCTGATACCCACATAAATATTTATTAAATTTATTTAAGAAAAAAAATTTCATAGGTTTCTCCCTAAAAATTAGTATATCTTTTTTGTTTGTGGTCCGATGTTGATAAAACAAAGTGCAGATCCCTTTCTAAGCTTCAAGCAGTATATTTGTGAAAGTCTCATCAAAATCCATTGCTTAGTTTCCGAGATCCTTAAGTTCAAACAGACAAACAGACAAACAATAATTTTAAAAATGGATCAGATGAACTCTATAGCATTCCCCAGGTCATCCCCAGTCATCTTTTCAAAGAAATGTTCAATGTACAGACACGACCCATCTAGAGATTTATCTTACTAATATATAAAAACGTAAGTTTGTGAGTGACTGCCGATGTTTGTGGTTCTTTATCGTCTGAACAAATAGCGCGATCATTACGAAATTTGGCAGACAGCTTCTTAGGAGTGTAGAATAGGTAACAGGCATCATGAAATTTCGATAAATTTATCGATAATAGAGTTATCGCCCAAAATGTTGTTTTCCGTAAAATTTGAAGTATTCGCACAAAATTGGTATCAATCGAAAGGGGAAGACCACAGTTTTCATTTGGACTTTGGCTCAATTCGATATATTTATCGATAACTAAGTTATCGGTCAAAGTGTGGTTTCGGGTAAACTTTGGAATATTCGCACAAAATTGGTATCAAACGAAAGGGGAAGACCACAGCTTTCATTTGGACTTTGGTTCATTTCGATATATTTATCGATAACAGAGTTATCGGTCAAAATGTGGTTTCGGGTAAACTTTGGAATATTCGCACAAAATTGGTATCAAACGAAAGGCGAAGACCACAGCTTTCATTTGGACTTTGGTTCAATTGGATATATTTATCGATAACAAAGTTATCGATCAAAATGTGGTTTCGGGTAAACTTGGGAATATTCGCACAAAATTTATATCAAACGAAATGGGAAGACCACAGCTTTCTTTGGACTTTGGTTCAATTCGATATATTTATCGATAACAGAGTTATCGGTCAAAATGTGGTTTCGGGTAAACTTTGGGATATTCGCACAAAATTTGTATCAAACGAAAGGGGAAGACCACAGCTTTCATTTGGACTTTGGTTGAATTCGATATATTTATCGATAACAGAGTTATCGGTCAAAATGTGGTTTCGGGTAAACTTTGGAATATTCGCACAAAATTTGTATCAAACGAAAGGGGAAGTCCACAGCTTTCATTTGGACTTTGGTTCAATTCGATATATTTATCGATAACAGAGTTATCGGTCAAAATGTGCTTTCGGGTAAACTTTGGAATATTCGCACAAAATTGGTATAAAAAGAAAGGGGAAGGCCACAGGTTTCATTTGAACTTTGCTTCATTTATGGCAACATCTATTTTGAGAACGGCTGGACCTAATACACATAACTAAATTTGGAAGGTAAATTTTGTATCCGCTCGAGATGGTTATAGGCTAAAAAAATAAAGGCATTTGGAAAGGTTTTGAAGATTTCCCTCAAAATGTTGGCCAGGATAACCTTATAAAGAGTTCTTTCAATTTG
Source organism: Sphenella marginata (assembly GCA_951509765.1). Classification (NCBI taxonomy): domain Eukaryota; kingdom Metazoa; phylum Arthropoda; class Insecta; order Diptera; family Tephritidae; genus Sphenella; species Sphenella marginata. The sequence continues at coordinate 29,633,924 of OX608078.1, read as the reverse complement.
AGCCCGTTTTCGAGATATTGGTCAAAATGTCAACCAGGAGGGGCCCTTGATGGTATTGGTATGATATGGGTATCAAATGAAAGGTGCTGACAAATGATTTAACATGTTTTAGCTATTTTCCAACATAAAACGAAGGTTTTTAGATATTAACCAAAACGTAGACCAAAATTGGAGCCAGAAGGTTTTTGTGAAAAATGGGTCTAAAATAAAAGGTCTTGATGCGATTTTTAAAATGGAGTCATTTTAAATCCTTTTGGGATTGGGATTGAGAAAGGGATAGGTATATGGATGACAGTTAAAAGCAATATGAAAAGACAAAAGCATATGAAGAGGATGGACGGAGAGAAGGATGTGGAGCTGAAATTAGGAGGGCGAATCACATACATATTTTAAATGCAAACAAGTTAGTGTTTGGGCAGGACAACGTCTGCCGGATGTTCTAGTTATAGTATAGATAGATATGCTGATACCCACATAAATATTTATTAAATTTAATTAAAGAAAAAAATTTCATAGGTTCCTCCCTAAAAATTAGTATATCTTTTTTGTTTGTGGTCCGATTTTGATAAAACAAAGTGCAGATCCCTTTCTAAGCTTCAAGCATTATATTTGTGAAAGTCTCATCAAAATCCATTGCTTAGTTTCCGAGATCCTTAAGTTCAAACAGACAAACAGACAGACAATAATTTTAAAAATGGATCAGATGAACTCTATAGCATTCCCCAGGTCATCCCCAGTCATCTTTTCAAAGAAATTTTCAATGTACAGACACGACCCTTCTAGAGATTTATTATAGTATAGATAGATATGCTGATACCCACATAAATATTTATTAAATTTATTTAAGAAAAAAAATTGCATAGGTTCCTCCCTAAAAATTAGTATATCTTTTTTGTTTGTGGTCCGATTTTGATAAAACAAAGTGCAGATCCCTTTCTAAGCTTCAAGCAGTATATTTGTGAAAGTCTCATCAAAATCCATTGCTTAGTTTCCGAGATCCTTAAGTTCAAACAGACAAACAGACAGACAATAATTTTAAAAATGGATCAGATGAACTCTATAGCATTCCCCAGGTCATCCCCAGTCATCTTTTCAAAGAAATTTTCAATGTACAGACACGACCCTTCTAGAGATTTATTATAGTATAGATAGATATGCTGATACCCACATAAATATTTATTAAATTTATTTAAGAAAAAAAATTTCATAGGTTCCTCCCTAAAAATTAGTATATCTTTTTTGTTTGTGGTCCGATGTTGATAAAACAAAGTGCAGATCCCTTTCTAAGCTTCAAGCAGTATATTTGTGAAAGTCTCATCAAAATCCATTGCTTAGTTTCCGAGATCCTTAAGTTCTAACAGACAAACAGACAGACAATAATTTTAAAAATGGATCAGATGAACTCTATAGCATTCCCCAGGTCATCCCCAGTCATCTTTTCAAAGAAATTTTCAATGTACAGACACGACCCTTCTAGAGATTTATTATAGTATAGATAGATATGCTGATACCCACATAAATATTTATTAAATTTATTTAAGAAAAAAAATTGCATAGGTTCCTCCCTAAAAATTAGTATATCTTTTTTGTTTGTGGTCCGATGTTGATAAAACAAAGTGCAGATCCCTTTCTAAGCTTCAAGCAGTATATTTGTGAAAGTCTCATCAAAATCCATTGCTTAGTTTCCGAGATCCTTAAGTTCAAAAAGACAAACAGACAGACAATAATTTTAAAAATGGATCAGATGAGCTCTATAGCATTTCCCAGGTCATCCCCAGTCATCTTTTCAAAGAAATTTTCAATGTACAGACACGACCCTTCTAGAGATTTATTATAGTATAGATAGATATGCTGATACCCACATAAATATTTATTAAATTTATTTAAGAAAAAATATTTCATAGGTTCCTCCCTAAAAATTAGTATATATTTTTTGTTTGTGGTCCGATTTTGATAAAACAAAGTGCAGATCCCTTTCTAAGCTTCAAGCAGTAAATCCATTGCTTAGTTTCCGAGATCCTTAAGTTCTAACAGACAAACAGACAGACAATAATTTTAAAAATGGATCAGATGAACTCTATAGCATTCCCCAGGTCATCCCCAGTCATCTTTTCAAAGAAATTTTCAATGTACAGACACGACCCTTCTAGAGATTTATTATAGTATAGATAGATATGCTGATACCCACATAAATATTTATTAAATTTATTTAAGAAAAAAAATTTCATATGTTCCTCCCTAAAAATTAGTATATCTTTTTTGTTTGTGGTCCGATTTTGATAAAGCAAAGTGCAGAGCCCTTTCTAAGCTTCATGCAGTATAGTTGTGAAAGTCTCATCAAAATCCATTGCTTAGTTTCCGAGATCCTTAAGTTCAAACAGACAAACAGACAGACAATAATTTTAAAAATGGATCAGATGAACTCTATAGCATTCCCCAGGTCATCCCCAGTCATCTTTTCAAAGAAATTTTCAATGTACAGACACGACCCTTCTAGAGATTTATTATAGTATAGATAGATATGCTGATACCCACATAAATATTTATTAAATTTATTTAAGAAAAAAAATTTCATAGGTTCCTCCCTAAAAATTAGTATATCTTTTTTGTTTGTGGTCCGATTTTGATAAAACAAAGTGCAGATCCCTTTCTAAGCTTCAAGCAGTATATTTGTGAAAGTCTCATCAAAATCCATTGCTTAGTTTCCGAGATCCTTAAGTTCTAACAGACAAACAGACAGACAATAATTTTAAAAATGGATCAGATGAACTCTATAGCATTCCCCAGGTCATCCCCAGTCATCTTTTCAAAGAAATTTTCAATGTACAGACACGACCCTTCTAGAGATTTATTATAGTATAGATAGATATGCTGATACCCACATAAATATTTATTAAATTTATTTAAGAAAAAAAATTTCATAGGTTCCTCCCTAAAAATTAGTATATCTTTTTTGTTTGTGGTCCGATGTTGATAAAACAAAGTGCAGATCCCTTTCTAAGCTTCAAGCAGTATATTTGTGAAAGTCTCATCAAAATCCATTGCTTAGTTTCCGAGATCCTTAAGTTCTAACAGACAAACAGACAGACAATAATTTTAAAAATGGATCAGATGAACTCTATAGCATTCCCCAGGTCATCCCCAGTCATCTTTTCAAAGAAATTTTCAATGTACAGACACGACCCTTCTAGAGATTTATTATAGTATAGATAGATATGCTGATACCCACATAAATATTTATTAAATTTATTTAAGAAAAAAAATTGCATAGGTTCCTCCCTAAAAATTAGTATATCTTTTTTGTTTGTGGTCCGATGTTGATAAAACAAAGTGCAGATCCCTTTCTAAGCTTCAAGCAGTATATTTGTGAAAGTCTCATCAAAATCCATTGCTTAGTTTCCGAGATCCTTAAGTTCAAAAAGACAAACAGACAGACAATAATTTTAAAAATGGATCAGATGAGCTCTATAGCATTTCCCAGGTCATCCCCAGTCATCTTTTCAAAGAAATTTTCAATGTACAGACACGACCCTTCTAGAGATTTATTATAGTATAGATAGATATGCTGATACCCACATAAATATTTATTAAATTTATTTAAGAAAAAATATTTCATAGGTTCCTCCCTAAAAATTAGTATATATTTTTTGTTTGTGGTCCGATTTTGATAAAACAAAGTGCAGATCCCTTTCTAAGCTTCAAGCAGTAAATCCATTGCTTAGTTTCCGAGATCCTTAAGTTCTAACAGACAAACAGACAGACAATAATTTTAAAAATGGATCAGATGAACTCTATAGCATTCCCCAGGTCATCCCCAGTCATCTTTTCAAAGAAATTTTCAATGTACAGACACGACCCTTCTAGAGATTTATTATAGTATAGATAGATATGCTGATACCCACATAAATATTTATTAAATTTATTTAAGAAAAAAAATTTCATATGTTCCTCCCTAAAAATTAGTATATCTTTTTTGTTTGTGGTCCGATTTTGATAAAGCAAAGTGCAGAGCCCTTTCTAAGCTTCATGCAGTATAGTTGTGAAAGTCTCATCAAAATCCATTGCTTAGTTTCCGAGATCCTTAAGTTCTAACAGACAAACAGACAGACAATAATTTTAAAAATGGATCAGATGAACTCTATAGCATTCCCCAGGTCATCCCCAGTCATCTTTTCAAAGAAATTTTCAATGTACAGACACGACCCTTCTAGAGATTTATTATAGTATAGATAGATATGCTGATACCCACATAAATATTTATTAAATTTATTTAAGAAAAAAAATTGCATAGGTTCCTCCCTAAAAATTAGTATATCTTTTTTGTTTGTGGTCCGATGTTGATAAAACAAAGTGCAGATCCCTTTCTAAGCTTCAAGCAGTATATTTGTGAAAGTCTCATCAAAATCCATTGTTTAGTTTCCGAGATCCTTAAGTTCAAAAAGACAAACAGACAGACAATAATTTTAAAAATGGATCAGATGAGCTCTATAGCATTTCCCAGGTCATCCCCAGTCATCTTTTCAAAGAAATTTTCAATGTACAGACACGACCCTTCTAGAGATTTATTATAGTATAGATAGATATGCTGATACCCACATAAATATTTATTAAATTTATTTAAGAAAAAATATTTCATAGGTTCCTCCCTAAAAATTAGTATATATTTTTTGTTTGTGGTCCGATTTTGATAAAACAAAGTGCAGATCCCTTTCTAAGCTTCAAGCAGTATATTTGTGAAAGTCTCATCAAAATCCATTGCTTAGTTTCCGAGATCCTTAAGTTCTAACAGACAAACAGACAGACAATAATTTTAAAAATGGATCAGATGAACTCTATAGCATTCCCCAGGTCATCCCCAGTCATCTTTTCAAAGAAATTTTCAATGTACAGACACGACCCTTCTAGAGATTTATTATAGTATAGATAGATATGCTGATACCCACATAAATATTTATTAAATTTATTTAAGAAAAAAAATTTCATATGTTCCTCCCTAAAAATTAGTATATCTTTTTTGTTTGTGGTCCGATTTTGATAAAGCAAAGTGCAGAGCCCTTTCTAAGCTTCATGCAGTATAGTTGTGAAAGTCTCATCAAAATCCATTGCTTAGTTTCCGAGATCCTTAAGTTCTAACAGACAAACAGACAGACAATAATTTTAAAAATGGATCAGATGAACTCTATAGCATTCCCCAGGTCATCCCCAGTCATCTTTTCAAAGAAATTTTCAATGTACAGACACGACCCTTCTAGAGATTTATTATAGTACTAGCAGACCCGGCAGACGTTGTTCTGCCTGACCAGTGACTTCCCTAGAAATACATTTTCAACTATTTTTCTATTAATTTTTAACATTCCATTTATTGCAGTGCTTTAGTATATGCAATGTTTCCGGTTTTAACGTATTTGGTATAAACAAATAAATTTGTTGGATGTCCAACTCAAAAAACGAATCTTTTGAACTCAATGGCTATGACACAAACCATTATGCGCTGCTGAGCAGATGTGTAGTTAGTATTTATTTAATTATATCCTATATCTACCACTTAACGCCACTATTATGATTTTATGGAAATCCTATAATACTCTGGATATGTATAAACGGCAATAACAAACAAAAAAATTAAGTGCTTTGATTAAGATTTAAGAACGTTAAAATGTCACTAAAGAAAATACATTCAGGGATATAACGAATTGAAATATTACTTAGCTGTGGTCTTAGAACTGACCACTTTTCCAAAAAATTTACAGATGTATGTATGTCGTACCCCACGAAGATTTTCACGTATTGGAAAAGTTTAAAACAGATCAACCATAAACTTTGGACATTATGGAAGTACAAACAAAGTACTGAATACAAAAAATGTGGGCGTGGCACCGCCCACTTTTCCAAAATTACATAAATCTTAAAAATCCGGAAATATTTCCCAAAATTTTCCCTCACACAAACCTTCTCTTATGCTATGTTTCCACCAAACCAAACACCGTGTTTAAAAGGGTTTGGGTTATGTAGAAATGTCAAGTTTTCCACTGATAGTTTGCCGGAAAATGGGTTTACACCCACTAAACAATTTATTATGATCGTCGTTCCGATTTAGTAGGTGTAAACCCATTTTCCGGTAAACTCTCAGTAGAAAAACTTGACATTTCTACATAACCATTTCTACATAACCCAAACCCTTTTAAACACGGTGTTTGGTTTGGTGGAAACACCGCGTTACCAATTACGAAGAACTGAAAAAAAACTTGAGTCAAATCTGTCCAGCCGTTCTCATTTTTGTCCTATCATTTTTGAATTGATTAATATGAAATAAGAAATTAATAATATAATTATGTGATAATACTTACATGTACATATGTATATATTTTAATTAAATATTTTTGAACAATGAAGCAATTGTATAAAATACGAATAACGGGGTTTCACAAAATGCGTTCACTACAAAATATGTACATATATGGATTTGATTTTCACTTATCCCTCAGCAACACGAAAACGTACATATGTACATATGAATGTTAATTTTGTTTTTATTTAAAGCGTCATACATACATACATATGTATGTATGTACGAAGCGAAGTACCGCTACCGAGCGCTCGCTTAACTTAAATCGATTCATTTGGTTGACAGCGAACAAACACACAAACAGCTTTTTTTAGAAAAGGTGCTCCTATTGTTTAAACAATTTTGGTTAAATAATATATGAATCAACTATTTTTTTTGATGCAGAACGAAAGTAAATATTTCAAAGTTTAACTTCAAGTAAGTTTAATTCTAATCGGTGGATCCGTTTATGATTTGTGGCTGTGTAAACAAAAAAATTTATGGTTTTTTACCGATTTCCACTCCCCCTTGAGATATAAGGTATCCTATCTTTCAAGTTGGATCAAACTGTAGATGCTGTGCAAATTTCATTAAAATCGGTTGAGTAGTTTAGGAGCTCACCCTGATTGAACATGTGACACGTGATTTTTATATATTAAGATAGATAGATATGCTGATACCCACATAAATATTTATTAAATTTATTTAAGAAAAAAAATTTCATAGGTTCCTCCCTAAAAATTAGTATATCTTTTTTGTTTGTTGTCCGATTTTGATAAAACAAAGTGCAGAGCCCTTTCTAAGCTTCAAGCAGTATATTTGTGAAAGTCTCATCAAAATCCATTGCTTAGTTTCCGAGATCCTTAAGTTCTAACAGACAAACAGACAGACAATAATTTTAAAAATGGATCAGATGAACTCTATAGCATTCCCCAGGTCATCCCCAGTCATCTTTTCAAAGAAATTTTCAATGTACAGACACGACCCTTCTAGAGATTTATTATAGTATAGATAGATATGCTGATACCCACATAAATATTTATTAAATTTATTTAAGAAAAAAAATTGCATAGGTTCCTCCCTAAAAATTAGTATATCTTTTTTGTTTGTGGTCCGATGTTGATAAAACAAAGTGCAGATCCCTTTCTAAGCTTCAAGCAGTATATTTGTGAAAGTCTCATCAAAATCCATTGCTTAGTTTCCGAGATCCTTAAGTTCAAAAAGACAAACAGACAGACAATAATTTTAAAAATGGATCAGATGAGCTCTATAGCATTCCCCAGGTCATCCCCAGTCATCTTTTCAAAGAAATTTTCAATGTACAGACACGACCCTTCTAGAGATTTATTATAGTATAGATAGATATGCTGATACCCACATAAATATTTATTAAATTTATTTAAGAAAAAATATTTCATAGGTTCCTCCCTAAAAATTAGTATATCTTTTTTGTTTGTGGTCCGATGTTGATAAAACAAAGTGCAGATCCCTTTCTAATCTTCAAGCAGTATATTTGTGAAAGTCTCATCGAAATCCATTGCTTAGTTTCCGAGATCCTTAAGTTCAAACAGACAAACAGACAAACAGACAGACAATAATTTTAAAAATGGATCAGATGAACTCTATAGCATTCCCCAGGTCATCCCCAGTCATCTTTTCAAAGAAATTTTCAATGTACAGGCACGACCCTTCTAGAGATTTATTATAGTATAGATAGATATGCTGATACCCACATAAATATTTATTAAATTTATTTAAGAAAAAAATTTCATAGGTTCCTCCCTAAAAATTAGTATATCTTTTTTGTTTGTGGTCCGATGTTGATAAAACAAAGTGCAGATCCCTTTCTAAGCTTCAAGCAGTATATTTGTGAAAGTCTCATCAAAATCCATTGCTTAGTTTCCGAGATCCTTAAGTTCAAACAGACAAACAGACAGACAATAATTTTAAAAATGGATCAGATGAACTCTATAGCATTCCCCAGGTCATCCCCAGTCATCTTTTCAAAGAAATTTTCAATGTACAGACACGACCCTTCTAGAGATTTATTATAGTATAGATAGATATGCTGATACCCACATAAATATTTATTAAATTTATTTAAGAAAAAAAATTGCATAGGTTCCTCTCTAAAAATTAGTATATCTTTTTTGTTTGTGGTCCGATGTTGATAAAACAAAGTGCAGATCCCTTTCTAAGCTTCAAGCAGTATATTTGTGAAAGTCTCATCAAAATCCATTGCTTAGTTTCCGAGATCCTTAAGTTCAAAAAGACAAACAGACAGACAATAATTTTAAAAATGGATCAGATGAGCTCTATAGCATTCCCCAGGTCATCCCCAGTCATCTTTTCAAAGAACTTTTCAATGTACAGACACGACCCTTCTAGAGATTTATTATAGTATAGATAGATATGCTGATACCCACATAAATATTTATTAAATTTATTTAAGAAAAAATATTTCATAGGTTCCTCCCTAAAAATTAGTATATCTTTTTTGTTTGTTGTCCGATTTTGATAAAACAAAGTGCAGAGCCCTTTCTAAGCTTCAAGCAGTATATTTGTGAAAGTCTCATCAAAATCCATTGCTTAGTTTCCGAGATCCTTAAGTTCTAACAGACAAACAGACAGACAATAATTTTAAAAATGGATCAGATGAACTCTATAGCATTCCCCAGGTCATCCCCAGTCATCTTTTCAAAGAAATTTTCAATGTACAGACACGACCCTTCTAGAGATTTATTATAGTATAGATAGATATGCTGATACCCACATAAATATTTATTAAATTTATTTAAGAAAAAAAATTGCATAGGTTCCTCCCTAAAAATTAGTATATCTTTTTTGTTTGTGGTCCGATGTTGATAAAACAAAGTGCAGATCCCTTTCTAAGCTTCAAGCAGTATATTTGTGAAAGTCTCATCAAAATCCATTGCTTAGTTTCCGAGATCCTTAAGTTCAAAAAGACAAACAGACAGACAATAATTTTAAAAATGGATCAGATGAGCTCTATAGCATTCCCCAGGTCATCCCCAGTCATCTTTTCAAAGAAATTTTCAATGTACAGACACGACCCTTCTAGAGATTTATTATAGTATAGATAGATATGCTGATACCCACATAAATATTTATTAAATTTATTTAAGAAAAAATATTTCATAGGTTCCTCCCTAAAAATTAGTATATCTTTTTTGTTTGTTGTCCGATTTTGATAAAACAAAGTGCAGAGCCCTTTCTAAGCTTCAAGCAGTATATTTGTGAAAGTCTCATCAAAATCCATTGCTTAGTTTCCGAGATCCTTAAGTTCTAACAGACAAACAGACAGACAATAATTTTAAAAATGGATCAGATGAACTCTATAGCATTCCCCAGGTCATCCCCAGTCATCTTTTCAAAGAAATTTTCAATGTACAGGCACGACCCTTCTAGAGATTTATTATAGTATAGATAGATATGCTGATACCCACATAAATATTTATTAAATTTATTTAAGAAAAAAATTTCATAGGTTCCTCCCTAAAAATTAGTATATCTTTTTTGTTTGTGGTCCGATGTTGATAAAACAAAGTGCAGATCCCTTTCTAAGCTTCAAGCAGTATATTTGTGAAAGTCTCATCAAAATCCATTGCTTAGTTTCCGAGATCCTTAAGTTCAAACAGACAAACAGACAGACAATAATTTTAAAAATGGATCAGATGAACTCTATAGCATTCCCCAGGTCATCCCCAGTCATCTTTTCAAAGAAATTTTCAATGTACAGACACGACCCTTCTAGAGATTTATTATAGTATAGATAGATATGCTGATACCCACATAAATATTTATTAAATTTATTTAAGAAAAAAAATTGCATAGGTTCCTCTCTAAAAATTAGTATATCTTTTTTGTTTGTGGTCCGATGTTGATAAAACAAAGTGCAGATCCCTTTCTAAGCTTCAAGCAGTATATTTGTGAAAGTCTCATCAAAATCCATTGCTTAGTTTCCGAGATCCTTAAGTTCAAAAAGACAAACAGACAGACAATAATTTTAAAAATGGATCAGATGAGCTCTATAGCATTCCCCAGGTCATCCCCAGTCATCTTTTCAAAGAACTTTTCAATGTACAGACACGACCCTTCTAGAGATTTATTATAGTATAGATAGATATGCTGATACCCACATAAATATTTATTAAATTTATTTAAGAAAAAATATTTCATAGGTTCCTCCCTAAAAATTAGTATATCTTTTTTGTTTGTTGTCCGATTTTGATAAAACAAAGTGCAGAGCCCTTTCTAAGCTTCAAGCAGTATATTTGTGAAAGTCTCATCAAAATCCATTGCTTAGTTTCCGAGATCCTTAAGTTCTAACAGACAAACAGACAGACAATAATTTTAAAAATGGATCAGATGAACTCTATAGCATTCCCCAGGTCATCCCCAGTCATCTTTTCAAAGAAATTTTCAATGTACAGACACGACCCTTCTAGAGATTTATTATAGTATAGATAGATATGCTGATACCCACATAAATATTTATTAAATTTATTTAAGAAAAAAAATTGCATAGGTTCCTCCCTAAAAATTAGTATATCTTTTTTGTTTGTGGTCCGATGTTGATAAAACAAAGTGCAGATCCCTTTCTAAGCTTCAAGCAGTATATTTGTGAAAGTCTCATCAAAATCCATTGCTTAGTTTCCGAGATCCTTAAGTTCAAAAAGACAAACAGACAGACAATAATTTTAAAAATGGATCAGATGAGCTCTATAGCATTCCCCAGGTCATCCCCAGTCATCTTTTCAAAGAAATTTTCAATGTACAGACACGACCCTTCTAGAGATTTATTATAGTATAGATAGATATGCTGATACCCACATAAATATTTATTAAATTTATTTAAGAAAAAATATTTCATAGGTTCCTCCCTAAAAATTAGTATATCTTTTTTGTTTGTGGTCCGATGTTGATAAAACAAAGTGCAGATCCCTTTCTAATCTTCAAGCAGTATATTTGTGAAAGTCTCATCGAAATCCATTGCTTAGTTTCCGAGATCCTTAAGTTCAAACAGACAAACAGACAAACAGACAGACAATAATTTTAAAAATGGATCAGATGAACTCTATAGCATTCCCCAGGTCATCCCCAGTCATCTTTTCAAAGAAATTTTCAATGTACAGGCACGACCCTTCTAGAGATTTATTATAGTATAGATAGATATGCTGATACCCACATAAATATTTATTAAATTTATTTAAGAAAAAAATTTCATAGGTTCCTCCCTAAAAATTAGTATATCTTTTTTGTTTGTGGTCCGATGTTGATAAAACAAAGTGCAGATCCCTTTCTAAGCTTCAAGCAGTATATTTGTGAAAGTCTCATCAAAATCCATTGCTTAGTTTCCGAGATCCTTAAGTTCAAACAGACAAACAGACAGACAATAATTTTAAAAATGGATCAGATGAACTCTATAGCATTCCCCAGGTCATCCCCAGTCATCTTTTCAAAGAAATTTTCAATGTACAGACACGACCCTTCTAGAGATTTATTATAGTATAGATAGATATGCTGATACCCACATAAATATTTATTAAATTTATTTAAGAAAAAAAATTGCATAGGTTCCTCCCTAAAAATTAGTATATCTTTTTTGTTTGTGGTCCGATGTTGATAAAACAAAGTGCAGATCCCTTTCTAAGCTTCAAGCAGTATATTTGTGAAAGTCTCATCAAAATCCATTGCTTAGTTTCCGAGATCCTTAAGTTCAAAAAGACAAACAGACAGACAATAATTTTAAAAATGGATCAGATGAGCTCTATAGCATTCCCCAGGTCATCCCCAGTCATCTTTTCAAAGAACTTTTCAATGTACAGACACGACCCTTCTAGAGATTTATTATAGTATAGATAGATATGCTGATACCCACATAAATATTTATTAAATTTATTTAAGAAAAAATATTTCATAGGTTCCTCCCTAAAAATTAGTATATCTTTTTTGTTTGTGGTCCGATTTTGATAAAACAAAGTGCAGATCCATTTCTAAGCTTCAAGCATTATATTTGTGAAAGTCTCATCAAAATCCATTGCTTAGTTTCCGAGATCCTTAAGTTCAAACAGACAAACAGACAGACAATAATTTTAAAAATGGATCAGATGAACTCTATAGCATTCCCCAGGTCATCCCCAGTCATCTTTTCAAAGAAATTTTCAATGTACAGACACGACCCTTCTAGAGATTTATTATAGTATAGATAGATATGCTGATACCCACATAAATATTTATTAAATTTATTTAAGAAAAAAAATTTCATAGGTTCCTCCCTAAAAATTAGTATATCTTTTTTGTTTGTGGTCCGATTTTGATAAAACAAAGTGCAGATCCCTTTCTAAGCTTCAAGCAGTATATTTGTGAAAGTCTCATCAAAATCCATTGCTTAGTTTCCGAGATCCTTAAGTTCTAACAGACAAACAGACAGACAATAATTTAAAAATGGATCAGATGAACTCTATAGCATTCCCCAGGTCATCCCCAGTCATCTTTTCAAAGAAATTTTCAATGTACAGACACGACCCTTCTAGAGATTTATTATAGTATAGATAGATATGCTGATACCCACATAAATATTTATTAAATTTATTTAAGAAAAAAAATTTCATAGGTTCCTCCCTAAAAATTAGTATATCTTTTTTGTTTGTGGTCCGATTTTGATAAAACAAAGTGCAGATCCCTTTCTAAGCTTCAAGCAGTATATTTGTGAAAGTCTCATCAAAATCCATTGCTTAGTTTCCGAGATCCTTAAGTTCTAACAGACAAACAGACAGACAATAATTTTAAAAATGGATCAGATGAACTCTATAGCATTCCCCAGGTCATCCCCAGTCATCTTTTCAAAGAAATTTTCAATGTACAGACACGACCCTTCTAGAGATTTATTATAGTATAGATAGATATGCTGATACCCACATAAATATTTATTAAATTTATTTAAGAAAAAAAATTTCATATGTTCCTCCCTAAAAATTAGTATATCTTTTTTGTTTGTGGTCCGATTTTGATAAAGCAAAGTGCAGATCCCTTTCTAAGCTTCATGCAGTATAGTTGTGAAAGTCTCATCAAAATCCATTGCTTAGTTTCCGAGATCCTTAAGTTCTAACAGACAAACAGACAGACAATAATTTTAAAAATGGATCAGATGAACTCTATAGCATTCCCCAGGTCATCCCCAGTCATCTTTTCAAAGAAATTTTCAATGTACAGACACGACCCTTCTAGAGATTTATTATAGTATAGATAGATATGCTGATACCCACATAAATATTTATTAAATTTATTTAAGAAAAAAAATTTCATATGTTCCTCCCTAAAAATTAGTATATCTTTTTTGTTTGTGGTCCGATTTTGATAAAGCAAAGTGCAGAGCCCTTTCTAAGCTTCATGCAGTATAGTTGTGAAAGTCTCATCAAAATCCATTGCTTAGTTTCCGAGATCCTTAAGTTCAAAAAGACAAACAGACAGACAATAATTTTAAAAATGGATCAGATGAGCTCTATAGCATTTCCCAGGTCATCCCCAGTCATCTTTTCAAAGAAATTTTCAACGTACAGACACGACCCTTCTAGAGATTTATTATAGTATAGATAGATATGCTGATACCCACATAAATATTTATTAAATTTATTTAAGAAAAAATATTTCATAGGTTCCTCCCTAAAAATTAGTATATATTTTTTGTTTGTGGTCCGATTTTGATAAAACAAAGTGCAGATCCCTTTCTAAGCTTCAAGCAGTATATTTGTGAAAGTCTCATCAAAATCCATTGCTTAGTTTCCGAGATCCTTAAGTTCTAACAGACAAACAGACAGACAATAATTTTAAAAATGGATCAGATGAACTCTATAGCATTCCCCAGGTCATCCCCAGTCATCTTTTCAAAGAAATTTTCAATGTACAGACACGACCCTTCTAGAGATTTATTATAGTATAGATAGATATGCTGATACCCACATAAATATTTATTAAATTTATTTAAGAAAAAAAATTTCATATGTTCCTCCCTAAAAATTAGTATATCTTTTTTGTTTGTGGTCCGATTTTGATAAAGCAAAGTGCAGAGCCCTTTCTAAGCTTCATGCAGTATAGTTGTGAAAGTCTCATCAAAATCCATTGCTTAGTTTCCGAGATCCTTAAGTTCTAACAGACAAACAGACAGACAATAATTTTAAAAATGGATCAGATGAACTCTATAGCATTCCCCAGGTCATCCCCAGTCATCTTTTCAAAGAAATTTTCAATGTACAGACACGACCCTTCTAGAGATTTATTATAGTATAGATAGATATGCTGATACCCACATAAATATTTATTAAATTTATTTAAGAAAAAAAATTGCATATGTTCCTCCCTAAAAATTAGTATATCTTTTTTGTTTGTGGTCCGATGTTGATAAAACAAAGTGCAGATCCCTTTCTAAGCTTCAAGCAGTATATTTGTGAAAGTCTCATCAAAATCCATTGTTTAGTTTCCGAGATCCTTAAGTTCAAAAAGACAAACAGACAGACAATAATTTTAAAAATGGATCAGATGAGCTCTATAGCATTTCCCAGGTCATCCCCAGTCATCTTTTCAAAGAAATTTTTAATGTACAGACACGACCCTTCTAGAGATTTATTATAGTATAGATAGATATGCTGATACCCACATAAATATTTATTAAATTTATTTAAGAAAAAATATTTCATAGGTTCCTCCCTAAAAATTAGTATATATTTTTTGTTTGTGGTCCGATTTTGATAAAACAAAGTGCAGATCCCTTTCTAAGCTTCAAGCAGTATATTTGTGAAAGTCTCATCAAAATCCATTGCTTAGTTTCCGAGATCCTTAAGTTCTAACAGACAAACAGACAGACAATAATTTTAAAAATGGATCAGATGAACTCTATAGCATTCCCCAGGTCATCCCCAGTCATCTTTTCAAAGAAATTTTCAATGTACAGACACGACCCTTCTAGAGATTTATTATAGTATAGATAGATATGCTGATACCCACATAAATATTTATTAAATTTATTTAAGAAAAAAAATTTCATATGTTCCTCCCTAAAAATTAGTATATCTTTTTTGTTTGTGGTCCGATTTTGATAAAGCAAAGTGCAGAGCCCTTTCTAAGCTTCATGCAGTATAGTTGTGAAAGTCTCATCAAAATCCATTGCTTAGTTTCCGAGATCCTTAAGTTCTAACAGACAAACAGACAGACAATAATTTTAAAAATGGATCAGATGAACTCTATAGCATTCCCCAGGTCATCCCCAGTCATCTTTTCAAAGAAATTTTCAATGTACAGACACGACCCTTCTAGAGATTTATTATAGTACTAGCAGACCCGGCAGACGTTGTTCTGCCTGACCAGTGACTTCCCTAGAAATACATTTTCAACTATTTTTCTATTAATTTTTAACATTCCATTTATTGCAGTGCTTTAGTATATGCAATGTTTCCGGTTTTAACGTATTTGGTATAAACAAATAAATTTGTTGGATGTCCAACTCAAAAAACGAATCTTTTGAACTCAATGGCTATGACACAAACCATTATGCGCTGCTGAGCAGATGTGTAGTTAGTATTTATTTAATTATATCCTATATCTACCACTTAACGCCACTATTATGATTTTATGGAAATCCTATAATACTCTGGATATGTATAAACGGCAATAACAAACAAAAAAATTAAGTGCTTTGATTAAGATTTAAGAACGTTAAAATGTCACTAAAGAAAATACATTCAGGGATATAACGAATTGAAATATTACTTAGCTGTGGTCTTAGAACTGACCACTTTTCCAAAAAATTTACAAATGTATGTATGTCGTACCCCACGAAGATTTTCACGTATTGGAAAAGTTTAAAACAGATCAACCATAAACTTTGGACATTATGGAAGTACAAACAAAGTACTGAATACAAAAAATGTGGGCGTGGCACCGCCCACTTTTCCAAAATTACATAAATCTTGAAAATCCGGAAATATTTCCCAAAATTTTCCCTCACACAAACCTTCTCTTATGCTATGTTTCCACCAAACAAAACACCGTGTTTAAAAGGGTTTGGGTTATGTAGAAATGTCAAGTTTTCCACTGATAGTTTGCCGGAAAATGGGTTTACACCCACTAAACAATTTATTATGATCGTCGTTCCGATTTAGTGGGTGTAAACCCATTTTCCGGTAAACTCTCAGTAGAAAAACATGACATTTCTACATAACCATTTCTACATAACCCAAACCCTTTTAAACACGGTGTTTGGTTTGGTGGAAACACCGCGTTACCAATTACGAAGAACTGAAAAAAAACTTGAGTCAAATCTGTCCAGCCGTTCTCATTTTTGTCCTATCATTTTTGAATTGATTAATATGAAATAAGAAATTAATAATATAATTATGTGATAATACTTACATGTACATATGTATATATTTTAATTAAATATTTTTGAACAATGAAGCAATTGTATAAAATACGAATAACGGGGTTTCACAAAATGCGTTCACTACAAAATATGTACATATATGGATTTGATTTTTACTTATCCCTCAGCAACACGAAAACGTACATATGTACATATGAATGTTAATTTTGTTTTTATTTAAAGCGTCATACATACATACATATGTATGTATGTACGAAGCGAAGTACCGCTACCGAGCGCTCGCTTAACTTAAATCGATTCATTTGGTTGACAGCGAACAAACACACAAACAGCTTTTTTTAGAAAAGGTGCTCCTATTGTTTAAACAATTTTGGTTAAATAATATATGCATCAACTATTTTTTTTGATGCAGAACGAAAGTAAATATTTCAAAGTTTAACTTCAAGTAAGTTTAATTCTAATCGGTGGATCCGTTTATGATTTGTGGCTGTGTAAACAAAAAAATTTATGGTTTTTTACCGATTTCCACTCCCCCTTGAGATATAAGGTATCCTATCTTTCAAGTTGGATCAAACTGTAGATGCTGTGCAAATTTCATTAAAATCGGTTGAGTAGTTTAGGAGCTCACCCTGATTGAACATGTGACACGTGATTTTTATATATTAAGATAGATAGATATGCTGATACCCACATAAATATTTATTAAATTTATTTAAGAAAAAAAATTTCATAGGTTCCTCCCTAAAAATTAGTATATCTTTTTTGTTTGTTGTCCGATTTTGATAAAACAAAGTGCAGAGCCCTTTCTAAGCTTCAAGCAGTATATTTGTGAAAGTCTCATCAAAATCCATTGCTTAGTTTCCGAGATCCTTAAGTTCTAACAGACAAACAGACAGACAATAATTTTAAAAATGGATCAGATGAACTCTATAGCATTCCCAGTCATCTTTTCAAAGAAATTTTCAATGTACAGACACGACCCTTCTAGAGATTTATTATAGTATAGATAGATATGCTGATACCCACATAAATATTTATTAAATTTATTAAAGAAAAACAATTTCATAGGTTCCTCCCTAAAAATTAGTATATATTTTTTGTTTGTGGTCCGATGTTGATAAAACAAAGTGCAGATCCCTTTCTAAGCTTCAAGCAGTATATTTGTGAAAGTCTCATCAAAATCCATTGCTTAGTTTCCGAGATCCTTAAGTTCTAACAGACAAACAGACAGACAATAATTTTAAAAATGGATCAGATGAACTCTATAGCATTCCCCAGGTCATCCCCAGTCATCTTTTCAAAGAAATTTCCAATGTACAGACACGACCCTTCTAGAGATTTATTATAGTATAGATATGCTGATACCCATCAGATGAACTCTATAGCATTCCCCAGGTCATCCCCAGTCATCTTTTCAAAGAAATTTTCAATGTACAGACACGACCCTTCTAGAGATTTATTATAGTATAGATAGATAGATAGATATGCTGATACCCACATAAATATTTATTTAAATTTATTTAAGAAAAAAAATTTCATAGGTTCCTCCCTAAAAATTTGTATATCTTTTTTGTATGTTGTCCGATTTTGATAAAACAAAGTGCAGAGCCCTTTCTAAGCTTCAAGCAGTATATTTGTGAAAGTCTCATCAAAATCCATTGCTTAGTTTCCGAGATCCTTAAGTTCTAACAGACAAACAGACAGACAATAATTTTAAAAATGGATCAGATGAACTCTATAGCATTCCCAGTCATCTTTTCAAAGAAATTTTCAATGTACAGACACGACCCTTCTAGAGATTTATTATAGTATAGATAGATATGCTGATACCCACATAAATATTTATTAAATTTATTTAAGAAAAAAAATTTCATAAGTTCCTCCCTAAAAATTAGTATATATTTTTTGTTTGTGGTCCGATGTTGATAAAACAAAGTGCAGATCCCTTTCTAAGCTTCAAGCAGTATATTTGTGAAAGTCTCATCAAAATCCATTGCTTAGTTTCCGAGATCCTTAAGTTCTAACAGACAAACAGACAGACAATAATTTTAAAAATGGATCAGATGAACTCTATAGCATTCCCCAGGTCATCCCCAGTCATCTTTTCAAAGAAATTTTCAATGTACAGACACGACCCTTCTAGAGATTTATTATAGTATAGATAGATATGCTGATACCCACATAAATATTTATTAAATTTATTTAAGAAAAAAAATTGCATAGGTTCCTCCCTAAAAATTAGTATATCTTTTTTGTTTGTGGTCCGATGTTGATAAAACAAAGTGCAGATCCCTTTCTAAGCTTCAAGCAGTATATTTGTGAAAGTCTCATCAAAATCCATTGCTTAGTTTCCGAGATCCTTAAGTTCAAAAAGACAAACAGACAGACAATAATTTTAAAAATGGATCAGATGAGCTCTATAGCATTCCCCAGGTCATCCCCAGTCATCTTTTCAAAGAAATTTTCAATGTACAGACACGACCCTTCTAGAGATTTATTATAGTATAGATAGATATGCTGATACCCACATAAATATTTATTAAATTTATTTAAGAAAAAAAATTGCATAGGTTCCTCCCTAAAAATTAGTATATCTTTTTTGTTTGTGGTCCGATGTTGATAAATCAAAGTGCAGATCCCTTTCTAAGCTTCAAGCAGTATATTTGTGAAAGTCTCATCAAAATCCATTGCTTAGTTTCCGAGATCCTTAAGTTCAAACAGACAAACAGACAGACAATAATTTTAAAAATGGATCAGATGAACTCTATAGCATTCCCCAGGTCATCCCCAGTCATCTTTTCAAAGAAATTTTCAATGTACAGACACGACCCTTCTAGAGATTTATTATAGTATAGATAGATATGCTGATACCCACATAAATATTTATTAAATTTATTTAAGAAAAAAAATTGCATAGGTTCCTCCCTAAAAATTAGTATATCTTTTTTGTTTGTGGTCCGATGTTGATAAATCAAAGTGCAGATCCCTTTCTAAGCTTCAAGCAGTATATTTGTGAAAGTCTCATCAAAATCCATTGCTTAGTTTCCGAGATCCTTAAGTTCAAAAAGACAAACAGACAGACAATAATTTTAAAAATGGATCAGATGAGCTCTATAGCATTCCCCAGGTCATCCCCAGTCATCTTTTCAAAGAAATTTTCAATATACAGACACGACCCTTCTAGAGATTTATTATAGTATAGATAGATATGCTGATACCCACATAAATATTTATTAAATTTATTTAAGAAAAAATATTTCATAGGTTCCTCCCTAAAAATTAGTATATCTTTTTTGTTTGTGGTCCGATGTTGATAAAACAAAGTGCAGATCCCTTTCTAATCTTCAAGCAGTATATTTGTGAAAGTCTCATCGAAATCCATTGCTTAGTTTCCGAGATCCTTAAGTTCAAACAGACAGACAATAATTTTAAAAATGGATCAGATGAACTCTATAGCATTCCCCAGGTCATCCCCAGTCATCTTTTCAAAGAAATTTTCAATGTACAGGCACGACCCTTCTAGAGATTTATTATAGTATAGATAGATATGCTGATACCCACATAAATATTTATTAAATTTATTTAAGAAAAAAAATTTCATAGGTTCCTCCCTAAAAATTAGTATATCTTTTTTGTTTGTGGTCCGATGTTGATAAAACAAAGTGCAGATCCCTTTCTAAGCTTCAAGCAGTATATTTGTGAAAGTCTCATCAAAATCCATTGCTTAGTTTCCGAGATCCTTAAGTTCAAACAGACAAACAGACAGACAATAATTTTAAAAATGGATCAGATGAACTCTATAGCATTCCCCAGGTCATCCCCAGTCATCTTTTCAAAGAAATTTTCAATGTACAGACACGACCCTTCTAGAGATTTATTATAGTATAGATAGATATGCTGATACCCACATAAATATTTATTAAATTTATTTAAGCAAAAAAATTTCATAGGTTCCTCCCTAAAAATTAGTATATCTTTTTTGTTTGTGGTCCGATGTTGATAAAACAAAGTGCAGATCCCTTTCTAAGCTTAAAGCAGTATATTTGTGAAAGTCTCATCGAAATCCATTGCTTAGTTTCCGAGATCCTTAAGTTCAAACAGACAAACAGACAGACAATAATTTAAAAAATGGATCAGATGAACTCTATAGCATTCCCCAGGTCATCCCCAGTCATCTTTTCAAAGAAATTTTCAATGTACAGGCACGACCCTTCTAGAGATTTATTATAGTATAGATAGATATGCTGATACCCACATAAATATTTATTAAATTTAATTGAAGAAAAAAATTTCATAGGTTCCTCCCTAAAAATTAGTATATCTTTTTTGTTTGTGGTCCGATTTTGATAAAACAAAGTGCAGATCCCTTTCTAAGCTTCAACCAGTATACTTGTGAAAGTCTCATCAAAATCCATTGCTTAGTTTCCGAGATCCTTAAGTTCAAACAGACAAACAGACAGACAATAATTTTAAAAATGGATCAGATGAACTCTATAGCATTCCCCAGGTCATCCCCAGTCATCTTTTCAAAGAAATTTTCAATGTACAGACACGACCCTTCTAGAGATTTATTATAGTATAGATAGATATGCTGATACCCACATAAATATTTATTAAATTTATTTAAGCAAAAAAATTTCATAGGTTCCTCCCTAAAAATTAGTATATCTTTTTTGTTTGTGGTCCGATGTTGATAAAACAAAGTGCAGTGCAGTATATTTGTGAAAGTCTCATCAAAATCCATTGCTTAGTTTCCGAGATCCTTAAGTTCAAAAAGACAAACAGACAGACAATAATTTTAAAAATGGATCAGATGAGCTCTATAGCATTCCCCAGGTCATCCCCAGTCATCTTTTCAAAGAAATTTTCAATGTACAGACACGACCCTTCTAGAGATTTATTATAGTATAGATAGATATGCTGATACCCACATAAATATTTATTAAATTTATTTAAGAAAAAATATTTCATAGGTTCCTCCCTAAAAATTAGTATATCTTTTTTGTTTGTGGTCCGATGTTGATAAAACAAAGTGCAGATCCCTTTCTAATCTTCAAGCAGTATATTTGTGAAAGTCTCATCGAAATCCATTGCTTAGTTTCCGAGATCCTTAAGTTCAAACAGACAAACAGACAGACAATAATTTAAAAAATGGATCAGATGAACTCTATAGCATTCCCCAGGTCATCCCCAGTCATCTTTTCAAAGAAATTTTCAATGTACAGGCACGACCCTTCTAGAGATTTATTATAGTATAGATAGATATGCTGATACCCACATAAATATTTATTAAATTTATTTAAGAAAAAAAATTTCATAGGTTCCTCCCTAAAAATTAGTATATCTTTTTTGTTTGTGGTCCGATGTTGATAAAACAAAGTGCAGATCCCTTTCTAAGCTTCAAGCAGTATATTTGTGAAAGTCTCATCAAAATCCATTGCTTAGTTTCCGAGATCCTTAAGTTCAAACAGACAAACAGACAGACAATAATTTTAAAAATGGATCAGATGAACTCTATAGCATTCCCCAGGTCATCCCCAGTCATCTTTTCAAAGAAATTTTCAATGTACAGACACGACCCTTCTAGAGATTTATTATAGTATAGATAGATATGCTGATACCCACATAAATATTTATTAAATTTATTTAAGCAAAAAAATTTCATAGGTTCCTCCCTAAAAATTAGTATATCTTTTTTGTTTGTGGTCCGATGTTGATAAAACAAAGTGCAGATCCCTTTCTAAGCTTAAAGCAGTATATTTGTGAAAGTCTCATCGAAATCCATTGCTTAGTTTCCGAGATCCTTAAGTTCAAACAGACAGACAATAATTTTAAAAATGGATCAGATGAACTCTATAGCATTCCCCAGGTCATCCCCAGTCATCTTTTCAAAGAAATTTTCAATGTACAGGCACGACCCTTCTAGAGATTTATTATAGTATAGATAGATATGCTGATACCCACATAAATATTTATTAAATTTAATTAAAGAAAAAAATTTCATAGGTTCCTCCCTAAAAATTAGTATATCTTTTTTGTTTGTGGTCCGATTTTGATAAAACAAAGTGCAGATCCCTTTCTAAGCTTCAACCAGTATACTTGTGAAAGTCTCATCAAAATCCATTGCTTAGTTTCCGAGATCCTTAAGTTCAAACAGACAAACAGACAGACAATAATTTTAAAAATGGATCAGATGAACTCTATAGCATTCCCCAGGTCATCCCCAGTCATCTTTTCAAAGAAATTTTCAATGTACAGACACGACCCTTCTAGAGATTTATTATAGTATAGATAGATATGCTGATACCCACATAAATATTTATTAAATTTATTTAAGCAAAAAAATTTCATAGGTTCCTCCCTAAAAATTAGTATATCTTTTTTGTTTGTGGTCCGATGTTGATAAAACAAAGTGCAGGTCCCTTTCTAAGCTTAAAGCAGTATATTTGTGAAAGTCTCATCGAAATCCATTGCTTAGTTTCCGAGATCCTTAAGTTCAAACAGACAGACAATAATTTTAAAAATGGATCAGATGAACTCTATAGCATTCCCCAGGTCATCCCCAGTCATCTTTTCAAAGAAATTTTCAATGTACAGACACGACCCTTCTAGAGATTTATTATAGTATAGATAGATATGCTGATACCCACATAAATATTTATTAAATTTATTTAAGCAAAAAAATTTCATAGGTTCCTCCCTAAAAATTAGTATATCTTTTTTGTTTGTGGTCCGATGTTGATAAAACAAAGTGCAGATCCCTTTCTAAGCTTCATGCAGTATATTTGTGAAAGTCTCATCGAAATCCCATTGCTTAGTTTCCGAGATCCTTAAGTTCAAACAGACAAACAGACAAACAGACAGACAATAATTTTAAAAATGGATCAGATGAACTCTATAGCATTCCCCAGGTCATCCCCAGTCATCTTTTCAAAGAAATTTTCAACGTACAGACACGACCCTTCTAGAGATTTATTATAGTATAGATAGATATGCTGATACCCACATAAATATTTATTAAATTTATTTAAGCAAAAAAATTTCATAGGTTCCTCCCTAAAAATTAGTATATCTTTTTTGTTTGTGGTCCGATGTTGATAAAACAAAGTGCAGATCCCTTTCTAAGCTTCATGCAGTATATTGTGAAAGTCTCATCGAAATCCTTTGCTTAGTTTCCGAGATCCTTAAGTTCAAACAGACAAACAGACAGACAATAATTTTAAAAATGGATCAGATGAACTCTATAGCATTCCCCAGGTCATCCCCAGTCATCTTTTCAAAGAAATTTTCAATGTACAGGCACGACCCTTCTAGAGATTTATTATAGTATAGATAGATATGCTGATACCCACATAAATATTTATTAAATTTATTTAAGAAAAAAAATTTCATAGGTTCCTCCCTAAAAATTAGTATATCTTTTTTGTTTGTGGTCCGATGTTGATAAAACAAACAGCAGATCCCTTTCTAAGCTTCAAGCAGTATATTTGTGAAAGTCTCATCAAAATCCATTGCTTAGTTTTCGAGATCCTTAAGTTCAAACAGACAAACAGACAGACAATAATTTTAAAAATGGATCAGATGAGCTCTATAGCATTCCCCAGGTCATCCCCAGTCATCTTTTCAAAGAAATTTTCAATGTACAGACACGACCCTTCTAGAGATTTATTATAGTATAGATAGATATGCTGATACCCACATAAATATTTATTAAATTTATTTAAGAAAAAATATTTCATAGGTTCCTCCCTAAAAATTAGTATATCTTTTTTGTTTGTGGTCCGATGTTGATAAAACAAAGTGCAGATCCCTTTCTAATCTTCAAGCAGTATATTTGTGAAAGTCTCATCGAAATCCATTGCTTAGTTTCCGAGATCCTTAAGTTCAAACAGACAAACAGACAGACAATAATTTTAAAAATGGATCAGATGAACTCTATAGCATTCCCCAGGTCATCCCCAGTCATCTTTTCAAAGAAATTTTCAATGTACAGGCACGACCCTTCTAGAGATTTATTATAGTATAGATAGATATGCTGATACCCACATAAATATTTATTAAATTTATTTAAGAAAAAAAATTGCATAGGTTCCTCCCTAAAAATTAGTATATCTTTTTTGTTTGTGGTCCGATGTTGATAAAACAAAGTGCAGATCCCTTTCTAAGCTTCAAGCAGTATATTTGTGAAAGTCTCATCAAAATCCATTGCTTAGTTTCCGAGATCCTTAAGTTCAAACAGACAAACAGACAAACAGACAGACAATAATTTTAAAAATGGATCAGATGAACTCTATAGCATTCCCCAGGTCATCCCCAGTCATCTTTTCAAAGAAATTTTCAATGTACAGACACGACCCTTCTAGAGATTTATTATAGTATATATAGATATGCTGATACCCACATAAATATTTATTAAATTTATTTAAGCAAAAAAATTTCATAGGTTCCTCCCTAAAAATTAGTATATCTTTTTTTATTTGTGGTCCGATGTTGATAAAACAAAGTGCAGATCCCTTTCTAAGCTTCAAGCAGTATATTTGTGAAAGTCTCATCGAAATCCATTGCTTAGTTTCCGAGATCCTTAAGTTCAAACAGACAAACAGACAGACAATAATTTTAAAAATGGATCAGATGAACTCTATAGCATTCCCCAGGTCATCCCCAGTCATCTTTTCAAAGAAATTTTCAATGTACAGGCACGACCCTTCTAGAGATTTATTATAGTATAGATAGATATGCTGATACCCACATAAATATTTATTAAATTTAATTAAAGAAAAAAATTTCATAGGTTCCTCCCTAAAAATTAGTATATCTTTTTTGTTTGTGGTCCGATGTTGATAAAACAAAGTGCAGATCCCTTTCTAAGCTTCAAGCAGTATATTTGTGAAAGTCTCATCAAAATCCATTGCTTAGTTTCCGAGATCCTTAAGTTCAAACAGACAAACAGACAAACAGACAGACAATAATTTTAAAAATGGATCAGATGAACTCTATAGCATTCCCCAGGTCATCCCCAGTCATCTTTTCAAAGAAATTTTCAATGTACAGACACGATCCTTCTAGAGATTTATTATAGTATAGATAGATATGCTGATACCCACATAAATATTTATTAAATTTATTTAAGCAAAAAAATTTCATAGGTTCCTCCCTAAAAATTAGTATATCTTTTTTTATTTGTGGTCCGATGTTGATAAAACAAAGTGCAGATCCCTTTCTAAGCTTCAAGCAGTATATTTGTGAAAGTCTCATCGAAATCCATTGCTTAGTTTCCGAGATCCTTAAGTTCAAACAGACAAACAGACAGACAATAATTTTAAAAATGGATCAGATGAACTCTATAGCATTCCCCAGGTCATCCCCAGTCATCTTTTCAAAGAAATTTTCAATGTACAGGCACGACCCTTCTAGAGATTTATTATAGTATAGATAGATATGCTGATACCCACATAAATATTTATTAAATTTATTTAAGCAAAAATATTTCATAGGTTCCTCCCTAAAAATTAGTATATCTTTTTTGTTTGTGGTCCGATGTTGATAAAACAAAGTGCAGATCCCTTTCTAAGCTTAAAGCAGTATATTTGTGAAAGTCTCATCGAAATCCATTGCTTAGTTTCCGAGATCCTTAAGTTCAAACAGACAAACAGACAGACAATAATTTTAAAAATGGATCAGATGAACTCTATAGCATTCCCCAGGTCATCCCCAGTCATCTTTTCAAAGAAATTTTCAATGTACAGACACGACCCTTCTAGAGATTTATTATAGTATAGATAGATATGCTGATACCCACATAAATATTTATTAAATTTATTTAAGCAAAAAAATTTCATAGGTTCCTCCCTAAAAATTAGTATATCTTTTTTGTTTGTGGTCCGATGTTGATAAAACAAAGTGCAGATCCCTTTCTAAGCTTAAAGCAGTATATTTGTGAAAGTCTCATCGAAATCCATTGCTTAGTTTCCGAGATCCTTAAGTTCAAACAGACAAACAGACAGACAATAATTTTAAAAATGGATCAGATGAACTCTATAGCATTCCCCAGGTCATCCCCAGTCATCTTTTCAAAGAAATTTTCAATGTACAGGCACGACCCTTCTAGAGATTTATTATAGTATAGATAGATATGCTGATACCCACATAAATATTTATTAAATTTAATTAAAGAAAAAAATTTCATAGGTTCCTCCCTAAAAATTAGTATATCTTTTTTGTTTGTGGTCCGATTTTGATAAAACAAAGTGCAGATCCCTTTCTAAGCTTCAACCAGTATACTTGTGAAAGTCTCATCAAAATCCATTGCTTAGTTTCCGAGATCCTTAAGTTCAAACAGACAAACAGACTGACAATAATTTTAA
This sequence comes from Sphenella marginata, assembly GCA_951509765.1. NCBI lineage: Eukaryota > Metazoa > Arthropoda > Insecta > Diptera > Tephritidae > Sphenella > Sphenella marginata. The sequence continues at coordinate 29,606,836 of OX608078.1, read as the reverse complement.
AAATGGATCAGATGAACTCTATAGCATTCCCCAGGTCATCCCCAGTCATCTTTTCAAAGAAATTTTCAATGTACAGACACGACCCTTCTAGAGATTTATTATAGTATAGATAGATATGCTGATACCCACATAAATATTTATTAAATTTATTTAAGCAAAAAAATTTCATAGGTTCCTCCCTAAAAATTAGTATATCTTTTTTGTTTGTGGTCCGATGTTGATAAAACAAAGTGCAGATCCCTTTCTAAGCTTAAAGCAGTATATTTGTGAAAGTCTCATCGAAATCCATTGCTTAGTTTCCGAGATCCTTAAGTTCAAACAGACAGACAATAATTTTAAAAATGGATCAGATGAACTCTATAGCATTCCCCAGGTCATCCCCAGTCATCTTTTCAAAGAAATTTTCAATGTACAGGCACGACCCTTCTAGAGATTTATTATAGTATAGATAGATATGCTGATACCCACATAAATATTTATTAAATTTAATTAAAGAAAAAAATTTCATAGGTTCCTCCCTAAAAATTAGTATATCTTTTTTGTTTGTGGTCCGATTTTGATAAAACAAAGTGCAGATCCCTTTCTAAGCTTCAACCAGTATACTTGTGAAAGTCTCATCAAAATCCATTGCTTAGTTTCCGAGATCCTTAAGTTCAAACAGACAAACAGACAGACAATAATTTTAAAAATGGATCAGATGAACTCTATAGCATTCCCCAGGTCATCCCCAGTCATCTTTTCAAAGAAATTTTCAATGTACAGACACGACCCTTCTAGAGATTTATTATAGTATAGATAGATATGCTGATACCCACATAAATATTTATTAAATTTATTTAAGCAAAAAAATTTCATAGGTTCCTCCCTAAAAATTAGTATATCTTTTTTGTTTGTGGTCCGATGTTGATAAAACAAAGTGCAGATCCCTTTCTAAGCTTCATGCAGTATATTTGTGAAAGTCTCATCGAAATCCATTGCTTAGTTTCCGAGATCCTTAAGTTCAAACAGACAAACAGACAGACAATAATTTTAAAAATGGATCAGATGAACTCTATAGCATTCCCCAGGTCATCCCCAGTCATCTTTTCAAAGAAATTTTCAATGTACAGGCACGACCCTTCTAGAGATTTATTATAGTATAGATAGATATGCTGATACCCACATAAATATTTATTAAATTTATTTAAGAAAAAAAATTTCATAGGTTCCTCCCTAAAAATTAGTATATCTTTTTTGTTTGTGGTCCGATGTTGATAAAACAAAGTGCAGATCCCTTTCTAAGCTTCAAGCAGTATATTTGTGAAAGTCTCATCAAAATCCATTGCTTAGTTTCCGAGATCCTTAAGTTCAAACAGACAAACAGACAAACAGACAGACAATAATTTTAAAAATGGATCAGATGAACTCTATAGCATTCCCCAGGTCATCCCCAGTCATCTTTTCAAAGAAATTTTCAATGTACAGACACGACCCTTCTAGAGATTTATTATAGTATAGATAGATATGCTGATACCCACATAAATATTTATTAAATTTATTTAAGCAAAAAAATTTCATAGGTTCCTCCCTAAAAATTAGTATATCTTTTTTTATTTGTGGTCCGATGTTGATAAAACAAAGTGCAGATCCCTTTCTAAGCTTCAAGCAGTATATTTGTGAAAGTCTCATCGAAATCCATTGCTTAGTTTCCGAGATCCTTAAGTTCAAACAGACAAACAGACAGACAATAATTTTAAAAATGGATCAGATGAACTCTATAGCATTCCCCAGGTCATCCCCAGTCATCTTTTCAAAGAAATTTTCAATGTACAGACACGACCCTTCTAGAGATTTATTATAGTATAGATAGATATGCTGATACCCACATAAATATTTATTAAATTTAATTAAAGAAAAAAATTTCATAGGTTCCTCCCTAAAAATTAGTATATCTTTTTTGTTTGTGGTCCGATGTTGATAAAACAAAGTGCAGATCCCTTTCTAAGCTTCAAGCAGTATATTTGTGAAAGTCTCATCAAAATCCATTGCTTAGTTTCCGAGATCCTTAAGTTCAAACAGACAAACAGACAAACAGACAGACAATAATTTTAAAAATGGATCAGATGAACTCTATAGCATTCCCCAGGTCATCCCCAGTCATCTTTTCAAAGAAATTTTCAATGTGCAGACACGATCCTTCTAGAGATTTATTATAGTATAGATAGATATGCTGATACCCACATAAATATTTATTAAATTTATTTAAGCAAAAAAATTTCATAGGTTCCTCCCTAAAAATTAGTATATCTTTTTTTATTTGTGGTCCGATGTTGATAAAACAAAGTGCAGATCCCTTTCTAAGCTTCAAGCAGTATATTTGTGAAAGTCTCATCGAAATCCATTGCTTAGTTTCCGAGATCCTTAAGTTCAAACAGACAAACAGACAGACAATAATTTTAAAAATGGATCAGATGAACTCTATAGCATTCCCCAGGTCATCCCCAGTCATCTTTTCAAAGAAATTTTCAATGTACAGGCACGACCCTTCTAGAGATTTATTATAGTATAGATAGATATGCTGATACCCACATAAATATTTATTAAATTTATTTAAGCAAAAAAATTTCATAGGTTCCTCCCTAAAAATTAGTATATCTTTTTTTATTTGTGGTCCGATGTTGATAAAACAAAGTGCAGATCCCTTTCTAAGCTTCAAGCAGTATATTTGTGAAAGTCTCATCAAAATCCATTGCTTAGTTTCCGAGATCCTTAAGTTCAAACAGACAAACAGACAAACAGACAGACAATAATTTTAAAAATGGATCAGATGAACTCTATAGCATTCCCCAGGTCATCCCCAGTCATCTTTTCAAAGAAATTTTCAATGTACAGACACGACCCTTCTAGAGATTTATTATAGTATAGATAGATATGCTGATACCCACATAAATATTTATTAAATTTATTTAAGCAAAAAAATTTCATAGGTTCCTCCCTAAAAATTAGTATATCTTTTTTTATTTGTGGTCCGATGTTGATAAAACAAAGTGCAGATCCCTTTCTAAGCTTCAAGCAGTATATTTGTGAAAGTCTCATCGAAATCCATTGCTTAGTTTCCGAGATCCTTAAGTTCAAACAGACAAACAGACAGACAATAATTTTAAAAATGGATCAGATGAACTCTATAGCATTCCCCAGGTCATCCCCAGTCATCTTTTCAAAGAAATTTTCAATGTACAGGCACGACCCTTCTAGAGATTTATTATAGTATAGATAGATATGCTGATACCCACATAAATATTTATTAAATTTAATTAAAGAAAAAAATTTCATAGGTTCCTCCCTAAAAATTAGTATATCTTTTTTGTTTGTGGTCCGATGTTGATAAAACAAAGTGCAGATCCCTTTCTAAGCTTCAAGCAGTATATTTGTGAAAGTCTCATCAAAATCCATTGCTTAGTTTCCGAGATCCTTAAGTTCAAACAGACAAACAGACAGACAATAATTTTAAAAATGGATCAGATGAACTCTATAGCATTCCCCAGGTCATCCCCAGTCATCTTTTCAAAGAAATTTTCAATGTACAGACACGATCCTTCTAGAGATTTATTATAGTATAGATAGATATGCTGATACCCACATAAATATTTATTAAATTTATTTAAGCAAAAAAATTTCATAGGTTCCTCCCTAAAAATTAGTATATCTTTTTTTATTTGTGGTCCGATGTTGATAAAACAAAGTGCAGATCCCTTTCTAAGCTTCAAGCAGTATATTTGTGAAAGTCTCATCGAAATCCATTGCTTAGTTTCCGAGATCCTTAAGTTCAAACAGACAAACAGACAGACAATAATTTTAAAAATGGATCAGATGAACTCTATAGCATTCCCCAGGTCATCCCCAGTCATCTTTTCAAAGAAATTTTCAATGTACAGGCACGACCCTTCTAGAGATTTATTATAGTATAGATAGATATGCTGATACCCACATAAATATTTATTAAATTTAATTAAAGAAAAAAATTTCATAGGTTCCTCCCTAAAAATTAGTATATCTTTTTTGTTTGTGGTCCGATTTTGATAAAACAAAGTGCAGATCCCTTTCTAAGCTTCAAGCAGTATATTTGTGAAAGTCTCATCAAAATCCATTGCTTAGTTTCCGAGATCCTTAAGTTCAAACAGACAAACAGACAGACAATAATTTTAAAAATGGATCAGATGAACTCTATAGCATTCCCCAGGTCATCCCCAGTCATCTTTTCAAAGAAATTTTCAATGTACAGACACGACCCTTCTAGAGATTTATTATAGTATAGATAGATATGCTGCTACCCACATAAATATTTATTAAATTTATTTAAGCAAAAAAATTTCATAGGTTCCTCCCTAAAAATTAGTATATCTTTTTTGTTTGTGGTCCGATGTTGATAAAACAAAGTGCAGATCTCTTTCTAAGCTTCATGCAGTATATTTGTGAAAGTCTCATCGAAATCCATTGCTTAGTTTCCGAGATCCTTAAGTTCAAACAGACAAACAGACAGACAATAATTTTAAAAATGGATCAGATGAACTCTATAGCATTCCCCAGGTCATCCCCAGTCATCTTTTCAAACAAAATTTTCAATGTACAGGCACGACCCTTCTAGAGATTTATTATAGTATAGATAGATATGCTGATACCCACATAAATATTTATTAAATTTATTTAAGAAAAAAAATTTCATAGGTTCCTCCCTAAAAATTAGTATATCTTTTTTGTTTGTGGTCCGATGTTGATAAAACAAACAGCAGATCCCTTTCTAAGCTTCAAGCAGTATATTTGTGAAAGTCTCATCAAAATCCATTGCTTAGTTTTCGAGATCCTTAAGTTCAAACAGACAAACAGACAGACAATAATTTTAAAAATGGATCAGATGAGCTCTATAGCATTCCCCAGGTCATCCCCAGTCATCTTTTCAAAGAAATTTTCAATTTACAGACACGACCCTTCTAGAGATTTATTATAGTATAGATAGATATGCTGATACCCACATAAATATTTATAAAATTTATTTAAGAAAAAAAATTGCATAGGTTCCTCCCTAAAAATTAGTATATCTTTTTTGTTTGTGGTCCGATGTTGATTAAACAAAGTGCAGATCCCTTTCTAAGCTTCAAGCAGTATATTTGTGAAAGTCTCATCAAAATCCATTGCTTAGTTTCCGAGATCCTTAAGTTCAAACAGACAAACAGACAGACAATAATTTTAAAAATGGATCAGATGAACTCTATAGCATTCCCCAGGTCATCCCCAGTCATCTTTTCAAAGAAATTTTCAATGTACAGACACGACCCTTCTAGAGATTTATTATAGTATAGATAGATATGCTGATACCCACATAAATATTTATTAAATTTATTTAAGCAAAAAAATTTCATAGGTTCCTCCCTAAAAATTAGTATATCTTTTTTTATTTGTGGTCCGATGTTGATAAAACAAAGTGCAGATCCCTTTCTAAGCTTCAAGCAGTATATTTGTGAAAGTCTCATCGAAATCCATTGCTTAGTTTCCGAGATCCTTAAGTTCAAACAGACAAACAGACAGACAATAATTTTAAAAATGGATCAGATGAACTCTATAGCATTCCCCAGGTCATCCCCAGTCATCTTTTCAAAGAAATTTTCAATGTACAGGCACGACCCTTCTAGAGATTTATTATAGTATAGATAGATATGCTGATACCCACATAAATATTTATTAAATTTAATTAAAGAAAAAAATTTCATAGGTTCCTCCCTAAAAATTAGTATATCTTTTTTGTTTGTGGTCCGATGTTGATAAAACAAAGTGCAGATCCCTTTCTAAGCTTCAAGCAGTATAGTTGTGAAAGTCTCATCAAAATCCATTGCTTAGTTTTCGAGATCCTTAAGTTCAAACAGACAAACAGACAGACAATAATTTTAAAAATGGATCAGATGAGCTCTATAGCATTCCCCAGGTCATCCCCAGTCATCTTTTCAACGAAATTTTCAATGTACAGACACGACCCTTCTAGAGATTTATTATAGTATAGATAGATATGCTGATACCCACATAAATATTTATTAAATTTATTTAAGAAAAAATATTGCATAGGTTCCTCCCTAAAAATTAGTATATCTTTTTTGTTTATGGTCCGATGTTGATAAAACAAAGTGCAGATCCCTTTCTAAGCTTCAAGCAGTATATTTGTGAAAGTCTCATCAAAATCCATTGCTTAGTTTCCGAGATCCTTAAGTTCAAACAGACAAACAGACAGACAATAATTTCAAAAATGGATCAGATGAACTCTATAGCATTCCCCAGGTCATCCCCAGTCATCTTTTCAAAGAAATTTTCAATGTACAGACACGACCCTTCTAGAGATTTATTATAGTATAGATAGATATGCTGATACCCACATAAATATTTATTAAATTTATTTAAGCAAAAAAATTTCATAGGTTCCTCCCTAAAAATTAGTATATCTTTTTTGTTTGTGGTCCGATGTTGATAAAACAAAGTGCAGATCCCTTTCTAAGCTTCAAGCAGTATATTTGTGAAAGTCTCATCAAAATCCATTGCTTAGTTTCCGAGATCCTTAAGTTCAAACAGACAAACAGACAGACAATAATTTTAAAAATGGATCAGATGAACTCTATAGCATTCCCCAGGTCATCCCCAGTCATCTTTTCAAACAAAATTTTCAATGTACAGGCACGACCCTTCTAGAGATTTATTATAGTATAGATAGATATGCTGATACCCACATAAATATTTATTAAATTTATTTAAGCAAAAAAATTTCATAGGTTCCTCCCTAAAAATTAGTATATCTTTTTTGTTTGTGGTCCGATGTTGATAAAACAAAGTGCAGATCCCTTTCTAAGCTTCAAGCAGTATATTTGTGAAAGTCTCATCAAAATCCATTGCTTAGTTTCCGAGATCCTTAAGTTCAAACAGACAAACAGACAAACAGACAGACAATAATTTTAAAAATGGATCAGATGAACTCTATAGCATTCCCCAGGTCATCCCCAGTCATCTTTTCAAAGAAATTTTCAATGTACAGGCACGACCCTTCTAGAGATTTATTATAGTATAGATAGATATGCTGATACCCACATAAATATTTATTAAATTTAATTAAAGAAAAAAATTTCATAGGTTCCTCCCTAAAAATTAGTATATCTTTTTTGTTTGTGGTCAGATGTTGATAAAACAACGTGCAGATCCCTTTCTAAGCTTCAAGCAGTATATTTGTGAAAGTCTCATCAAAATCCATTGCTTAGTTTCCGAGATCCTTAAGTTCAAACAGACAAACAGACAGACAATAATTTTAAAAATGGATCAGATGAACTCTATAGCATTCCCCAGGTCATCCCCAGTCATCTTTTCAAAGAAATTTTCAATGTACAGACACGATCCTTCTAGAGATTTATTATAGTATAGATAGATATGCTGATACCCACATAAATATTTATTAAATTTATTTAAGAAAAAAAATTTCATAGGTTCCTCCCTAAAAATTAGTATATCTTTTTTGTTTGTGGTCCGATGTTGATAAAACAAACAGCAGATCCCTTTCTAAGCTTCAAGCAGTATATTTGTGAAAGTCTCATCAAAATCCATTGCTTAGTTTTCGAGATCCTTAAGTTCAAACAGACAAACAGACAGACAATAATTTTAAAAATGGATCAGATGAGCTCTATAGCATTCCCCAGGTCATCCCCAGTCATCTTTTCAAAGAAATTTTCAATGTACAGACACGACCCTTCTATAGATTTATTATAGTATAGATAGATATGCTGATACCCACATAAATATTTATTAAATTTATTTAAGAAAAAATATTGCATAGGTTCCTCCCTAAAAATTAGTATATCTTTTTTGTTTGTGGTCCGATGTTGATAAAACAAACAGCAGATCCCTTTCTAAGCTTCAAGCAGTATAGTTGTGAAAGTCTCATCAAAATCCATTGCTTAGTTTTCGAGATCCTTAAGTTCAAACAGACAAACAGACAGACAATAATTTTAAAAATGGATCAGATGAGCTCTATAGCATTCCCCAGGTCATCCCCAGTCATCTTTTCAAACAAAATTTTCAATGTACAGGCACGACCCTTCTAGAGATTTATTATAGTATAGATAGATATGCTGATACCCACATAAATATTTATTAAATTTATTTAAGAAAAAAAATTTCATAGGTTCCTCCCTAAAAATTAGTATATCTTTTTTGTTTGTGGTCCGATGTTGATAAAACAAACAGCAGATCCCTTTCTAAGCTTCAAGCAGTATATTTGTGAAAGTCTCATCAAAATCCATTGCTTAGTTTTCGAGATCCTTAAGTTCAAACAGACAAACAGACAGACAATAATTTTAAAAATGGATCAGATGAGCTCTATAGCATTCCCCAGGTCATCCCCAGTCATCTTTTCAAAGAAATTTTCAATGTACAGACACGACCCTTCTAGAGATTTATTATAGTATAGATAGATATGCTGATACCCACATAAATATTTATTAAATTTATTTAAGAAAAAATATTGCATAGGTTCCTCCCTAAAAATTAGTATATCTTTTTTGTTTGTGGTCCGATGTTGATAAAACAAACAGCAGATCCCTTTCTAAGCTTCAAGCAGTATATTTGTGAAAGTCTCATCAAAATCCATTGCTTAGTTTCCGAGATCCTTAAGTTCAAACAGACAAACAGACAGACAATAATTTTAAAAATGGATCAGATGAACTCTATAGCATTCCCCAGGTCATCCCCAGTCATCTTTTCAAACAAAATTTTCAATGTACAGGCACGACCCTTCTAGAGATTTATTATAGTATAGATAGATATGCTGATACCCACATAAATATTTATTAAATTTATTTAAGAAAAAATATTGCATAGGTTCCTCCCTAAAAATTAGTATATCTTTTTTGTTTGTGGTCCGATGTTGATAAAACAAACAGCAGATCCCTTTCTAAGCTTCAAGCAGTATAGTTGTGAAAGTCTCATCGAAATCCATTGCTTAGTTTCCGAGATCCTTAAGTTCAAACAGACAAACAGACAGACAATAATTTTAAAAATGGATCAGATGAACTCTATAGCATTCCCCAGGTCATCCCCAGTCATCTTTTCAAACAAAATTTTCAATGTACAGGCACGACCCTTCTAGAGATTTATTATAGTATAGATAGATATGCTGACACCCACATAAATATTTATTAAATTTATTTAAGAAAAAAAATTTCATAGGTTCCTCCCTAAAAATTAGTATATCTTTTTTGTTTGTGGTCCGATGTTGATAAAACAAAGTGCAGATCCCTTTCTAAGCTTCAAGCAGTATATTTGTGAAAGTCTCATCAAAATCCATTGCTTAGTTTTCGAGATCCTTAAGTTCAAACAGACAAACAGACAGACAATAATTTTAAAAATGGATCAGATGAGCTCTATAGCATTCCCCAGGTCATCCCCAGTCATCTTTTCAAAGAAATTTTCAATTTACAGACACGACCCTTCTAGAGATTTATTATAGTATAGATAGATATGCTGATACCCACATAAATATTTATAAAATTTATTTAAGAAAAAAAATTGCATAGGTTCCTCCCTAAAAATTAGTATATCTTTTTTGTTTGTGGTCCGATGTTGATTAAACAAAGTGCAGATCCCTTTCTAAGCTTCAAGCAGTATATTTGTGAAAGTCTCATCAAAATCCATTGCTTAGTTTCCGAGATCCTTAAGTTCAAACAGACAAACAGACAGACAATAATTTTAAAAATGGATCAGATGAACTCTATAGCATTCCCCAGGTCATCCCCAGTCATCTTTTCAAAGAAATTTTCAATGTACAGACACGACCCTTCTAGAGATTTATTATAGTATAGATAGATATGCTGATACCCACATAAATATTTATTAAATTTATTTAAGCAAAAAAATTTCATAGGTTCCTCCCTAAAAATTAGTATATCTTTTTTTATTTGTGGTCCGATGTTGATAAAACAAAGTGCAGATCCCTTTCTAAGCTTCAAGCAGTATATTTGTGAAAGTCTCATCAAAATCCATTGCTTAGTTTCCGAGATCCTTAAGTTCAAACAGACAAACAGACAGACAATAATTTTAAAAATGGATCAGATGAACTCTATAGCATTCCCCAGGTCATCCCCAGTCATCTTTTCAAAGAAATTTTCAATGTACAGGCACGACCCTTCTAGAGATTTATTATAGTATAGATAGATATGCTGATACCCACATAAATATTTATTAAATTTAATTAAAGAAAAAAATTTCATAGGTTCCTCCCTAAAAATTAGTATATCTTTTTTGTTTGTGGTCCGATGTTGATAAAACAAACAGCAGATCCCTTTCTAAGCTTCAAGCAGTATAGTTGTGAAAGTCTCATCAAAATCCATTGCTTAGTTTTCGAGATCCTTAAGTTCAAACAGACAAACAGACAGACAATAATTTTAAAAATGGATCAGATGAGCTCTATAGCATTCCCCAGGTCATCCCCAGTCATCTTTTCAACGAAATTTTCAATGTACAGACACGACCCTTCTAGAGATTTATTATAGTATAGATAGATATGCTGATACCCACATAAATATTTATTAAATTTATTTAAGAAAAAATATTGCATAGGTTCCTCCCTAAAAATTAGTATATCTTTTTTGTTTATGGTCCGATGTTGATAAAACAAAGTGCAGATCCCTTTCTAAGCTTCAAGCAGTATATTTGTGAAAGTCTCATCAAAATCCATTGCTTAGTTTCCGAGATCCTTAAGTTCAAACAGACAAACAGACAGACAATAATTTTAAAAATGGATCAGATGAACTCTATAGCATTCCCCAGGTCATCCCCAGTCATCTTTTCAAAGAAATTTTCAATGTACAGACACGACCCTTCTAGAGATTTATTATAGTATAGATAGATATGCTGATACCCACATAAATATTTATTAAATTTATTTAAGCAAAAAAATTTCATAGGTTCCTCCCTAAAAATTAGTATATCTTTTTTGTTTGTGGTCCGATGTTGATAAAACAAAGTGCAGATCCCTTTCTAAGCTTCATGCAGTATATTTGTGAAAGTCTCATCGAAATCCATTGCTTAGTTTCCGAGATCCTTAAGTTCAAACAGACAAACAGACAGACAATAATTTTAAAAATGGATCAGATGAACTCTATAGCATTCCCCAGGTCATCCCCAGTCATCTTTTCAAACAAAATTTTCAATGTACAGGCACGACCCTTCTAGAGATTTATTATAGTATAGATAGATATGCTGATACCCACATAAATATTTATTAAATTTATTTAAGCAAAAAAATTTCATAGGTTCCTCCCTAAAAATTAGTATATCTTTTTTGTTTGTGGTCCGATGTTGATAAAACAAAGTGCAGATCCCTTTCTAAGCTTCAAGCAGTATATTTGTGAAAGTCTCATCAAAATCCATTGCTTAGTTTCCGAGATCCTTAAGTTCAAACAGACAAACAGACAAACAGACAGACAATAATTTTAAAAATGGATCAGATGAACTCTATAGCATTCCCCAGGTCATCCCCAGTCATCTTTTCAAAGAAATTTTCAATGTACAGGCACGACCCTTCTAGAGATTTATTATAGTATAGATAGATATGCTGATACCCACATAAATATTTATTAAATTTAATTAAAGAAAAAAATTTCATAGGTTCCTCCCTAAAAATTAGTATATCTTTTTTGTTTGTGGTCAGATGTTGATAAAACAACGTGCAGATCCCTTTCTAAGCTTCAAGCAGTATATTTGTGAAAGTCTCATCAAAATCCATTGCTTAGTTTCCGAGATCCTTAAGTTCAAACAGACAAACAGACAAACAGACAGACAATAATTTTAAAAATGGATCAGATGAACTCTATAGCATTCCCCAGGTCATCCCCAGTCATCTTTTCAAAGAAATTTTCAATGTACAGACACGATCCTTCTAGAGATTTATTATAGTATAGATAGATATGCTGATACCCACATAAATATTTATTAAATTTATTTAAGAAAAAAAATTTCATAGGTTCCTCCCTAAAAATTAGTATATCTTTTTTGTTTGTGGTCCGATGTTGATAAAACAAACAGCAGATCCCTTTCTAAGCTTCAAGCAGTATATTTGTGAAAGTCTCATCAAAATCCATTGCTTAGTTTTCGAGATCCTTAAGTTCAAACAGACAAACAGACAGACAATAATTTTAAAAATGGATCAGATGAGCTCTATAGCATTCCCCAGGTCATCCCCAGTCATCTTTTCAAAGAAATTTTCAATGTACAGACACGACCCTTCTAGAGATTTATTATAGTATAGATAGATATGCTGATACCCACATAAATATTTATTAAATTTATTTAAGAAAAAATATTGCATAGGTTCCTCCCTAAAAATTAGTATATCTTTTTTGTTTGTGGTCCGATGTTGATAAAACAAACAGCAGATCCCTTTCTAAGCTTCAAGCAGTATAGTTGTGAAAGTCTCATCAAAATCCATTGCTTAGTTTTCGAGATCCTTAAGTTCAAACAGACAAACAGACAGACAATAATTTTAAAAATGGATCAGATGAGCTCTATAGCATTCCCCAGGTCATCCCCAGTCATCTTTTCAAACAAAATTTTCAATGTACAGGCACGACCCTTCTAGAGATTTATTATAGTATAGATAGATATGCTGATACCCACATAAATATTTATTAAATTTATTTAAGAAAAAAAATTTCATAGGTTCCTCCCTAAAAATTAGTATATCTTTTTTGTTTGTGGTCCGATGTTGATAAAACAAACAGCAGATCCCTTTCTAAGCTTCAAGCAGTATATTTGTGAAAGTCTCATCAAAATCCATTGCTCAGTTTTCGAGATCCTTAAGTTCAAACAGACAAACAGACAGACAATAATTTTAAAAATGGATCAGATGAGCTCTATAGCATTCCCCAGGTCATCCCCAGTCATCTTTTCAAAGAAATTTTCAATGTACAGACACGACCCTTCTAGAGATTTATTATAGTATAGATAGATATGCTGATACCCACATAAATATTTATTAAATTTATTTAAGAAAAAATATTGCATAGGTTCCTCCCTAAAAATTAGTATATCTTTTTTGTTTGTGGTCCGATGTTGATAAAACAAACAGCAGATCCCTTTCTAAGCTTCAAGCAGTATATTTGTGAAAGTCTCATCAAAATCCATTGCTTAGTTTCCGAGATCCTTAAGTTCAAACAGACAAACAGACAGACAATAATTTTAAAAATGGATCAGATGAACTCTATAGCATTCCCCAGGTCATCCCCAGTCATCTTTTCAAACAAAATTTTCAATGTACAGGCACGACCCTTCTAGAGATTTATTATAGTATAGATAGATATGCTGATACCCACATAAATATTTATTAAATTTATTTAAGAAAAAATATTGCATAGGTTCCTCCCTAAAAATTAGTATATCTTTTTTGTTTGTGGTCCGATGTTGATAAAACAAACAGCAGATCCCTTTCTAAGCTTCAAGCAGTATATTTGTGAAAGTCTCATCGAAATCCATTGCTTAGTTTCCGAGATCCTTAAGTTCAAACAGACAAACAGACAGACAATAATTTTAAAAATGGATCAGATGAACTCTATAGCATTCCCCAGGTCATCCCCAGTCATCTTTTCAAACAAAATTTTCAATGTACAGGCACGACCCTTCTAGAGATTTATTATAGTATAGATAGATATGCTGACACCCACATAAATATTTATTAAATTTATTTAAGAAAAAAAATTTCATAGGTTCCTCCCTAAAAATTAGTATATCTTTTTTGTTTGTGGTCCGATGTTGATAAAACAAACAGCAGATCCCTTTCTAAGCTTCAAGCAGTATAGTTGTGAAAGTCTCATCAAAATCCATTGCTTAGTTTCCGAGATCCTTAAGTTCAAACAGACAAACAGACAGACAATAATTTTAAAAATGGATCAGATGAACTCTATAGCATTCCCCAGGTCATCCCCAGTCATCTTTTCAAAGAAATTTTCAATGTACAGACACGACCCTTCTAGAGATTTATTATAGTATAGATAGATATGCTGATACCCACATAAATATTTATTAAATTTATTTAAGCAAAAAAATTTCATAGGTTCCTCCCTAAAAATTAGTATATCTTTTTTGTTTGTGGTCCGATGTTGATAAAACAAAGTGCAGATCCCTTTCTAAGCTTCATGCAGTATATTTGTGAAAGTCTCATCGAAATCCATTGCTTAGTTTCCGAGATCCTTAAGTTCAAACAGACAAACAGACAGACAATAATTTTAAAAATGGATCAGATGAACTCTATAGCATTCCCCAGGTCATCCCCAGTCATCTTTTCAAACAAAATTTTCAATGTACAGGCACGACCCTTCTAGAGATTTATTATAGTATAGATAGATATGCTGATACCCACATAAATATTTATTAAATTTATTTAAGCAAAAAAATTTCATAGGTTCCTCCCTAAAAATTAGTATATCTTTTTTGTTTGTGGTCCGATGTTGATAAAACAAAGTGCAGACTCCTTTCTAAGCTTCAAGCAGTATACTTGTGAAAGTCTCATCAAAATCCATTGCTTAGTTTCCGAGATCCTTAAGTTCAAACAGACAAACAGACAAACAGACAGACAATAATTTTAAAAATGGATCAGATGAACTCTATAGCATTCCCCAGGACATCCCCAGTCATCTTTTCAAAGAAATTTTCAATGTACAGGCACGACCCTTCTAGAGATTTATTATAGTATAGATAGATATGCTGATACCCACATAAATATTTATTAAATTTAATTAAAGAAAAAAATTTCATAGGTTCCTCCCTAAAAATTAGTATATCTTTTTTGTTTGTGGTCAGATGTTGATAAAACAACGTGCAGATCCCTTTCTAAGCTTCAAGCAGTATATTTGTGAAAGTCTCATCAAAATCCATTGCTTAGTTTCCGAGATCCTTAAGTTCAAACAGACAAACAGACAAACAGACAGACAATAATTTTAAAAATGGATCAGATGAACTCTATAGCATTCCCCAGGTCATCCCCAGTCATCTTTTCAAAGAAATTTTCAATGTACAGACACGATCCTTCTAGAGATTTATTATAGTATAGATAGATATGCTGATACCCACATAAATATTTATTAAATTTATTTAAGCAAAAAAATTTCATAGGTTCCTCCCTAAAAATTAGTATATCTTTTTTTATTTGTGGTCCGATGTTGATAAAACAAAGTGCAGATCCCTTTCTAAGCTTCAAGCAGTATATTTGTGAAAGTCTCATCGAAATCCATTGCTTAGTTTCCGAGATCCTTAAGTTCAAACAGACAAACAGACAGACAATAATTTTAAAAATGGATCAGATGAACTCTATAGCATTCCCCAGGTCATCCCCAGTCATCTTTTCAAAGAAATTTTCAATGTACAGGCACGACCCTTCTAGAGATTTATTATAGTATAGATAGATATGCTGATACCCACATAAATATTTATTAAATTTATTTAAGAAAAAAATTTCATAGGTTCCTCCCTAAAAATTAGTATATCTTTTTTGTTTGTGGTCCGATGTTGATAAAACAAAGTGCAGATCCCTTTCTAAGCTTCAAGCAGTATATTTGTGAAAGTCTCATCAAAATCCATTGCTTAGTTTCCGAGATCCTTAAGTTCAAACAGACAAACAGACAGACAATAATTTTAAAAATGGATCAGATGAACTCTATAGCATTCCCCAGGTCATCCCCAGTCATCTTTTCAAAGAAATTTTCAATGTACAGACACGACCCTTCTAGAGATTTATTATAGTATAGATAGATATGCTGATACCCACATAAATATTTATTAAATTTATTTAAGAAAAAAAATTGCATAGGTTCCTCCCTAAAAATTAGTATATCTTTTTTGTTTGTGGTCCGATGTTGATAAATCAAAGTGCAGATCCCTTTCTAAGCTTCAAGCAGTATATTTGTGAAAGTCTCATCAAAATCCATTGCTTAGTTTCCGAGATCCTTAAGTTCAAAAAGACAAACAGACAGACAATAATTTTAAAAATGGATCAGATGAGCTCTATAGCATTCCCCAGGTCATCCCCAGTCATCTTTTCAAAGAAATTTTCAATGTACAGACACGACCCTTCTAGAGATTTATTATAGTATAGATAGATATGCTGATACCCACATAAATATTTATTAAATTTATTTAAGAAAAAATATTTCATAGGTTCCTCCCTAAAAATTAGTATATCTTTTTTGTTTGTGGTCCGATGTTGATAAAACAAAGTGCAGATCCCTTTCTAATCTTCAAGCAGTATATTTGTGAAAGTCTCATCGAAATCCATTGCTTAGTTTCCGAGATCCTTAAGTTCAAACAGACAAACAGACAGACAATAATTTTAAAAATGGATCAGATGAACTCTATAGCATTCCCCAGGTCATCCCCAGTCATCTTTTCAAAGAAATTTTCAATGTACAGGCACGACCCTTCTAGAGATTTATTATAGTATAGATAGATATGCTGATACCCACATAAATATTTATTAAATTTATTTAAGAAAAAAAATTTCATAGGTTCCTCCCTAAAAATTAGTATATCTTTTTTGTTTGTGGTCCGATGTTGATAAAACAAACAGCAGATCCCTTTCTAAGCTTCAAGCAGTATATTTGTGAAAGTCTCATCAAAATCCATTGCTTAGTTTTCGAGATCCTTAAGTTCAAACAGACAAACAGACAGACAATAATTTTAAAAATGGATCAGATGAGCTCTATAGCATTCCCCAGGTCATCCCCAGTCATCTTTTCAAAGAAATTTTCAATGTACAGACACGACCCTTCTAGAGATTTATTATAGTATAGATAGATATGCTGATACCCACATAAATATTTATTAAATTTATTTAAGAAAAAATATTGCATAGGTTCCTCCCTAAAAATTAGTATATCTTTTTTGTTTGTGGTCCGATGTTGATAAAACAAAGTGCAGATCCCTTTCTAAGCTTCAAGCAGTATATTTGTGAAAGTCTCAACAAGGTCGGAGGTGGTGTTCTAATTGCCGTTCATTCCTCCATTCCTTCAGAGGAGGTTAATGTACCTAACACGGATTCCATTGAGTTTAAATGCGTCCGCATCCAGCTAGAGAACGTGTATATGTACTTATCTGTTTGCTACATCCCTCCAGCATCTGATCTTTCAATCTACATGCAGCATGTCTCTCTGCTCAAAACTGTTACCTTATTGACTAAAGCTTCTGACTCGATGATTGTTTTAGGTGATTTCAACCTACCGCATATATCGTGGAACATATCTGATGGAAACATTATTCCAAATCCATCCAAACTGGGCTTCAATGACTTTTTGGATGGAATTTCCGATCTCTGCCTTAGTCAAATAAATGTTAACTCTAACAAGTTTGGTAAAATCTTAGATTTAATTTATGTTGATGATAAAAACAAATTTTCTGTAAACCGTTGTGATCCGTTGGCTTTACCCGAAGACGTCTACCACCCTTCTATGGAAATATTGCACGAAACCTTAAGTAATGGCCAATGTACACAATGCTGTTCAATTAGTAACTTTGATTTTAACTTCTCAAAAGCCAACTATAAGAAATTAAATAGAGAACTGTCTAAATTAACTTGGCCTGAGCTTTGTGGCGATATCGATTCAAATGTTTTACACTTTAATCAAACTATTTACTACTTATTTGAGAAGTTTGTTCCTAAACGTAAAATAACATATGATCATCCAACGCAAGCTTGGTTTACTAAAGAGCTCATGATGTTGAAAAATAGAAAAACGCGTTCTTTCAAATTATTTAAGAAATCGGGGTTAAACAAACATTACTTGTTGTATTCTGTTCTACGTAAGAGGTACATCGACTTGCATAAAAAGTGCTATAAAGCCTATATCTCTAAAACAAAAAGAGACATTATTCGCAATCCTAAGTCATTTCATGATTTCGTAAATTCTAAACGAAAAGTAGTGGGATTTCCCTCAGCCATGAAATATAAAGACATTTTATCTAGCAATAATCAAGATATCGCAAATTTCTTTGCGGAATTTTTCACTTCTAACTATTCTGCCGTCACCAATTCTGACTTTGTAAATTATCCCTATGAGCTACATGGGAACAATTTAATTAATTGTCCAACTATATGCGCCAATGATGTTCTTGTTTATCTGAAAACCTTGAAAGAATCGTTTAAATGTGGTCCTGATAGGATTCCTACATGCTTCTTGAAGAAGTGCGCTAACAATATTTACAAACCCCTTACCAATTTGTTCAATCTGTCACTAAAGTGTGGTGTTTTTCCAACAGCATGGAAAGAGTCGTTTCTTCTACCGCTTCATAAAAGCGGAAGCAGGGCTTCTATAGAGAACTATCGTGGCATAGCGAAGCTGTCTGCCATCCCAAAAATGTTTGAAGCTATTGTTACCAATCAGCTTACGAATCCTATCTCTACCTTGATTTCTGACTGTCAACACGGGTTCTGCAAGGGAAAGTCCACCGTTACAAATTTACTTGAATTTACAAATCATGTCTCAAATGGCTTTAGAAACAATCTGCACACCGACGTTATTTATACTGATTTCAGCAAAGCTTTCGATAAAGTGTGTCACTCGTTACTTATTTATAAACTAGATCAGTTGGGTTTCCAGCCGGGTCTCAATCGCTGGATCTCTTCTTACCTTAGCGACAGAATACAAAAAGTAGTGTTTAAAAATTGTGAATCCGATGTTATTTATGTCTCCTCTGGAGTTCCTCAAGGAAGCCATCTGGGCCCGATTCTGTTCTTGTTGTTTATAAATGATATTTCTACAGTAATAGAATTTTCGAAAATGTTAATGTATGCCGACGATGTAAAGCTTTTCTTGTCATTCGCATCACCCGAAGATAGCAATAAGCTTCAATCAGATCTAAATACACTAGTTACTTGGTGCGATTTAAATTATATGCCGCTTAATCTAAAGAAATGTAAATACATGCGTTTTTCGAGAGGAATTTCACAGCCAGCTTCCTATACAATTAACAATTACAATCTTGAGCAAATATATGATTTTGTTGACCTTGGGGTTACTATGGATTACAAACTCAGTTTCAACTGCCACATTAACGTAACAGTCAATAAAGCTAGAGGCGTTCTAGCATTTGTTAAACGATGGTCTAAAGAATTTAGCGACCCTTATGTAACTAAAACTCTCTTTACTACATTAGTCAGACCGATACTTGAATACGGTTCTATTATTTGGAACCCGCGTTACCAGGTCCACGTGGATCGCTTAGAATCAGTTCAAAAACAATTTTTACTATTTGCCTTAAGAGATCTTCACTGGGATTCCTTGTATAATTTGCCATCTTATACGAGTCGCTTAAAACTAATTAATCTTCACAGCCTTTCTAGTCGGAGGGAAATGCTTGGAATTGTCTTCATGATTAAATTACTAAATGGTTCAATCGTAAGCCCGTTTCTTTTGAGCGAAGTGAACTTCAATGTACCTTCTCGCATAACAAGACATTTTAAACCACTTATCTTGAAGCAGTGCCGGACTAATTTTGAATTAAATGAGCCTTTTCGTTGTTTGTGTCAAGATTATAATTCTCATTCTGGTACGTTCGATATCTCAGACTCATTATACAGCATAAAAAAGTCGATTCTTTCTATCCTAAATACATAGCAACACATTTTTTTTTCATATCCTTTGATTCTTATCTTTATTCTTAACAATAACTTTTCGTTGTCAACTAATTATTCATTAATTGTGTAATCTTTTTTACTTAGCTGATGAGGTTTTCTCTGTAGCTGAGCAGTTTTAGATCTCGACGATTAACAAACCAAAGCCTTTCAAAGACTCGGCACGAGAGAACAATCCGCGCGTCATGCGGATGCGCCCCTCGCGCCGGTCGGGCGGGATATGGTGGGTAATCCGTTGGGCATTATTATTATTATTATAAAATCCATTGCTTAGTTTCCGAGATCCTTAAGTTCAAACAGACAAACAGACAGACAATAATTTTAAAAATGGATCAGATGAACTCTATAGCATTCCCCAGGTCATCCCCAGTCATCTTTTCAAAGAAATTTTCAATGTACAGGCACGACCCTTCTAGAGATTTATTATAGTATAGATAGATATGCTGATACCCACATAAATATTTATTAAATTTAATTAAAGAAAACAATTTCATAGGTTCCTCCCTAAACATTAGTATATCTTTTTTGTTTGTGGTCCGATTTTGATAAAACAAAGTGCAGATCCCTTTCTAAGCTTCAACCAGTATATTTGTGAAAGTCTCATCAAAATCCATTGCTTAGTTTCCGAGATCCTTAAGTTCAAACAGACAAACAGACAGACAATAATTTAAAAAATGGATCATATGAACTCTATAGCATTCCCCAGGTCATCCCCAGTCATCTTTTCAAAGAAATTTTCAATGTACAGACACGACCCTTCTAGAGATTTATTATAGTATAGATAGATATGCTGATACCCACATAAATATTTATTAAATTTAATTAAAGAAAAAAATTTCATAGGTTCCTCCCTAAAAATTAGTATATCTTTTTTGTTTGTGGTCCGATGTTGATAAAACAAAGTGCAGATCCCTTTCTAAGCTTCAAGCAGTATACTTGTGAAAGTCTCATCAAAATCCATTGCTTAGTTTCCGAGATCCTTAAGTTCAAACAGACAAACAGACAGACAATAATTTTAAAAATGGATCAGATGAACTCTATAGCATTCCCCAGGTCATCCCCAGTCATCTTTTCAAAGAAATTTTCAATGTACAGACACGATCCTTCTAGAGATTTATTATAGTATAGATAGATATGCTGATACCCACATAAATATTTATTAAATTTATTTAAGCAAAAAAATTTCATAGGTTCCTCCCTAAAAATTAGTATATCTTTTTTTATTTGTGGTCCGATGTTGATAAAACAAAGTGCAGATCCCTTTCTAAGCTTCAAGCAGTATATTTGTGAAAGTCTCATCGAAATCCATTGCTTAGTTTCCGAGATCCTTAAGTTCAAACAGACAAACAGACAGACAATAATTTTAAAAATGGATCAGATGAACTCTATAGCATTCCCCAGGTCATCCCCAGTCATCTTTTCAAAGAAATTTTCAATGTACAGGCACGACCCTTCTAGAGATTTATTATAGTATAGATAGATATGCTGATACCCACATAAATATTTATTAAATTTAATTAAAGAAAAAAATTTCATAGGTTCCTCCCTAAAAATTAGTATATCTTTTTTGTTTGTGGTCCGATTTTGATAAAACAAAGTGCAGATCCCTTTCTAAGCTTCAAGCAGTATATTTGTGAAAGTCTCATCAAAATCCATTGCTTAGTTTCCGAGATCCTTAAGTTCAAACAGACAAACAGACAGACAATAATTTTAAAAATGGATCAGATGAACTCTATAGCATTCCCCAGGTCATCCCCAGTCATCTTTTCAAAGAAATTTTCAATGTACAGACACGACCCTTCTAGAGATTTATTATAGTATAGATAGATATGCTGATACCCACATAAATATTTATTAAATTTATTTAAGCAAAAAAATTTCATAGGTTCCTCCCTAAAAATTAGTATATCTTTTTTGTTTGTGGTCCGATGTTGATAAAACAAAGTGCAGATCCCTTTCTAAGCTTCATGCAGTATATTTGTGAAAGTCTCATCGAAATCCATTGCTTAGTTTCCGAGATCCTTAAGTTCAAACAGACAAACAGACAGACAATAATTTTAAAAATGGATCAGATGAACTCTATAGCATTCCCCAGGTCATCCCCAGTCATCTTTTCAAACAAAATTTTCAATGTACAGGCACGACCCTTCTAGAGATTTATTATAGTATAGATAGATATGCTGATACCCACATAAATATTTATTAAATTTATTTAAGAAAAAAAATTTCATAGGTTCCTCCCTAAAAATTAGTATATCTTTTTTGTTTGTGGTCCGATGTTGATAAAACAAACAGCAGATCCCTTTCTAAGCTTCAAGCAGTATATTTGTGAAAGTCTCATCAAAATCCATTGCTTAGTTTTCGAGATCCTTAAGTTCAAACAGACAAACAGACAGACAATAATTTTAAAAATGGATCAGATGAGCTCTATAGCATTCCCCAGGTCATCCCCAGTCATCTTTTCAAAGAAATTTTCAATTTACAGACACGACCCTTCTAGAGATTTATTATAGTATAGATAGATATGCTGATACCCACATAAATATTTATAAAATTTATTTAAGAAAAAAAATTGCATAGGTTCCTCCCTAAAAATTAGTATATCTTTTTTGTTTGTGGTCCGATGTTGATTAAACAAAGTGCAGATCCCTTTCTAAGCTTCAAGCAGTATATTTGTGAAAGTCTCATCAAAATCCATTGCTTAGTTTCCGAGATCCTTAAGTTCAAACAGACAAACAGACAGACAATAATTTTAAAAATGGATCAGATGAACTCTATAGCATTCCCCAGGTCATCCCCAGTCATCTTTTCAAAGAAATTTTCAATGTACAGACACGACCCTTCTAGAGATTTATTATAGTATAGATAGATATGCTGATACCCACATAAATATTTATTAAATTTATTTAAGCAAAAAAATTTCATAGGTTCCTCCCTAAAAATTAGTATATCTTTTTTTATTTGTGGTCCGATGTTGATAAAACAAAGTGCAGATCCCTTTCTAAGCTTCAAGCAGTATATTTGTGAAAGTCTCATCGAAATCCATTGCTTAGTTTCCGAGATCCTTAAGTTCAAACAGACAAACAGACAGACAATAATTTTAAAAATGGATCAGATGAACTCTATAGCATTCCCCAGGTCATCCCCAGTCATCTTTTCAAAGAAATTTTCAATGTACAGGCACGACCCTTCTAGAGATTTATTATAGTATAGATAGATATGCTGATACCCACATAAATATTTATTAAATTTAATTAAAGAAAAAAATTTCATAGGTTCCTCCCTAAAAATTAGTATATCTTTTTTGTTTGTGGTCCGATTTTGATAAAACAAAGTGCAGATCCCTTTCTAAGCTTCAAGCAGTATATTTGTGAAAGTCTCATCGAAATCCATTGCTTAGTTTCCGAGATCCTTAAGTTCAAACAGACAAACAGACAGACAATAATTTTAAAAATGGATCAGATGAACTCTATAGCATTCCCCAGGTCATCCCCAGTCATCTTTTCAAACAAAATTTTCAATGTACAGGCACGACCCTTCTAGAGATTTATTATAGTATAGATAGATATGCTGATACCCACATAAATATTTATTAAATTTATTTAAGAAAAAAAAATTTCATAGGTTCCTCCCTAAAAATTAGTATATCTTTTTTGTTTGTGGTCCGATGTTGATAAAACAAACAGCAGATCCCTTTCTAAGCTTCAAGCAGTATAGTTGTGAAAGTCTCATCAAAATCCATTGCTTAGTTTTCGAGATCCTTAAGTTCAAACAGACAAACAGACAGACAATAATTTTAAAAATGGATCAGATGAGCTCTATAGCATTCCCCAGGTCATCCCCAGTCATCTTTTCAAAGAAATTTTCAATGTACAGACACGACCCTTCTAGAGATTTGTTATAGTATAGATAGATATGCTGATACCCACATAAATATTTATTAAATTTATTTAAGAAAAAATATTGCATAGGTTCCTCCCTAAAAATTAGTATATCTTTTTTGTTTGTGGTCCGATGTTGATAAAACAAAGTGCAGATCCCTTTCTAAGCTTCAAGCAGTATATTTGTGAAAGTCTCATCAAAATCCATTGCTTAGTTTCCGAGATCCTTAAGTTCAAACAGACAAACAGACAGACAATAATTTTAAAAATGGATCAGATGAACTCTATAGCATTCCCCAGGTCATCCCCAGTCATCTTTTCAAAGAAATTTTCAATGTACAGGCACGACCCTTCTAGAGATTTATTATAGTATAGATAGATATGCTGATACCCACATAAATATTTATTAAATTTAATTAAAGAAAAAAATTTCATAGGTTCCTCCCTAAAAATTAGTATATCTTTTTTGTTTGTGGTCCGATTTTGATAAAACAAAGTGCAGATCCCTTTCTAAGCTTCAAGCAGTATATTTGTGAAAGTCTCATCAAAATCCATTGCTTAGTTTCCGAGATCCTTAAGTTCAAACAGACAAACAGACAAACAGACAGACAATAATTTTAAAAATGGATCAGATGAACTCTATAGCATTCCCCAGGTCATCCCCAGTCATCTTTTCAAAGAAATTTTCAATGTACAGGCACGACCCTTCTAGAGATTTATTATAGTATAGATAGATATGCTGATACCCACATAAATATTTATTAAATTTAATTAAAGAAAAAAATTTCATAGGTTCCTCCCTAAAAATTAGTATATCTTTTTTGTTTGTGGTCCGATTTTGATAAAACAAAGTGCAGATCCCTTTCTAAGCTTCAAGCAGTATATTTGTGAAAGTCTCATCGAAATCCATTGCTTAGTTTCCGAGATCCTTAAGTTCAAACAGACAGACAATAATTTTAAAAATGGATCAGATGAACTCTATAGCATTCCCCAGGTCATCCCCAGTCATCTTTTCAAACAAAATTTTCAATGTACAGGCACGACCCTTCTAGAGATTTATTATAGTATAGATAGATATGCTGATACCCACATAAATATTTATTAAATTTATTTAAGCAAAAAAATTTCATAGGTTCCTCCCTAAAACTTAGTATATCTTTTTTGTTTGTGGTCCGATGTTGATAAAACAAACAGCAGATCCCTTTCTAAGCTTCAAGCAGTATATTTGTGAAAGTCTCATCAAAATCCATTGCTTAGTTTTCGAGATCCTTAAGTTCAAACAGACAAACAGACAGACAATAATTTTAAAAATGGATCAGATGAGCTCTATAGCATTCCCCAGGTCATCCCCAGTCATCTTTTCAAAGAAATTTTCAATTTACAGACACGACCCTTCTAGAGATTTATTATAGTATAGATAGATATGCTGATACCCACATAAATATTTATAAAATTTATTTAAGAAAAAAAATTGCATAGGTTCCTCCCTAAAAATTAGTATATCTTTTTTGTTTGTGGTCCGATGTTGATTAAACAAAGTGCAGATCCCTTTCTAAGCTTCAAGCAGTATATTTGTGAAAGTCTCATCAAAATCCATTGCTTAGTTTCCGAGATCCTTAAGTTCAAACAGACAAACAGACAGACAATAATTTTAAAAATGGATCAGATGAACTCTATAGCATTCCCCAGGTCATCCCCAGTCATCTTTTCAAAGAAATTTTCAATGTACAGACACGACCCTTCTAGAGATTTATTATAGTATAGATAGATATGCTGATACCCACATAAATATTTATTAAATTTATTTAAGCAAAAAAATTGCATAGGTTCCTCCCTAAAAATTAGTATATCTTTTTTTATTTGTGGTCCGATGTTGATAAAACAAAGTGCAGATCCCTTTCTAAGCTTCAAGCAGTATATTTGTGAAAGTCTCATCGAAATCCATTGCTTAGTTTCCGAGATCCTTAAGTTCAAACAGACAAACAGACAGACAATAATTTTAAAAATGGATCAGATGAACTCTATAGCATTCCCCAGGTCATCCCCAGTCATCTTTTCAAAGAAATTTTCAATGTACAGGCACGACCCTTCTAGAGATTTATTATAGTATAGATAGATATGCTGATACCCACATAAATATTTATTAAATTTAATTAAAGAAAAAAATTTCATAGGTTCCTCCCTAAAAATTAGTATATCTTTTTTGTTTGTGGTCCGATTTTGATAAAACAAAGTGCAGATCCCTTTCTAAGCTTCAAGCAGTATATTTGTGAAAGTCTCATCGAAATCCATTGCTTAGTTTCCGAGATCCTTAAGTTCAAACAGACAAACAGACAGACAATAATTTTAAAAATGGATCAGATGAACTCTATAGCATTCCCCAGGTCATCCCCAGTCATCTTTTCAAACAAAATTTTCAATGTACAGGCACGACCCTTCTAGAGATTTATTATAGTATAGATAGATATGCTGATACCCACATAAATATTTATTAAATTTATTTAAGAAAAAAAATTTCATAGGTTCCTCCCTAAAAATTAGTATATCTTTTTTGTTTGTGGTCCGATGTTGATAAAACAAACAGCAGATCCCTTTTTAAGCTTCAAGCAGTATAGTTGTGAAAGTCTCATCAAAATCCATTGCTTAGTTTTCGAGATCCTTAAGTTCAAACAGACAAACAGACAGACAATAATTTTAAAAATGGATCAGATGAGCTCTATAGCATTCCCCAGGTCATCCCCAGTCATCTTTTCAAAGAAATTTTCAATGTACAGACACGACCCTTCTAGAGATTTATTATAGTATAGATAGATATGCTGATACCCACATAAATATTTATTAAATTTATTTAAGAAAAAATATTGCATAGGTTCCTCCCTAAAAATTAGTATATCTTTTTTGTTTGTGGTCCGATGTTGATAAAACAAAGTGCAGATCCCTTTCTAAGCTTCAAGCAGTATATTTGTGAAAGTCTCATCGAAATCCATTGCTTAGTTTCCGAGATCCTTAAGTTCAAACAGACAAACAGACAGACAATAATTTTAAAAATGGATCAGATGAACTCTATAGCATTCCCCAGGTCATCCCCAGTCATCTTTTCAAAGAAATTTTCAATGTACAGACACGACCCTTCTAGAGATTTATTATAGTATAGATAGATATGCTGATACCCACATAAATATTTATTAAATTTATTTAAGCAAAAAAATTTCATAGGTTCCTCCCTAAAAATTAGTATATCTTTTTTGTTTGTGGTCCGATGTTGATAAAACAAAGTGCAGATCCCTTTCTAAGCTTCATGCAGTATATTTGTGAAAGTCTCATTGAAATCCATTGCTTAGTTTCCGAGATCCTTAAGTTCAAACAGACAGACAATAATTTTAAAAATGGATCAGATGAACTCTATAGCATTCCCCAGGTCATCCCCAGTCATCTTTTCAAACAAAATTTTCAATGTACAGGCACGACCCTTCTAGAGATTTATTATAGTATAGATAGATATGCTGATACCCACATAAATATTTATTAAATTTATTTAAGCAAAAAAATTTCATAGGTTCCTCCCTAAAAATTAGTATATCTTTTTTGTTTGTGGTCCGATGTTGATAAAACAAAGTGCAGATCCCTTTCTAAGCTCCAAGCAGTATATTTGTGAAAGTCTCATCAAAATCCATTGCTTAGTTTCCGAGATCCTTAAGTTCAAACAGACAAACAGACAAACAGACAGACAATAATTTTAAAAATGGATCAGATGAACTCTATAGCATTCCCCAGGTCATCCCCAGTCATTTTTCAAAGAAATTTTCAATGTACAGGCACGACCCTTCTAGAGATTTATTATAGTATAGATAGATATGCTGATACCCACATAAATATTTATTAAATTTAATTAAAGAAAAAAATTTCATAGGTTCCTCCCTAAAAATTAGTATATCTTTTTTGTTTGTGGTCAGATGTTGATAAAACAACGTGCAGATCCCTTTCTAAGCTTCAAGCAGTATATTTGTGAAAGTCTCATCAAAATCCATTGCTTAGTTTCCGAGATCCTTAAGTTCAAACAGACAAACAGACAGACAATAATTTTAAAAATGGATCAGATGAACTCTATAGCATTCCCCAGGTCATCCCCAGTCATCTTTTCAAAGAAATTTTCAATGTACAGACACGATCCTTCTAGAGATTTATTATAGTATAGATAGATATGCTGATACCCACATAAATATTTATTAAATTTATTTAAGCAAAAAAATTTCATAGGTTCCTCCCTAAAAATTAGTATATCTTTTTTTATTTGTGGTCCGATGTTGATAAAACAAAGTGCAGATCCCTTTCTAAGCTTCAAGCAGTATATTTGTGAAAGTCTCATCGAAATCCATTGCTTAGTTTCCGAGATCCTTAAGTTCAAACAGACAAACAGACAGACAATAATTTTAAAAATGGATCAGATGAACTCTATAGCATTCCCCAGGTCATCCCCAGTCATCTTTTCAAAGAAATTTTCAATGTACAGGCACGACCCTTCTAGAGATTTATTATAGTATAGATAGATATGCTGATACCCACATAAATATTTATTAAATTTAATTAAAGAAAAAAATTTCATAGGTTCCTCCCTAAAAATTAGTATATCTTTTTTGTTTGTGGTCCGATTTTGATAAAACAAAGTGCAGATCCCTTTCTAAGCTTCAAGCAGTATATTTGTGAAAGTCTCATCGAAATCCATTGCTTAGTTTCCGAGATCCTTAAGTTCAAACAGACAAACAGACAGACAATAATTTTAAAAATGGATCAGATGAACTCTATAGCATTCCCCAGGTCATCCCCAGTCATCTTTTCAAACAAAATTTTCAATGTACAGGCACGACCCTTCTAGAGATTTATTATAGTATAGATAGATATGCTGATACCCACATAAATATTTATTAAATTTATTTAAGAAAAAAAATTTCATAGGTTCCTCCCTAAAAATTAGTATATCTTTTTTGTTTGTGGTCCGATGTTGATAAAACAAACAGCAGATCCCTTTCTAAGCTTCAAGCAGTATATTTGTGAAAGTCTCATCAAAATCCATTGCTTAGTTTTCGAGATCCTTAAGTTCAAACAGACAAACAGACAGACAATAATTTTAAAAATGGATCAGATGAGCTCTATAGCATTCCCCAGGTCATCCCCAGTCATCTTTTCAAAGAAATTTTCAATGTACAGACACGACCCTTCTAGAGATTTATTATAGTATAGATAGATATGCTGATACCCACATAAATATTTATTAAATTTATTTAAGAAAAAATATTGCATAGGTTCCTCCCTAAAAATTAGTATATCTTTTTTGTTTGTGGTCCGATGTTGATAAAACAAAGTGCAGATCCCTTTCTAAGCTTCAAGCAGTATATTTGTGAAAGTCTCATCAAAATCCATTGCTTAGTTTCCGAGATCCTTAAGTTCAAACAGACAAACAGACAGACAATAATTTTAAAAATGGATCAGATGAACTCTATAGCATTCCCCAGGTCATCCCCAGTCATCTTTTCAAAGAAATTTTCAATGTACAGACACGACCCTTCTAGAGATTTATTATAGTATAGATAGATATGCTGATACCCACATAAATATTTATTAAATTTATTTAAGCAAAAAAATTTCATAGGTTCCTCCCTAAAAATTAGTATATCTTTTTTTATTTGTGGTCCGATGTTGATAAAACAAAGTGCAGATCCCTTTCTAAGCTTCAAGCAGTATATTTGTGAAAGTCTCATCGAAATCCATTGCTTAGTTTCCGAGATCCTTAAGTTCAAACAGACAAACAGACAGACAATAATTTTAAAAATGGATCAGATGAACTCTATAGCATTCCCCAGGTCATCCCCAGTCATCTTTTCAAAGAAATATTCAATGTACAGGCCCGACCCTTCTAGAGATTTATTATAGTATAGATAGATATGCTGATACCCACATAAATATTTATTAAATTTATTTAAGAAAAAAAATTTCATAGGTTCCTCCCTAAAAATTAGTATATCTTTTTTGTTTGTGGTCCGATGTTGATAAAACAAAGTGCAGATCCCTTTCTAAGCTTCAAGCAGTATATTTGTGAAAGTCTCATCGAAATCCATTGCTTAGTTTCCGAGATCCTTAAGTTCAAACAGACAAACAGACAGACAATAATTTTAAAAATGGATCAGATGAACTCTATAGCATTCCCCAGGTCATCCCCAGTCATCTTTTCAAAGAAATTTTCAATGTACAGGCACGACCCTTCTAGAGATTTATTATAGTATAGATAGATATGCTGATACCCACATAAATATTTATTAAATTTAATTAAAGAAAACAATTTCATAGGTTCCTCCCTAAACATTAGTATATCTTTTTTGTTTGTGGTCCGATTTTGATAAAACAAAGTGCAGATTCCTTTCTAAGCTTCAACCAGTATATTTGTGAAAGTCTCATCAAAATCCATTGCTTAGTTTCCGAGATCCTTAAGTTCAAACAGACAAACAGACAGACAATAATTTTAAAAATGGATCATATGAACTCTATAGCATTCCCCAGGTCATCCCCAGTCATCTTTTCAAAGAAATTTTCAATGTACAGACACGACCCTTCTAGAGATTTATTATAGTATAGATAGATATGCTGATACCCACATAAATATTTATTAAATTTATTTAAGCAAAAAAATTTCATAGGTTCCTCCCTAAAAATTAGTATATCTTTTTTGTTTGTGGTCCGATGTTGATAAAACAAAGTGCAGATCCCTTTCTAAGCTTCATGCAGTATATTTGTGAAAGTCTCATCGAAATCCATTGCTTAGTTTCCGAGATCCTTAAGTTCAAACAGACAAACAGACAGACAATAATTTTAAAAATGGATCAGATGAACTCTATAGCATTCCCCAGGTCATCCCCAGTCATCTTTTCAAAGAAATTTTCAATGTACAGACACGACCCTTCTAGAGATTTATTATAGTATAGATAGATATGCTGATACCCACATAAATATTTATTAAATTTATTTAAGCAAAAAAATTTCATAGGTTCCTCCCTAAAAATTAGTATATCTTTTTTGTTTGTGGTCCGATGTTGATAAAACAAAGTGCAGATCCCTTTCTAAGCTTCATGCAGTATATTTGTGAAAGTCTCATCGAAATCCATTGCTTAGTTTCCGAGATCCTTAAGTTCAAACAGACAAACAGATAGACAATAATTTTAAAAATGGATCAGATGAACTCTATAGCATTCCCCAGGTCATCCCCAGTCATCTTTTCAAAGAAATTTTCAATGTACAGGCACGACCCTTCTAGAGATTTATTATAGTATAGATAGATATGCTGATACCCACATAAATATTTATTAAATTTATTTAAGAAAAAATATTTCATAGGTTCCTCCCTAAAAATTAGTATATCTTTTTTGTTTGTGGTCCGATGTTGATAAAACAAAGTGCAGATCCCTTTCTAATCTTCAAGCAGTATATTTGTGAAAGTCTCATCGAAATCCATTGCTTAGTTTCCGAGATCCTTAAGTTCAAACAGACAAACAGACAGACAATAATTTTAAAAATGGATCAGATGAACTCTATAGCATTCCCCAGGTCATCCCCAGTCATCTTTTCAAAGAAATATTCAATGTACAGGCACGACCCTTCTAGAGATTTATTATAGTATAGATAGATATGCTGATACCCACATAAATATTTATTAAATTTATTTAAAGAAAAAAATTTCATAGGTTCCTCCCTAAAAATTAGTATATCTTTTTTGTTTGTGGTCCGATGTTGATAAAACAAAACGCAGATCCCTTTCTAAGCTTCAAGCAGTATATTTGTGAAAGTCTCATCAAAATCCATTGCTTAGTTTCCGAGATCCTTAAGTTCAAAAAGACAAACAGACAGACAATAATTTTAAAAATGGATCAGATGAGCTCTATAGCATTTCCCAGGTCATCCCCAGTCATCTTTTCAAAGAAATTTTCAATGTACAGACACGACCCTTCTAGAGATTTATTATAGTATAGATAGATATGCTGATACCCACATAAATATTTATTAAATTTATTTAAGAAAAAATATTTCATAGGTTCCTCCCTAAAAATTAGTATATCTTTTTTGTTTGTGGTCCGATGTTGATAAAACAAAGTGCAGATCCCTTTCTAATCTTCAAGCAGTATATTTGTGAAAGTCTCATCGAAATCCATTGCTTAGTTTCCGAGATCCTTAAGTTCAAACAGACAAACAGACAGACAATAATTTTAAAAATGGATCAGATGAACTCTATAGCATTCCCCAGGTCATCCCCAGTCATCTTTTCAAAGAAATTTTCAATGTACAGACACGACCCTTCTAGAGATTTATTATAGTATAGATAGATATGCTGATACCCACATAAATATTTATTAAATTTATTTAAGAAAAAATATTTCATAGGTTCCTCCCTAAAAATTAGTATATCTTTTTTGTTTGTGGTCCGATGTTGATAAAACAAAGTGCAGATCCCTTTCTAATCTTCAAGCAGTATATTTGTGAAAGTCTCATCGAAATCCATTGCTTAGTTTCCGAGATCCTTAAGTTCAAACAGACAAACAGACAGACAATAATTTTAAAAATGGATCAGATGAACTCTATAGCATTCCCCAGGTCATCCCCAGTCATCTTTTCAAAGAAATTTTCAATGTATAGGCACGACCCTTCTCATAAATATTTATTAAATTTATTTAAGAAAAAAAATTTCATAGGTTCCTCCCTAAAAATTGGTATATCTTTTTTGTTTGTGGTCCGATGTTGATAAAACAAAGTACAGATCCCTTTCTAAGCTTCAAGCAGTATATTTGTGAAAGTCTCATCAAAATCCATTGCTTAGTTTCCGAGATCCTTAAGTTCAAACAGACAAACAGACAGACAATAATTTTAAAAATGGATCAGATGAGCTCTATAGCATTCCCCAGGTCATCCCCAGTCATCTTTTCAAAGAAATTTTCAATGTACAGGCACGACCCTTCTAGAGATTTATTATAGTATAGATAGATATGCTGATACCCACATAAATATTTATTAAATTTATTTAAGAAAAAATATTTCATAGGTTCCTCCCTAAAAATTAGTATATCTTTTTTGTTTGTGGTCCGATGTTGATAAAACAAAGTGCAGATCCCTTTCTAATCTTCAAGCAGTATATTTGTGAAAGTCTCATCGAAATCCATTGCTTAGTTTCCGAGATCCTTAAGTTCAAACAGACAAACAGACAGACAATAATTTTAAAAATGGATCAGATGAACTCTATAGCATTCCCCAGGTCATCCCCAGTCATCTTTTCAAAGAAATATTCAATGTACAGGCACGACCCTTCTAGAGATTTATTATAGTATAGATAGATATGCTGATACCCACATAAATATTTATTAAATTTATTTAAGAAAAAAAATTGCATAGGTTCCTCCCTAAAAATTAGTATATCTTTTTTGTTTGTGGTCCGATGTTGATAAAACAAAACGCAGATCCCTTTCTAAGCTTCAAGCAGTATATTTGTGAAAGTCTCATCAAAATCCATTGCTTAGTTTCCGAGATCCTTAAGTTCAAAAAGACAAACAGACAGACAATAATTTTAAAAATGGATCAGATGAACTCTATAGCATTCCCCAGGTCATCCCCAGTCATCTTTTCAAAGAAATTTTCAATGTATAGACACGACCCTTCTAGAGATTTATTATAGTATAGATAGATATGCTGATACCCACATAAATATTTATTAAATTTATTTAAGAAAAAATATTTCATAGGTTCCTCCCTAAAAATTAGTATATCTTTTTTGTTTGTGGTCCGATGTTGATAAAACAAAGTGCAGATCCCTTTCTAAGCTTCAAGCAGTATATTTGTGAAAGTCTCATCGAAATCCATTGCTTAGTTTCCGAGATCCTTAAGTTCAAACAGACAAACAGACAGACAATAATTTTAAAAATGGATCAGATGAACTCTATAGCATTCCCCAGGTCATCCCCAGTCATCTTTTCAAAGAAATTTTCAATGTATAGGCACGACCCTTCTCATAAATATTTATTAAATTTATTTAAGAAAAAAAATTTCATAGGTTCCTCCCTAAAAATTAGTATATCTTTTTTGTTTGTGGTCCGATGTTGATAAAACAAACAGCAGATCCCTTTCTAAGCTTCAAGCAGTATATTTGTGAAAGTCTCATCAAAATCCATTGCTTAGTTTCCGAGATCCTTAAGTTCAAACAGACAAACAGACAGACAATAATTTTAAAAATGGATCAGATGAGCTCTATAGCATTCCCCAGGTCATCCCCAGTCATCTTTTCAAAGAAATTTTCAATGTACAGACACGACCCTTCTAGAGATTTATTATAGTATAGATAGATATGCTGATACCCACATAAATATTTATTAAATTTATTTAAGCAAAAAAATTTCATAGGTTCCTCCCTAAAAATTAGTATATCTTTTTTGTTTGTGGTCCGATGTTGATAAAACAATGTGCAGATCCCTTTCTAAGCTTCAAGCAGTATATTTGTGAAAGTCTCATCGAAATCCATTGCTTAGTTTCCGAGATCCTTAAGTTCAAACAGACAAACAGACAGACAATAATTTTAAAAATGGATCAGATGAACTCTATAGCATTCCCCAGGTCATCCCCAGTCATCTTTTCAAAGAAATTTTCAATGTACAGGCACGACCCTTCTAGAGATTTATTATAGTATAGATAGATATGCTGATACCCACATAAATATTTATTAAATTTATTTAAGAAAAAAAATTTCATAGGTTCCTCCCTAAAAATTAGTATATCTTTTTTGTTTGTGGTCCGATGTTGATAAAACAAACAGCAGATCCCTTTCTAAGCTTCAAGCAGTATATTTGTGAAAGTCTCATCAAAATCCATTGCTTAGTTTTCGAGATCCTTAAGTTCAAACAGACAAACAGACAGACAATAATTTTAAAAATGGATCAGATGAGCTCTATAGCATTCCCCAGGTCATCCCCAGTCATCTTTTCAAAGAAATATTCAATGTACAGGCACGACCCTTCTAGAGATTTATTATAGTATAGATAGATATGCTGATACCCACATAAATATTTATTAAATTTATTTAAGAAAAAATATTTCATAGGTTCCTCCCTAAAAATTAGTATATCTTTTTTGTTTGTGGTCCGATGTTGATAAAACAAAGTGCAGATCCCTTTCTAATCTTCAAGCAGTATATTTGTGAAAGTCTCATCGAAATCCATTGCTTAGTTTCCGAGATCCTTAAGTTCAAACAGACAGACAATAATTTTAAAAATGGATCAGATGAACTCTATAGCATTCCCCAGGTCATCCCCAGTCATCTTTTCAAAGAAATATTCAATGTACAGGCACGACCCTTCTAGAGATTTATTATAGTATAGATAGATATGCTGATACCCACATAAATATTTATTAAATTTATTTAAGAAAAAAAATTGCATAGGTTCCTCCCTAAAAATTAGTATATCTTTTTTGTTTGTGGTCCGATGTTGATAAAACAAAGTGCAGATCCCTTTCTAAGCTTCAAGCAGTATATTTGTGAAAGTCTCATCAAAATCCATTGCTTAGTTTCCGAGATCCTTAAGTTCAAAAAGACAAACAGACAGGCAATAATTTTAAAAATGGATCAGATGAGCTCTATAGCATTTCCCAGGTCATCCCCAGTCATCTTTTCAAAGAAATTTTCAATGTATAGGCACGACCCTTCTAGAGATTTATTATTGTATAGATAGATATGCTGATACCCACATAAATATTTATTAAATTTATTTAAGAAAAAAAATTTCATAGGTTCCTCCCTAAAAATTAGTATATCTTTTTTGTTTGTGGTCCGATGTTGATAAAACAAAGCGCAGATCCCTTTCTAAGCTTCAAGCAGTATATTTGTGAAAGTCTCATCAAAATCCATTGCTTAGTTTCCGAGATCCTTAAGTTCAAACAGACAAACAGACAAACAGTCAGACAATAATTTTAAAAATGGATCAGATGAACTCTATAGCATTCCCCAGGTCATCCCCAGTCATCTTTTCAAAGAAATTTTTAATGTATAGGCACGACCCTTCTCATAAATATTTATTAAATTTATTTAAGAAAAAAAATTTCATAGGTTCCTCCCTAAAAATTAGTATATCTTTTTTGTTTGTGGTCCGATGTTCATAAAACAAAGTACAGATCCCTTTCTAAGCTTCAGGCAGTATATTTGTGAAAGTCTCATCAAAATCCATTGCTTAGTTTCCGAGATCCTTAAGTTCAAACAGACAAACAGACAGACAATAATTTTAAAAATGGATCAGATGAGCTCTATAGCATTCCCCAGGTCATCCCCAGTCATCTTTTCAAAGAAATTTTCAATGTACAGACACGACCCTTCTAGAGATTTATTATAGTATAGATAGATATGCTGATACCCACATAAATATTTATTAAATTTATTTAAGAAAAAATATTTCATAGGTTCCTCCCTAAAAATTAGTATATCTTTTTTGTTTGTGGTCCGATGTTGATAAAACAAAGTGCAGATCCCTTTCTAAGCTTCAAGCAGTATATTTTTGAAAGTCTCATCGAAATCCATTGCTTAGTTTCCGAGATCCTTAAGTTCACACAGACAAACAGACAGACAATAATTTTAAAAATGGATCAGATGAACTCTATAGCATTCCCCAGGTCATCCCCAGTCATCTTGTCAAAGAAATTTTCAATGTATAGGCACCACCCTTCTAGAGATTTATTATTGTATAGATAGATATGCTGATACCCACATAAATATTTATTAAATTTATTTAAGAAAAAAAATTTCATAGGTTCCTCCCTAAAAATTAGTATATCTTTTTTGTTTGTGGTCCGATGTTGATAAAACAAAGCGCAGATCCCTTTCTAAGCTTCAAGCAGTATATTTGTGAAAGTCTCATCAAAATCCATTGCTTAGTTTCCGAGATCCTTAAGTTCAAACAGACAAACAGACAGACAATAATTTTAAAAATGGATCAGATGAACTCTATAGCATTCCCCAGGTCATCCCCAGTCATCTTTTCAAAGAAATTTTCAATGTACAGACACGACCCTTCTAGAGATTTATTATAGTATAGATAGATATGCTGATACCCACATAAATATTTATTAAATTTATTTAAGCAAAAAAATTTCATAGGTTCCTCCCTAAAAATTAGTATATCTTTTTTGTTTGTGGTCCGATGTTGATAAAACAAAGTGCAGATCCCTTTCTAAGCTTCATGCAGTATATTTGTGAAAGTCTCATCGAAATCCATTGCTTAGTTTCCGAGATCCTTAAGTTCAAACAGACAAACAGACAGACAATAATTTTAAAAATGGATCAGATGAACTCTATAGCATTCCCCAGGTCATCCCCAGTCATCTTTTCAAAGAAATTTTCAATGTACAGGCACGACCCTTCTAGAGATTTATTATAGTATAGATAGATATGCTGATACCCACATAAATATTTATTAAATTTATTTAAGAAAAAATATTTCATAGGTTCCTCCCTAAAAATTAGTATATCTTTTTTGTTTGTGGTCCGATGTTGATAAAACAAAGTGCAGATCCCTTTCTAAGCTTCAAGCAGTATATTTGTGAAAGTCTCATCAAAATCCATTGCTTAGTTTCCGAGATCCTTAAGTTCAAACAGACAAACAGACAGACAATAATTTTAAAAATGGATCAGATGAACTCTATAGCATTCCCCAGGTCATCCCCAGTCATCTTTTCAAAGAAATTTTCAATGTACAGACACGACCCTTCTAGAGATTTATTATAGTATAGATAGATATGCTGATACCCACATAAATATTTATTAAATTTATTTAAGCAAAAAAATTTCATAGGTTCCTCCCTAAAAATTAGTATATCTTTTTTGTTTGTGGTCCGATGTTGATAAAACAAAGTGCAGATCCCTTTATAAGCTTCTTGCAGTATATTTGTGAAAGTCTCATCGAAATCCATTGCTTAGTTTCCGAGATCCTTAAGTTCAAACAGACAAACAGACAGACAATAATTTTAAAAATGGATCAGATGAACTCTATAGCATTCCCCAGGTCATCCCCAGTCATCTTTTCAAAGAAATTTTCAATGTACAGGCACGACCCTTCTAGAGATTTATTATAGTATAGATAGATATGCTGATACCCACATAAATATTTATTAAATTTATTTAAGAAAAAAAATTTCATAGGTTCCTCCCTAAAAATTAGTATATCTTTTTTGTTTGTGGTCCGATGTTGATAAAACAAACAGCAGATCCCTTTCTAAGCTTCAAGCAGTATATTTGTGAAAGTCTCATCAAAATCCATTGCTTAGTTTCCGAGATCCTTAAGTTCAAACAGACAAACAGACAGACAATAATTTTAAAAATGGATCAGATGAACTCTATAGCATTCCCCAGGTCATCCCCAGTCATCTTTTCAAAGAAATTTTCAATGTACAGACACGACCCTTCTAGAGATTTATTATAGTATAGATAGATATGCTGATACCCACAAAAATATTTATTAAATTTATTTAAGCAAAAAAATTTCATAGGTTCCTCCCTAAAAATTAGTATATCTTTTTTGTTTGTGGTCCGATGTTGATAAAACAAAGTGCAGATCCCTTTCTAAGCTTCAAGCAGTATATTTGTGAAAGTCTCATCAAAATCCATTGCTTAGTTTCCGAGATCCTTAAGTTCAAACAGACAAACAGACAGACAATAATTTTAAAAATGGATCAGATGAACTCTATAGCATACCCCAGGTCATCCCCAGTCATCTTTTCAAAGAAATTTTCAATGTATAGGCACGACCCTTCTCATAAATATTTATTAAATTTATTTAAGCAAAAAAATTTCATAGGTTCCTCCCTAAAAATTAGTATATCTTTTTTGTTTGTGGTCCGATGTTGATAAAACAAAGTGCAGATCCCTTTATAAGCTTCTTGCAGTATATTTGTGAAAGTCTCATCGAAATCCATTGCTTAGTTTCCGAGATCCTTAAGTTCAAACAGACAAACAGACAGACAATAATTTTAAAAATGGATCAGATGAGCTCTATAGCATTCCCCAGGTCATCCCCAGTCATCTTTTCAAAGAAATTTTCAATGTACAGACACGACCCTTCTAGAGATTTATTATAGTATAGATAGATATGCTGATACCCACATAAATATTTATTAAATTTATTTAAGCAAAAAAATTTCATAGGTTCCTCCCTAAAAATTAGTATATCTTTTTTGTTTGTGGTCCGATGTTGATAAAACAAAGTGCAGATCCCTTTCTAAGCTTCATGCAGTATATTTGTGAAAGTCTCATCGAAATCCATTGCTTAGTTTCCGAGATCCTTAAGTTCAAACAGACAGACAATAATTTTAAAAATGGATCAGATGAACTCTATAGCATTCCCCAGGTCATCCCCAGTCATCTTTTCAAAGAAATTTTCAATGTACAGGCACGACCCTTCTAGAGATTTATTATAGTATAGATAGATATGCTGATACCCACATAAATATTTATTAAATTTATTTAAGAAAAAAAATTTCATAGGTTCCTCCCTAAAAATTAGTATATCTTTTTTGTTTGTGGTCCGATGTTGATAAAACAAACAGCAGATCCCTTTCTAAGCTTCAAGCAGTATATTTGTGAAAGTCTCATCAAAATCCATTGCTTAGTTTTCGAGATCCTTAAGTTCAAACAGACAAACAGACAGACAATAATTTTAAAAATGGATCAGATGAGCTCTATAGCATTCCCCAGGTCATCCCCAGTCATCTTTTCAAAGAAATTTTCAATGTACAGACACAACCCTTCTAGAGATTTATTATAGTATAGATAGATATGCTGATACCCACATAAATATTTATTAAATTTATTTAAGAAAAAATATTTCATAGGTTCCTCCCTAAAAATTAGTATATCTTTTTTGTTTGTGGTCCGATGTTGATAAAACAAAGTGCAGATCCCTTTCTAATCTTCAAGCAGTATATTTGTGAAAGTCTCATCGAAATCCATTGCTTAGTTTCCGAGATCCTTAAGTTCAAACAGACAGACAATAATTTTAAAAATGGATCAGATGAACTCTATAGCATTCCCCAGGTCATCCCCAGTCATCTTTTCAAAGAAATATTCAATGTACAGGCACGACCCTTCTAGAGATTTATTATAGTATAGATAGATATGCTGATACCCACATAAATATTTATTAAATTTATTTAAGAAAAAAAATTGCATAGGTTCCTCCCTAAAAATTAGTATATCTTTTTTGTTTGTGGTCCGATGTTGATAAAACAAAGTGCAGATCCCTTTCTAAGCTTCAAGCAGTATATTTGTGAAAGTCTCAACAAAATCCATTGCTTAGTTTCCGAGATCCTTAAGTTCAAAAAGACAAACAGACAGGCAATAATTTTAAAAATGGATCAGATGAGCTCTATAGCATTTCCCAGGTCATCCCCAGTCATCTTTTCAAAGAAATTTTCAATGTACAGACACGACCCTTCTAGAGATTTATTATAGTATAGATAGATATGTATGCTGATACCCACATAAATATTTATTAAATTTATTTAAGAAAAAATATTTCATAGGTTCCTCCCTAAAAATTAGTATATCTTTTTTGTTTGTGGTCCGATGTTGATAAAACAAAGTGCAGATCCCTTTCTAAGCTTCAAGCAGTATATTTGTGAAGGTCTCATCGAAATCCATTGCTTAGTTTCCGAGATCCTTAAGTTCAAACAGACAAACAGACAAACAGTCAGACAATAATTTTAAAAATGGATCAGATGAACTCTATAGCATTCCCCAGGTCATCCCCAGTCATCTTTTCAAAGAAATTTTCAATGTATAGGCACGACCCTTCTCATAAATATTTATTAAATTTATTCAAGAAAAAAAATTTCATAGGTTCCTCCCTAAAAATTAGTATATCTTTTTTGTTTGTGGTCCGATGTTGATAAAACAAAGTACAGATCCCTTTCTAAGCTTCAGGCAGTATATTTGTGAAAGTCTCATCAAAATCCATTGCTTAGTTTCCGAGATCCTTAAGTTCAAACAGACAAACAGACAGACAATAATTTTAAAAATGGATCAGATGAGCTCTATAGCATTCCCCAGGTCATCCCCAGTCATCTTTTCAAAGAAATTTTCAATGTACAGACACGACCCTTCTAGAGATTTATTATAGTATAGATAGATATGCTGATACCCACATAAATATTTATTAAATTTATTTAAGAAAAAATATTTCATAGGTTCCTCCCTAAAAATTAGTATATCTTTTTTGTTTGTGGTCCGATGTTGATAAAACAAAGTGCAGATCCCTTTCTAAGCTTCAAGCAGTATATTTGTGAAAGTCTCATCGAAATCCATTGCTTAGTTTCCGAGATCCTTAAGTTCAAACAGACAAACAGACAGACAATAATTTTAAAAATGGATCATATGAACTCTATAGCATTCCCCAGGTCATCCCCAGTCATCTTTTCAAAGAAATTTTCAATGTATAGGCACGACCCTTCTAGAGATTTATTATTGTATAGATAGATATGCTGATACCCACATAAATATTTATTAAATTTATTTAAGAAAAAAAATTGCATAGGTTCCTCCCTAAAAATTAGTATATCTTTTTTGTTTGTGGTCCGATTTTGATAAAACAAAGTGCAGATCCCTTTCTAAGCTTCAGGCAGTATATTTGTGAAAGTCTCATCAAAATCCATTGCTTAGTTTCCGAGATCCTTAAGTTCAAACAGACAAACAGACAGACAATAATTTTAAAAATGGATCAGATGAACTCTATAGCATTCCCCAGGTCATCCCCAGTCATCTTTTCAAAGAAATTTTCAATGTACAGACACGACCCTTCTAGAGATTTATTATAGTATAGATAGATATGCTGATACCCACATAAATATTTATTAAATTTATTTAAGCAAAAAAATTTCATAGGTTCCTCCCTAAAAATTAGTATATCTTTTTTGTTTGTGGTCCGATGTTGATAAAACAAAGTGCAGATCCCTTTCTAAGCTTCATGCAGTATATTTGTGAAAGTCTCATCGAAATCCATTGCTTAGTTTCCGAGATCCTTAAGTTCAAACAGACAAACAGACAGACAATAATTTTAAAAATGGATCAGATGAACTCTATAGCATTCCCCAGGTCATCCCCAGTCATCTTTTCAAAGAAATTTTCAATGTACAGGCACGACCCTTCTAGAGATTTATTATAGTATAGATAGATATGCTGATACCCACATAAATATTTATTAAATTTATTTAAGAAAAAATATTTCATAGGTTCCTCCCTAAAAATTAGTATATCTTTTTTGTTTGTGGTCCGATGTTGATAAAACAAAGTGCAGATCCCTTTCTAAGCTTCAAGCAGTATATTTGTGAAAGTCTCATCAAAATCCATTGCTTAGTTTCCGAGATCCTTAAGTTCAAACAGACAAACAGACAAACAGACAGACAATAATTTTAAAAATGGATCAGATGAACTCTATAGCATTCCCCAGGTCATCCCCAGTCATCTTTTCAAAGAAATTTTCAATGTACAGACACGACCCTTCTAGAGATTTATTATAGTATAGATAGATATGCTGATACCCACATAAATATTTATTAAATTTATTCAAGAAAAAAAATTTCATAGGTTCCTCCCTAAAAATTAGTATATCTTTTTTGTTTGTGGTCCGATGTTGATAAAACAAAGTGCAGATCCCTTTATAAGCTTCAAGCAGTATATTTGTGAAGGTCTCATCGAAATCCATTGCTTAGTTTCCGAGATCCTTAAGTTCAAACAGACAAACAGACAAACAGTCAGACAATAATTTTAAAAATGGATCAGATGAACTCTATAGCATTCCCCAGGTCATCCCCAGTCATCTTTTCAAAGAAATTTTCAATGTATAGGCACGACCCTTCTCATAAATATTTATTAAATTTATTCAAGAAAAAAAATTTCATAGGTTCCTCCCTAAAAATTAGTATATCTTTTTTGTTTGTGGTCCGATGTTGATAAAACAAAGTACAGATCCCTTTCTAAGCTTCAGGCAGTATATTTGTGAAAGTCTCATCAAAATCCATTGCTTAGTTTCCGAGATCCTTAAGTTCAAACAGACAAACAGACAGACAATAATTTTAAAAATGGATCAGATGAGCTCTATAGCATTCCCCAGGTCATCCCCAGTCATCTTTTCAAAGAAATTTTCAATGTACAGACACGACCCTTCTAGAGATTTATTATAGTATAG
Organism: Sphenella marginata; assembly: GCA_951509765.1. Lineage (NCBI taxonomy): Eukaryota > Metazoa > Arthropoda > Insecta > Diptera > Tephritidae > Sphenella > Sphenella marginata. Next base: position 29,564,036 of record OX608078.1, on the reverse strand, counting down.
ATAGATATGCTGATACCCACATAAATATTTATTAAATTTATTTAAGAAAAAATATTTCATAGGTTCCTCCCTAAAAATTAGTATATCTTTTTTGTTTGTGGTCCGATGTTGATAAAACAAAGTGCAGATCCCTTTCTAAGCTTCAAGCAGTATATTTGTGAAAGTCTCATCGAAATCCATTGCTTAGTTTCCGAGATCCTTAAGTTCAAACAGACAAACAGACAGACAATAATTTTAAAAATGGATCATATGAACTCTATAGCATTCCCCAGGTCATCCCCAGTCATCTTTTCAAAGAAATTTTCAATGTATAGGCACGACCCTTCTAGAGATTTATTATTGTATAGATAGATATGCTGATACCCACATAAATATTTATTAAATTTATTTAAGAAAAAAAATTGCATAGGTTCCTCCCTAAAAATTAGTATATCTTTTTTGTTTGTGGTCCGATTTTGATAAAACAAAGTGCAGATCCCTTTCTAAGCTTCAGGCAGTATATTTGTGAAAGTCTCATCAAAATCCATTGCTTAGTTTCCGAGATCCTTAAGTTCAAACAGACAAACAGACAGACAATAATTTTAAAAATGGATCAGATGAACTCTATAGCATTCCCCAGGTCATCCCCAGTCATCTTTTCAAAGAAATTTTCAATGTACAGACACGACCCTTCTAGAGATTTATTATAGTATAGATAGATATGCTGATACCCACATAAATATTTATTAAATTTATTTAAGCAAAAAAATTTCATAGGTTCCTCCCTAAAAATTAGTATATCTTTTTTGTTTGTGGTCCGATGTTGATAAAACAAAGTGCAGATCCCTTTCTAAGCTTCATGCAGTATATTTGTGAAAGTCTCATCGAAATCCATTGCTTAGTTTCCGAGATCCTTAAGTTCAAACAGACAAACAGACAGACAATAATTTTAAAAATGGATCAGATGAACTCTATAGCATTCCCCAGGTCATCCCCAGTCATCTTTTCAAAGAAATTTTCAATGTACAGGCACGACCCTTCTAGAGATTTATTATAGTATAGATAGATATGCTGATACCCACATAAATATTTATTAAATTTATTTAAGAAAAAATATTTCATAGGTTCCTCCCTAAAAATTAGTATATCTTTTTTGTTTGTGGTCCGATGTTGATAAAACAAAGTGCAGATCCCTTTCTAAGCTTCAAGCAGTATATTTGTGAAAGTCTCATCAAAATCCATTGCTTAGTTTCCGAGATCCTTAAGTTCAAACAGACAAACAGACAAACAGACAGACAATAATTTTAAAAATGGATCAGATGAACTCTATAGCATTCCCCAGGTCATCCCCAGTCATCTTTTCAAAGAAATTTTCAATGTACAGACACGACCCTTCTAGAGATTTATTATAGTATAGATAGATATGCTGATACCCACATAAATATTTATTAAATTTATTTAAGCAAAAAAATTTCATAGGTTCCTCCCTAAAAATTAGTATATCTTTTTTGTTTGTGGTCCGATGTTGATAAAACAAAGTGCAGATCCCTTTATAAGCTTCAAGCAGTATATTTGTGAAAGTCTCATCGAAATCCATTGCTTAGTTTCCGAGATCCTTAAGTTCAAACAGACAAACAGACAGACAATAATTTTAAAAATGGATCAGATGAACTCTATAGCATTCCCCAGGTCATCCCCAGTCATCTTTTCAAAGAAATTTTCAATGTACAGGCACGACCCTTCTAGAGATTTATTATAGTATAGATAGATATGCTGATACCCACATAAATATTTATTAAATTTATTTAAGAAAAAAAATTTCATAGGTTCCTCCCTAAAAATTAGTATATCTTTTTTGTTTGTGGTCCGATGTTGATAAAACAAACAGCAGATCCCTTTCTAAGCTTCAAGCAGTATATTTGTGAAAGTCTCATCAAAATCCATTGCTTAGTTTCCGAGATCCTTAAGTTCAAACAGACAAACAGACAAACAGACAGACAATAATTTTAAAAATGGATCAGATGAACTCTATAGCATTCCCCAGGTCATCCCCAGTCATCTTTTCAAAGAAATTTTCAATGTACAGACACGACCCTTCTAGAGATTTATTATAGTATAGATAGATATGCTGATACCCACATAAATATTTATTAAATTTATTTAAGCAAAAAAATTTCATAGGTTCCTCCCTAAAAATTAGTATATCTTTTTTGTTTGTGGTCCGATGTTGATAAAACAAAGTGCAGATCCCTTTCTAAGCTTCAAGCAGTATATTTGTGAAAGTCTCATCAAAATCCATTGCTTAGTTTCCGAGATCCTTAAGTTCAAACAGACAAACAGACAAACAGACAGACAATAATTTTAAAAATGGATCAGATGAACTCTATAGCATTCCCCAGGTCATCCCCAGTCATCTTTTCAAAGAAATTTTCAATGTACAGACACGACCCTTCTAGAGATTTATTATAGTATAGATAGATATGCTGATACCCACATAAATATTTATTAAATTTATTTAAGCAAAAAAATTTCATAGGTTCCTCCCTAAAAATTAGTATATCTTTTTTGTTTGTGGTCCGATGTTGATAAAACAAACAGCAGATCCCTATCTAAGCTTCAAGCAGTATATTTGTGAAAGTCTCATCAAAATCCATTGCTTAGTTTTCGAGATCCTTAAGTTCAAACAGACAAACAGACAGACAATAATTTTAAAAATGGATCAGATGAGCTCTATAGCATTCCCCAGGTCATCCCCAGTCATCTTTTCAAAGAAATTTTCAATGTACAGACACGACCCTTCTAGAGATTTATTATAGTATAGATAGATATGCTGATACCCACATAAATATTTATTAAATTTATTTAAGAAAAAATATTTCATAGGTTCCTCCCTAAAAATTAGTATATCTTTTTTGTTTGTGGTCCGATGTTGATAAAACAAAGTGCAGATCCCTTTCTAATCTTCAAGCAGTATACTTGTGAAAGTCTCATCGAAATCCATTGCTTAGTTTCCGAGATCCTTAAGTTCAAACAGACAAACAGACAGACAATAATTTTAAAAATGGATCAGATGAACTCTATAGCATTCCCCAGGTCATCCCCAGTCATCTTTTCAAAGAAATTTTCAATGTACAGACACGAGCCTTCTAGAGATTTATTATAGTATAGATAGATATGCTGATACCCACATAAATATTTATTAAATTTATTTAAGAAAAAAAATTTCATAGGTTCCTCCCTAAAAATTAGTATATCTTTTTTGTTTGTGGTCCGATGTTGATAAAACAAAGTGCAGATCCCTTTCTAAGCTTCATGCAGTATGTTTGTGAAAGTCTCATCAAAATCCATTGCTTAGTTTCCGAGATCCTTAAGTTCAAACAGACAAACAGACAGACAATAATTTTAAAAATGGATCAGATGAACTCTATAGCATTCCCCAGGTCATCCCCAGTCATCTTTTCAAAGAAATTTTCAATGTACAGACACGACCCTTCTAGAGATTTATTATAGTATAGATAGATATGCTGATACCCACATAAATATTTATTAAATTTATTTAAGAAAAAATATTTCATAGGTTCCTCCCTAAAAATTAGTATATCTTTTTTGTTTGTGGTCCGATGTTGATAAAACAAAGTGCAGATCCCTTTCTAAGCTTCAAGCAGTATATTTGTGAAAGTCTCATCGAAATCCATTGCTTAGTTTCCGAGATCCTTAAGTTCAAACAGACAAACAGACAGACAATAATTTTAAAAATGGATCAGATGAACTCTATAGCATTCCCCAGGTCATCCCCAGTCATCTTTTCAAAGAAATTTTCAATGTATAGGCACGACCCTTCTAGAGATTTATTATAGTATAGATAGATATGCTGATACCCACATAAATATTTATTAAATTTATTTAAGAAAAAAAATTTCATAGGTTCCTCCCTAAAAATTAGTATATCTTTTTTGTTTGTGGTCCGATGTTGATAAAACAAAGCGCAGATCCCTTTCTAAGCTTCAAGCAGTATATTTGTGAAAGTCTCATCAAAATCCATTGCTTAGTTTCCGAGATCCTTAAGTTCAAACAGACAAACAGACAAACAGACAGACAATAATTTTAAAAATGGATCAGATGAACTCTATAGCATTCCCCAGGTCATCCCCAGTCATCTTTTCAAAGAAATTTTCAATGTACAGACACGACCCTTCTAGAGATTTATTATAGTATAGATAGATATGCTGATACCCACATAAATATTTATTAAATTTATTTAAGCAAAAAAATTTCATAGGTTCCTCCCTAAAAATTAGTATATCTTTTTTGTTTGTGGTCCGATGTTGATAAAACAAAGTGCAGATCCCTTTATAAGCTTCATGCAGTATATTTGTGAAAGTCTCATCGAAATATCCATTGCTTAGTTTCCGAGATCCTTAAGTTCAAACAGACAAACAGACAGACAATAATTTTAAAAATGGATCAGATGAACTCTATAGCATTCCCCAGGTCATCCCCAGTCATATTTTCAAAGAAATTTTCAATGTACAGGCACGACCCTTCTAGAGATTTATTATAGTATAGATAGATATGCTGATACCCACATAAATATTTATTAAATTTATTTAAGAAAAAAAATTTCATAGGTTCCTCCCTAAAAATTAGTATATCTTTTTTGTGTGTGGTCCGATGTTGATAAAACAAACAGCAGATCCCTTTCTAAGCTTCAAGCAGTATATTTGTGAAAGTCTCATCAAAATCCATTGCTTAGTTTCCGAGATCCTTAAGTTCAAACAGACAAACAGACAAACAGACAAACAGACAGACAATAATTTTAAAAATGGATCAGATGAACTCTATAGCATTCCCCAGGTCATCCCCAGTCATCTTTTCAAAGAAATTTTCAATGTACAGACACGACCCTTCTAGAGATTTATTATAGTATAGATAGATATGCTGATACCCACATAAATATTTATTAAATTTATTTAAGCAAAAAAAGTTCATAGGTTCCTCCCTAAAAATTAGTATATCTTTTTTGTTTGTGGTCCGATGTTGATAAAACAAAGTGCAGATCCCTTTCTAAGCTTCAAGCAGTATATTTGTGAAAGTCTCATCAAAATCCATTGCTTAGTTTCCGAGATCCTTAAGTTCAAACAGACAAACAGACAAACAGACAGACAATAATTTTAAAAATGGATCAGATGAACTCTATAGCATTCCCCAGGTCATCCCCAGTCATCTTTTCAAAGAAATTTTCAATGTACAGACACGACCCTTCTAGAGATTTATTAAAGTATAGATAGATATGCTGATACCCACATAAATATTTATTAAATTTATTTAAGCAAAAAAATTTCATAGGTTCCTCCCTAAAAATTAGTATATCTTTTTTGTTTGTGGTCCGATGTTGATAAAACAAACAGCAGATCCCTATCTAAGCTTCAAGCAGTATATTTGTGAAAGTCTCATCAAAATCCATTGCTTAGGTTTCGAGATCCTTAAGTTCAAACAGACAGACAATAATTTTAAAAATGGATCAGATGAACTCTATAGCATTCCCCAGGTCATCCCCAGTCATCTTTTCAAAGAAATTTTCAATGTACAGACACGACCCTTCTAGAGATTTATTATAGTATAGATAGATATGCTGATACCCACATAAATATTTATTAAATTTATTTAAGCAAAAAAATTTCATAGGTTCCTCCCTAAAAATTAGTATATCTTTTTTGTTTGTGGTCCGATGTTGATAAAACAAAGTGCAGATCCCTTTCTAAGCTTCAAGCAGTATATTTGTGAAAGTCTCATCAAAATCCATTGCTTAGTTTCCGAGATCCTTAAGTTCAAACAGACAAACAGACAGACAATAATTTTAAAAATGGATCAGATGAACTCTATAGCATTCCCCAGGTCATCCCCAGTCATCTTTTCAAAGAAATTTTCAATGTACAGACACGACCCTTCTAGAGATTTATTATAGTATAGATAGATATGCTGATACCCACATAAATATTTATTAAATTTATTTAAGCAAAAAAATTTCATAGGTTCCTCCCTAAAAATTAGTATATCTTTTTTGTTTGTGGTCCGATGTTGATAAAACAAACAGCAGATCCCTATCTAAGCTTCAAGCAGTATATTTGTGAAAGTCTCATCAAAATCCATTGCTTAGGTTTCGAGATCCTTAAGTTCAAACAGACAAACAGACAGACAATAATTTTAAAAATGGATCAGATGAACTCTATAGCATTCCCCAGGTCATCCCCAGTCATCTTTTCAAAGAAATTTTCAATGTACAGACACGACCCTTCTAGAGATTTATTATAGTATAGATAGATATGCTGATACACACATAAATATTTATTAAATTTATTTAAGCAAAAAAATTTCATAGGTTCCTCCCTAAAAATTAGTATATCTTTTTTGTTTGTGGTCCGATGTTGATAAAACAAAGTGCAGATCCCTTTATAAGCTTCATGCAGTATATTTGTGAAAGTCTCATCGAAATCCATTGCTTAGTTTCCGAGATCCTTAAGTTCAAACAGACAAACAGACAGACAATAATTTTAAAAATGGATCAGATGAGCTCTATAGCATTCCCCAGGTCATCCCCAGTCATCTTTTCAAAGAAATTTTCAATGTACAGACACGACCCTTCTAGAGATTTATTATAGTATAGATAGATATGCTGATACCCACATAAATATTTATTAAATTTATTTAAGAAAAAATATTTCATAGGTTCCTCCCTAAAAATTAGTATATCTTTTTTGTTTGTGGTCCGATGTTGATAAAACAAAGTGCAGATCCCTTTCTAATCTTCAAGCAGTATACTTGTGAAAGTCTTATCGAAATCCATTGCTTAGTTTCCGAGATCCTTAAGTTCAAACAGACAAACAGACAGACAATAATTTTAAAAATGGATCAGATGAACTCTATAGCATTCCCCAGGTCATCCCCAGTCATCTTTTCAAAGAAATTTTCAATGTACAGACACGACCCTTCTAGAGATTTATTATAGTATAGATAGATATGCTGATACCCACATAAATATTTATTAAATTTATTTAAGAAAAAAAATTTCATAGGTTCCTCCCTAAAAATTAGTATATCTTTTTTGTTTGTGGTCCGATGTTGATAAAACAAAGTGCAGATCCCTTTCTAAGCTTCATGCAGTATGTTTGTGAAAGTCTCATCAAAATCCATTGCTTAGTTTCCGAGATCCTTAAGTTCAAACAGACAAACAGACAGACAATAATTTTAAAAATGGATCAGATGAACTCTATAGCATTCCCCAGGTCATCCCCAGTCATCTTTTCAAAGAAATTTTCAATGTACAGACACGACCCTTCTAGAGATTTATTATAGTATAGATAGATATGCTGATACCCACATAAATATTTATTAAATTTATTTAAGAAAAAATATTTCATAGGTTCCTCCCTAAAAATTAGTATATCTTTTTTGTTTGTGGTCCGATGTTGATAAAACAAAGTGCAGATCCCTTTCTAAGCTTCAAGCAGTATATTTGTGAAAGTCTCATCGAAATCCATTGCTTAGTTTCCGAGATCCTTAAGTTCAAACAGACAAACAGACAGACAATAATTTTAAAAATGGATCAGATTAACTCTATAGCATTCCCCAGGTCATCCCCAGTCATCTTTTCAAAGAAATTTTCAATGTATAGGCACGACCCTTCTAGAGATTTATTATAGTATAGATAGATATGCTGATACCCACATAAATATTTATTAAATTTATTTAAGAAAAAAAATTTCATAGGTTCCTCCCTAAAAATTAGTATATCTTTTTTGTTTGTGGTCCGATGTTGATAAAACAAAGCGCAGATCCCTTTCTAAGCTTCAAGCAGTATATTTGTGAAAGTCTCATCAAAATCCATTGCTTAGTTTCCGAGATCCTTAAGTTCAAACAGACAAACAGACAGACAATAATTTTAAAAATGGATCAGATGAACTCTATAGCATTCCCCAGGTCATCCCCAGTCATCTTTTCAAAGAAATTTTCAATGTACAGACACGACCCTTCTAGAGATTTATTATAGTATAGATAGATATGCTGATACCCACATAAATATTTATTAAATTTATTTAAGCAAAAAAATTTCATAGGTTCCTCCCTAAAAATTAGTATATCTTTTTTGTTTGTGGTCCGATGTTGATAAAACAAAGTGCAGATCCCTTTATAAGCTTCATGCAGTATATTTGTGAAAGTCTCATCGAAATCCATTGCTTAGTTTCCGAGATCCTTAAGTTCAAACAGACAAACAGACAGACAATAATTTTAAAAATGGATCAGATGAACTCTATAGCATTCCCCAGGTCATCCCCAGTCATATTTTCAAAGAAATTTTCAATGTACAGGCACGACCCTTCTAGAGATTTATTATAGTATAGATAGATATGCTGATACCCACATAAATATTTATTAAATTTATTTAAGAAAAAAAATTTCATAGGTTCCTCCCTAAAAATTAGTATATCTTTTTTGTTTGTGGTCCGATGTTGATAAAACAAACAGCAGATCCCTTTCTAAGCTTCAAGCAGTATATTTGTGAAAGTCTCATCAAAATCCATTGCTTAGTTTCCGAGATCCTTAAGTTCAAACAGACAAACAGACAAACAGACAGACAATAATTTTAAAAATGGATCAGATGAACTCTATAGCATTCCCCAGGTCATCCCCAGTCATCTTTTCAAAGAAATTTTCAATGTACAGACACGACCCTTCTAGAGATTTATTATAGTATAGATAGATATGCTGATACCCACATAAATATTTATTAAATTTATTTAAGCAAAAAAAGTTCATAGGTTCCTCCCTAAAAATTAGTATATCTTTTTTGTTTGTGGTCCGATGTTGATAAAACAAAGTGCAGATCCCTTTCTAAGCTTCAAGCAGTATATTTGTGAAAGTCTCATCAAAATCCATTGCTTAGTTTCCGAGATCCTTAAGTTCAAACAGACAAACAGACAGACAATAATTTTAAAAATGGATCAGATGAACTCTATAGCATTCCCCAGGTCATCCCCAGTCATCTTTTCAAAGAAATTTTCAATGTACAGACACGACCCTTCTAGAGATTTATTATAGTATAGATAGATATGCTGATACCCACATAAATATTTATTAAATTTATTTAAGCAAAAAAATTTCATAGGTTCCTCCCTAAAAATTAGTATATCTTTTTTGTTTGTGGTCCGATGTTGATAAAACAAACAGCAGATCCCTATCTAAGCTTCAAGCAGTATATTTGTGAAAGTCTCATCAAAATCCATTGCTTAGGTTTCGAGATCCTTAAGTTCAAACAGACAAACAGACAGACAATAATTTTAAAAATGGATCAGATGAACTCTATAGCATTCCCCAGGTCATCCCCAGTCATCTTTTCAAAGAAATTTTCAATGTACAGGCACGACCCTTCTAGAGATTTATTATAGTATAGATAGATATGCTGATACCCACATAAATATTTATTAAATTTATTTAAGCAAAAAAATTTCATAGGTTCCTCCCTAAAAATTAGTATATCTTTTTTGTTTGTGGTCCGATGTTGATAAAACAAAGTGCAGATCCCTTTCTAAGCTTCATGCAGTATATTTGTGAAAGTCTCATCAAAATCCATTGCTTAGTTTCCGAGATCCTTAAGTTCAAACAGACAAACAGACAGACAATAATTTTAAAAATGGATCAGATGAACTCTATAGCATTCCCCAGGTCATCCCCAGTCATCTTTTCAAAGAAATTTTCAATGTACAGGCACGACCCTTCTAGAGATTTATTATAGTATAGATAGATATGCTGATACCCACATAAATATTTATTAAATTTATTTAAGAAAAAAAATTTCATAGGTTCCTCCCTAAAAATTAGTATATCTTTTTTGTTTGTGGTCCGATGTTGATAAAACAAACAGCAGATCCCTTTCTAAGCTTCAAGCAGTATATTTGTGAAAGTCTCATCAAAATCCATTGCTTAGGTTTCGAGATCCTTAAGTTCAAACAGACAAACAGACAGACAATAATTTTAAAAATGGATCAGATGAGCTCTATAGCATTCCCCAGGTCATCCCCAGTCATCTTTTCAAAGAAATTTTCAATGTACAGACACGAACCTTCTAGAGATTTATTATAGTATAGATAGATATGCTGATACCCACATAAATATTTATTAAATTTATTTAAGAAAAAATATTTCATAGGTTCCTCCCTAAAAATTAGTATATCTTTTTTGTTTGTGGTCCGATGTTGATAAAACAAAGTGCAGATCCCTTTCTAAGCTTCAAGCAGTATATTTGTGAAAGTCTCATCAAAATCCATTGCTTAGTTTCCGAGATCCTTAAGTTCAAACAGACAAACAGACAGACAATAATTTTAAAAATGGATCAGATGAGCTCTATAGCATTCCCCAGGTCATCCCCAGTCATCTTTTCAAAGAAATTTTCAATGTACAGACACGACCCTTCTAGAGATTTATTATAGTATAGATAGATATGCTGATACCCACATAAATATTTATTAAATTTATTTAAGAAAAAATATTTCATAGGTTCCTCCCTAAAAATTAGTATATCTTTTTTGTTTGTGGTCCGATGTTGATAAAACAAAGTGCAGATCCCTTTCTAATCTTCAAGCAGTATATTTGTGAAAGTCTCATCGAAATCCATTGCTTAGTTTCCGAGATCCTTAAGTTCAAACAGACAAACAGACAGACAATAATTTTAAAAATGGATCAGATGAACTCTATAGCATTCCCCAGGTCATCCCCAGTCATCTTTTCAAAGAAATTTTCAATGTACAGGCACGACCCTTCTAGAGATTTATTATAGTATAGATAGATATGCTGATACCCACATAAATATTTATTAAATTTATTTAAGAAAATAAATTTCATAGGTTCCTCCCTAAAAATTAGTATATCTTTTTTGTTTGTGGTCCGATGTTGATAAAACAAAGTGCAGATCCCTTTCTAAGCTTCAAGCAGTATACTTGTGAAAGTCTCATCAAAATCCATTGCTTAGTTTCCGAGATCCTTAAGTTCAAACAGACAAACAGACAGACAATAATTTTAAAAATGGATCAGATGAACTCTATAGCATTCCCCAGGTCATCCCCAGTCATCTTTTCAAAGAAATTTTCAATGTACAGACACGACCCTTCTAGAGATTTATTATAGTATAGATAGATATGCTGATACCCACATAAATGTTTATTAAATTTATTTAAGAAAAAAAATTTCATAGGTTCCTCCCTAAACATTAGTATATCTTTTTTGTTTGTGGTCCGATTTTGATAAAACAAAGTGCAGATCCCTTTCTAAGCTTCAAGCATCTGATCCATTTTTATATTTGTGAAAGTCTCATCAAAATCCATTGCTTAGGTTTCGAGATCCTTAAGTTCAAACAGACAAACAGACAGACAATAATTTTAAAAATGGATCAGATGAACTCTATAGCATTCCCCAGGTCATCCCCAGTCATCTTTTCAAAGAAATTTTCAATGTACAGGCACGACCCTTCTAGAGATTTATTATAGTATAGATAGATATGCTGATACCCACATAAATATTTATTAAATTTATTTAAGCAAAAAAATTTCATAGGTTCCTCCCTAAAAATTAGTATATCTTTTTTGTTTGTGGTCCGATGTTGATAAAACAAAGTGCAGATCCCTTTCTAAGCTTCATGCAGTATATTTGTGAAAGTCTCATCAAAATCCATTGCTTAGTTTCCGAGATCCTTAAGTTCAAACAGACAAACAGACAGACAATAATTTTAAAAATGGATCAGATGAACTCTATAGCATTCCCCAGGTCATCCCCAGTCATCTTTTCAAAGAAATTTTCAATGTACAGGCACGACCCTTCTAGAGATTTATTATAGTATAGATAGATATGCTGATACCCACATAAATATTTATTAAATTTATTTAAGAAAAAAAATTTCATAGGTTCCTCCCTAAAAATTAGTATATCTTTTTTGTTTGTGGTCCGATGTTGATAAAACAAACAGCAGATCCCTTTCTAAGCTTCAAGCAGTATATTTGTGAAAGTCTCATCAAAATCCATTGCTTAGGTTTCGAGATCCTTAAGTTCAAACAGACAAACAGACAGACAATAATTTTAAAAATGGATCAGATGAGCTCTATAGCATTCCCCAGGTCATCCCCAGTCATCTTTTCAAAGAAATTTTCAATGTACAGACACGAACCTTCTAGAGATTTATTATAGTATAGATAGATATGCTGATACCCACATAAATATTTATTAAATTTATTTAAGAAAAAATATTTCATAGGTTCCTCCCTAAAAATTAGTATATCTTTTTTGTTTGTGGTCCGATGTTGATAAAACAAAGTGCAGATCCCTTTCTAAGCTTCAAGCAGTATATTTGTGAAAGTCTCATCAAAATCCATTGCTTAGTTTCCGAGATCCTTAAGTTCAAACAGACAAACAGACAGACAATAATTTTAAAAATGGATCAGATGAGCTCTATAGCATTCCCCAGGTCATCCCCAGTCATCTTTTCAAAGAAATTTTCAATGTACAGACACGACCCTTCTAGAGATTTATTATAGTATAGATAGATATGCTGATACCCACATAAATATTTATTAAATTTATTTAAGAAAAAATATTTCATAGGTTCCTCCCTAAAAATTAGTATATCTTTTTTGTTTGTGGTCCGATGTTGATAAAACAAAGTGCAGATCCCTTTCTAATCTTCAAGCAGTATATTTGTGAAAGTCTCATCGAAATCCATTGCTTAGTTTCCGAGATCCTTAAGTTCAAACAGACAAACAGACAGACAATAATTTTAAAAATGGATCAGATGAACTCTATAGCATTCCCCAGGTCATCCCCAGTCATCTTTTCAAAGAAATTTTCAATGTACAGGCACGACCCTTCTAGAGATTTATTATAGTATAGATAGATATGCTGATACCCACATAAATATTTATTAAATTTATTTAAGAAAAAAAATTTCATAGGTTCCTCCCTAAAAATTAGTATATCTTTTTTGTTTGTGGTCCGATGTTGATAAAACAAAGTGCAGATCCCTTTCTAAGCTTCAAGCAGTATACTTGTGAAAGTCTCATCAAAATCCATTGCTTAGTTTCCGAGATCCTTAAGTTCAAACAGACAAACAGACAGACAATAATTTTAAAAATGGATCAGATGAACTCTATAGCATTCCCCAGGTCATCCCCAGTCATCTTTTCAAAGAAATTTTCAATGTACAGACACGACCCTTCTAGAGATTTATTATAGTATAGATAGATATGCTGATACCCACATAAATGTTTATTAAATTTATTTAAGAAAAAAAATTTCATAGGTTCCTCCCTAAACATTAGTATATCTTTTTTGTTTGTGGTCCGATTTTGATAAAACAAAGTGCAGATCCCTTTCTAAGCTTCAAGCAGTATATTTGTGAAAGTCTCATCAAAATCCATTGCTTAGTTTCCGAGATCCTTAAGTTCAAACAGACAAACAGACAGACAATAATTTTAAAAATGGATCAGATGAACTCTATAGCATTCCCCAGGTCATCCCCAGTCATCTTTTCAAAGAAATTTTCAATGTACAGACACGACCCTTCTAGAGATTTATTATAGTATAGATAGATATGCTGATACCCACATAAATATTTATTAAATTTATTTAAGAAAAAATATTTCATAGGTTCCTCCCTAAAAATTAGTATATCTTTTTTGTTTGTGGTCCGATGTTGATAAAACAAAGTGCAGATCCCTTTCTAATCTTCAAGCAGTATATTTGTGAAAGTCTCATCGAAATCCATTGCTTAGTTTTCGAGATCCTTAAGTTCAAACAGACAAACAGACAGACAATAATTTTAAAAATGGATCAGATGAACTCTATAGCATTCCCCAGGTCATCCCCAGTCATCTTTTCAAAGAAATTTTCAATGTACAGGCACGACCCTTCTAGAGATTTATTATAGTATAGATAGATATGCTGATACCCACATAAATATTTATTAAATTTATTTAAGAAAAAAAATTTCATAGGTTCCTCCCTAAAAATTAGTATATCTTTTTTGTTTGTGGTCCGATGTTGATAAAACAAAGTGCAGATCCCTTTCTAAGCTTCAGGCAGTATACTTGTGGAAGTCTCATCAAAATCCATTGCTTAGTTTCCGAGATCCTTAAGTTCAAACAGACAAACAGACAGACAATAATTTTAAAAATGGATCAGATGAACTCTATAGCATTCCCCAGGTCATCCCCAGTCATCTTTTCAAAGAAATTTTCAATGTACAGACACGACCCTTCTAGAGATTTATTATAGTATAGATAGATATGCTGATACCCACATAAATATTTATTAAATTTATTTAAGAAAAAAAATTTCATAGGTTCCTCCCTAAACATTAGTATATCTTTTTTGTTTGTGGTCCGATTTTGATAAAACAAAGTGCAGATCCCTTTCTAAGCTTCAAGCAGTATATTTGTGAAAGTCTCATCAAAATCCATTGCTTAGTTTCCGAGATCCTTAAGTTCAAACAGACAAACAGACAGACAATAATTTTAAAAATGGATCAGATGAACTCTATAGCATTCCCCAGGTCATCCCCAGTCATCTTTTCAAAGAAATTTTCAATGTACAGACACGACCCTTCTAGAGATTTATTATAGTATAGATAGATAGATAGATAGATATGCTGATACCCACATAAATATTTATTTAAATTATTTAAGAAAAAAAATTTCATAGGTTCCTCCCTAAAACCTAGTATATCTTTTTTGTTTGTGGTCCGATTTTGATAAAACAAAGTGCAGATCCCTTTCTAAGCTTCAAGCAGTATACTTGTGAAAGTCTCATCAAAATCTATTGCTTAGTTTCCGAGATCCTTAAGTTCAAACAGACAAACAGACAGACAATAATTTTAAAAATGGATCAGATGAACTCTATAGCATTCCCCAGGTCATCCCCAGTCATCTTTTCAAAGAAATTTTCAATGTACAGACACGACCCTTCTAGAGATTTATTATAGTATAGATAGATATTCTGATACCCACATAAATATTTATTAAATTTATTTAAGAAAAAAAATTTCATAGGTTCCTCCCTAAAAATTAGTATATCTTTTTTGTTTGTGGTCCGATGTTGATAAAACAAAGTGCAGATCCCTTTCTAAGCTTCAAGCAGTATATTTAAGAAAGTCTCATCAAAATCCATTGCTTAGTTTCCGAGATCCTTAAGTTCAAACAAACAAACAGACAGACAATAATTTTAAAAATGGATCAGATGAACTCTATAGCATTCCCCAGGTCATCCCCAGTCATCTTTTCAAAGAAATTTTCAATGTAGAGACACGACCCTTCTAGAGATTTATTATAGTATAGATAGATATGCTGATACCCACACAAATATTTATTAAATTTAATTAAAGAAAAAAATTGCATAGGTTCCTCCCTAAAAATTAGTATATCTTTTTTGTTTGTGGTCCGATTTTGATAAAACAAAGTGCAGATCCCTTTCTAAGCTTCAGGCAGTATATTTGTGAAAGTCTCATCAAAATCCATTGCTTAGTTTCCGAGAGCCTTAAGTTCAAACAGACAAACAGATAGACAATAATTTTAAAAATGGATCAGATGAACTCTATAGCATTCCCCAGGTCATCCCCAGTCATCTTTTCAAAGAACTTTTCAATGTACAGACACGATCCTTCTAGAGATTTATTATAGTATAGATAGATATTCTGATACCCACATAAATATTTATTAAATTTATTTAAGAAAAAAAATTTCATAGGTTCCTCCCTAAAAATTAGTATATCTTTTTTGTTTGTGGTCCGATGTTGGTCAAACAAAGTGCAGATCCCTTTCTAAGCTTCAAGCAGTATATTTGTGAAAGTCTCATCGAAATCCATTGCTTAGTTTCCGAGATCCTTAAGTTCAAACAGACAAACAGACAGACAATAATTTTAAAAATGGATCAGATGAACTCTATAGCATTCCCCAGGTCATCCCCAGTCATCTTTTCAAAGAAATTTTCAATGTACAGGCACGACCCTTCTAGAGATTTATTATAGTATAGATAGATATGCTGATACCCACATAAATATTTATTAAATTTATTTAAGAAAAAAAATTTCATAGGTTCCTCCCTAAAAATTAGTATATCTTTTTTGTTTGTGGTCCGATGTTGATAAAACAAAGTACAGATCCCTTTCTAAGCTTCAAGCAGTATATTTGTGAAAGTCTCATCAAAATCCATTGCTTAGTTTCCGAGATCCTTAAGTTCAAACAGACAAACAGACAGACAATAATTTTAAAAATGGATCAGATGAACTCTATAGCATTCCCCAGGTCATCCCCAGTCATCTTTTCAAAGAAATTTTCAATGTACAGACACGACCCTTCTAGAGATTTATTATAGTATAGATAGATATGCTGATACCCACATAAATATTTATTAAATTTATTTAAGAAA
This sequence comes from Sphenella marginata, assembly GCA_951509765.1. Taxonomy (NCBI): domain Eukaryota; kingdom Metazoa; phylum Arthropoda; class Insecta; order Diptera; family Tephritidae; genus Sphenella; species Sphenella marginata. The sequence continues at coordinate 29,547,596 of OX608078.1, read as the reverse complement.
AAAAATTTCATAGGTTCCTCCCTAAACATTAGTATATCTTTTTTGTTTGTGGTCCGATTTTGATAAAACAAAGTGCAGATCCCTTTCTAAGCTTCAAGCAGTATATTTGTGAAAGTCTCATCAAAATCAATTGCTTAGTTTCCGAGATCCTTAAGTTCAAACAGACAAACAGACAGACAATAATTTTAAAAATGGATCAGATGAACTCTATAGCATTCCCCAGGTCATCCCCAGTCATCTTTTCAAAGAAATTTTCAATGTACAGACACGACCCTTCTAGAGATTTATTATAGTATAGATAGATATGCTGATACCCACATAAATATTTATTAAATTTATTTAAGAAAAAAAATTTCATAGGTTCCTCCCTAAACATTAGTATATCTTTTTTGTTTGTGGTCCGATGTTGATAAAACAAAGTGCAGATCCCTTTCTAATCTTCAAGCAGTATATTTGTGAAAGTCTCATCGAAATCCATTGCTTAGTTTCCGAGATCCTTAAGTTCAAACAGACAAACAGACAGACAATAATTTTAAAAATGGATCAGATGAACTCTATAGCATTCCCCAGGTCATCCCCAGTCATCTTTTCAAAGAAATTTTCAATGTACAGGCACGACCCTTCTAGAGATTTATTATAGTATAGATAGATATGCTGATACCCACATAAATATTTATTAAATTTATTTAAGAAAAAATATTTCATAGGTTCCTCCCTAAAAATTAGTATATCTTTTTTGTTTGTGGTCCGATGTTGATAAAACAAAGTGCAGATCCCTTTCTAATCTTCAAGCAGTATATTTGTGAAAGTCTCATCGAAATCCATTGCTTAGTTTCCGAGATCCTTAAGTTCAAACAGACAAACAGACACACAGACAGACAATAATTTTAAAAATGGATCAGATGAGCTCTATAGCATTCCCCAGGTCATCCCCAGTCATCTTTTCAAAGAAATTTTCAATGTACAGACACGACCCTTCTAGAGATTTATTATAGTATAGATAGATATGCTGATACCCACATAAATATTTATTAAATTTATTTAAGAAAAAATATTTCATAGGTTCCTCCCTAAAAATTAGTATATCTTTTTTGTTTGTGGTCCGATGTTGATAAAACAAAGTGCAGATCCCTTTCTAATCTTCAAGCAGTATATTTGTGAAAGTCTCATCGAAATCCATTGCTTAGTTTCCGAGATCCTTAAGTTCAAACAGACAAACAGACAGACAATAATTTTAAAAATGGATCAGATGAACTCTATAGCATTCCCCAGGTCATCCCCAGTCATCTTTTCAAAGAAATTTTCAATGTACAGGCACGACCCTTCTAGAGATTTATTATAGTATAGATAGATATGCTGATACCCACATAAATATTTATTAAATTTATTTAAGAAAAAAAATTTCATAGGTTCCTCCCTAAAAATTAGTATATCTTTTTTGTTTGTGGTCCGATGTTGATAAAACAAAGTGCAGATCCCTTTCTAAGCTTCAAGCAGTATACTTGTGAAAGTCTCATCAAAATCCATTGCTTAGTTTCCGAGATCCTTAAGTTCAAACAGACAAACAGACAAACAGACAGACAATAATTTTAAAAATGGATCAGATGAACTCTATAGCATTCCCCAGGTCATCCCCAGTCATCTTTTCAAAGAAATTTTCAATGTACAGACACGACCCTTCTAGAGATTTATTATAGTATAGATAGATATGCTGATACCCACATAAATATTTATTAAATTTATTTAAGAAAAAAAATTTCATAGGTTCCTCCCTAAACATTAGTATATCTTTTTTGTTTGTGGTCCGATTTTGATAAAACAAAGTGCAGATCCCTTTCTAAGCTTCAAGCAGTATATTTGTGAAAGTCTCATCAAAATCCATTGCTTAGTTTCCGAGATCCTTAAGTTCAAACAGACAAACAGACAGACAATAATTTTAAAAATGGATCAGATGAACTCTATAGCATTCCCCAGGTCATCCCCAGTAATCTTTTCAAAGAAATTTTCAATGTACAGACACGACCCTTCTAGAGATTTATTATAGTATAGATAGATAGATAGATATGCTGATACCCACATAAATATTAATTTAAATTATTTAAGAAAAAAAATGTCATAGGTTCCTCCCTAAAAATTAGTATATCTTTTTTGTTTGTGGTCCGATTTTGATAAAACAAAGTGCAGATCCCTTTCTAAGCTTCAAGCAGTATACTTGTGGAAGTCTCATCAAAATCCATTGCTTAGTTTCCGAGATCCTTAAGTTCAAACAGACAAACAGACAGACAATAATTTTAAAAATGGATCAGATGAACTCTATAGCATTCCCCAGGTCATCCCCAGTCATCTTTTCAAAGAAATTTTCAATGTACAGACACGACCCTTCTAGAGATTTATTATAGTATAGATAGATATTCTGATACCCACATAAATATTTATTAAATTTATTTAAGAAAAAAAATTTCATAGGTTCCTCCCTAAAAATTAGTATATCTTTTTTGTTTGTGGTCCGATGTTGATAAAACAAAGTGCAGATCCCTTTCTAAGCTTCAAGCAGTATATTTAAGAAAGTCTCATCAAAATCCATTGCTTAGTTTCCGAGATCCTTAAGTTCAAACAGACAAACAGACAGACAATAATTTTAAAAATGGATCAGATGAACTCTATAGCATTCCCCAGGTCATCCCCAGTCATCTTTTCAAAGAAATTTTCAATGTACAGACACGACCCTTCTAGAGATTTATTATGGTATAGATAGATATGCTGATACCCACACAAATATTTATTAAATTTAATTAAAGAAAAAAATTGCATAGGTTCCTCCCTAAAAATTAGTATATCTTTTTTGTTTGTGGTCCGATTTTGATAAAACGAAGTGCAGATCCCTTTCTAAGCTTCAGGCAGTATATTTGTGAAAGTCTCATCAAAATCCATTGCTTAGTTTCCGAGAGCCTTAAGTTCAAACAGACAAACAGACAGACAATAATTTTAAAAATGGATCAGATGAACTCTATAGCATTCCCCAGGTCATCCCCAGTCATCTTTTCAAAGAACTTTTCAATGTACAGACACGATCCTTCTAGAGATTTATTATAGTATAGATAGATATTCTGATACCCACATAAATATTTATTAAATTTATTTAAGAAAAAAAATTTCATAGGTTCCTCCCTAAAAATTAGTATATCTTTTTTGTTTGTGGTCCGATGTTGATAAAACAAAGTGCAGATCCCTTTCTAAGCTTCAAGCAGTATATTTGTGAAAGTCTCATCGAAATCCATTGCTTAGTTTCCGAGATCCTTAAGTTCAAACAGACAAACAGACAGACAATAATTTTAAAAATGGATCAGATGAACTCTATAGCATTCCCCAGGTCATCCCCAGTCATCTTTTCAAAGAAATTTTCAATATACAGGCACGACCCTTCTAGAGATTTATTATAGTATAGATAGATATGCTGATACCCACATAAATATTTATTAAATTTATTTAAGAAAAAAAATTTCATAGGTTCCTCCCTAAAAATTAGTATATCTTTTTTGTGTGTGGTCCGATGTTGATAAAACAAAGTACAGATCCCTTTCTAAGCTTCAAGCAGTATATTTGTGAAAGTCTCATCAAAATCCATTGCTTAGTTTCCGAGATCCTTAAGTTCAAACAGACAAACAGACAGACAATAATTTTAAAAATGGATCAGATGAACTCTATAGCATTCCCCAGGTCATCCCCAGTCATCTTTTCAAAGAAATTTTCAATGTATAGGCACGACCCTTCTAGAGATTTATTATAGTATAGATAGATATGCTGATACCCACATAAATATTTATTAAATTTATTTAAGAAAAAAAATTGCATAGGTTCCTCCCTAAAAATTAGTATATCTTTTTTGTTTGTGGTCCGATTTTGATAAAACAAAGTGCAGATCCCTTTCTAAGCTTCAAGCAGTATATTTAAGAAAGTCTCATCAAAATCCATTGCTTAGTTTCCGAGCTCCTTAAGTTCAAACAGGCAAACAGACAAACAGACAGACAATAATTTTAAAAATGGATCAGATGAACTCTATAGCATTCCCCAGGTCATCCCCATTCATCTTTTCAAAGAAATTTTCAATGTACAGACACGACCCTTCTAGAGATTTATTATAGTATAGATAGATATTCTGATACCCACATAAATATTTATTAAATTTATTTAAGAAAAAAAATTTCATAGGTTCCTCCCTAAAAATTAGTATATCTTTTTTGTTTGTGGTCCGATGTTGATAAAACAAAGTGCAGATCCCTTTCTAAGCTTCAAGCAGTATATTTAAGAAAGTCTCATCAAAATCCATTGCTTAGTTTCCGAGATCCTTAAGTTCAAACAGACAAACAGACAGACAATAATTTTAAAAATGGATCAGATGAACTCTATAGCATTCCCCAGGTCATCCCCAGTCATCTTTTCAAAGAAATTTTCAATGTACAGACACGACCCTTCTAGAGATTTATTATAGTATAGATAGATATGCTGATACCCACATAAATATTTATTAAATTTAATTAAAGAAAAAAATTGCATAGGTTCCTCCCTAAAAATTAGTATATCTTTTTTGTTTGTGGTCCGATTTTGATAAAACAAAGTGCAGATCCCTTTCTAAGCTTCAGGCAGTATATTTGTGAAAGTCTCATCAAAATCCATTGCTTAGTTTCCGAGAGCCTTAAGTTCAAACAGACAAACAGACAGACAATAATTTTAAAAATGGATCAGATGAACTCTATAGCATTCCCCAGGTCATCCCCAGTCATCTTTTCAAAGAACTTTTCAATGTACAGGCACGACCCTTCTAGAGATTTATTATAGTATAGATAGATATGCTGATACCCACATAAATATTTATTTAAATTATTTAAGAAAAAAAATGTCATAGGTTCCTCCCTAAAAATTAGTATATCTTTTTTGTTTGTGGTCCGATTTTGATAAAACAAAGTGCAGATCCCTTTCTAAGCTTCAAGCAGTATACTTGTGAAAGTCTCATCAAAATCCATTGCTTAGTTTCCGAGATCCTTAAGTTCAAACAGACAAACAGACAGACAATAATTTTAAAAATGGATCAGATGAACTCTATAGCATTCCCCAGGTCATCCCCAGTCATCTTTTCAAAGAAATTTTCAATGTACAGACACGACCCTTCTAGAGATTTATTATAGTATAGATAGATATTCTGATACCCACATAAATATTTATTAAATTTATTTAAGAAAAAAAATTTCATAGGTTCCTCCCTAAAAATTAGTATATCTTTTTTGTTTGTGGTCCGATGTTGATAAAACAAAGTGCAAATCCCTTTCTAAGCTTCAAGCAGTATATTTAAGAAAGTCTCATCAAAATCCATTGCTTAGTTTCCGAGATCCTTAAGTTCAAACAGACAAACAGACAGACAATAATTTTAAAAATGGATCAGATGAACTCTATAGCATTCCCCAGGTCATCCCCAGTCATCTTTTCAAAGAAATTTTCAATGTACAGACACGACCCTTCTAGAGATTTATTATAGTATAGATAGATATGCTGATACCCACACAAATATTTATTAAATTTAATTAAAGAAAAAAATTGCATAGGTTCCTCCCTAAAAATTAGTATATCTTTTTTGTTTGTGGTCCGATTTTGATAAAACGAAGTGCAGATCCCTTTCTAAGCTTCAGGCAGTATATTTGTGAAAACCTCATCAAAATCCATTGCTTAGTTTCCGAGAGCCTTAAGTTCAAACAGACAAACAGACAGACAATAATTTTAAAAATGGATCAGATGAACTCTATAGCATTCCCCAGGTCATCCCCAGTCATCTTTTCAAAGAACTTTTCAATGTACAGACACGATCCTTCTAGAGATTTATTATAGTATAGATAGATATTCTGATACCCACATAAATATTTATTAAATTTATTTAAGAAAAAAAATTTCATAGGTTCCTCCCTAAAAATTAGTATATCTTTTTTGTTTGTGGTCCGATGTTGATAAAACAAAGTGCAGATCCCTTTCTAAGCTTCAAGCAGTATATTTGTGAAAGTCTCATCGAAATCCATTGCTTAGTTTCCGAGATCCTTAAGTTCAAACAGACAAACAGACAGACAATAATTTTAAAAATGGATCAGATGAACTCTATAGCATTCCCCAGGTCATCCCCAGTCATCTTTTCAAAGAAATTTTCAATATACAGGCACGACCCTTCTAGAGATTTATTATAGTATAGATAGATATGCTGATACCCACATAAATATTTATTAAATTTATTTAAGAAAAAAAATTTCATAGGTTCCTCCCTAAAAATTAGTATATCTTTTTTGTTTGTGGTCCGATGTTGATAAAACAAAGCGCAGATCCCTTTCTAAGCTTCAAGCAGTATATTTGTGAAAGTCTCATCAAAATCCATTGCTTAGTTTCCGAGATCCTTAAGTTCAAACAGACAAACAGACAAACAGACAGACAATAAGTTTAAAAATGGATCAGATGAACTCTATAGCATTCCCCAGGTCATCCCCATTCATCTTTTCAAAGAAATTTTCAATGTACAGACACGACCCTTCTAGAGATTTATTATAGTATAGATAGATATGCTGATACCCACATAAATATTTATTAAATTTATTTAAGAAAAAAAATTTCATAGGTTCCTCCCTAAAAATTAGTATATCTTTTTTGTTTGTGGTCCGATGTTGATAAAACAAACAGCAGATCCCTTTCTAAGCTTCAAGCAGTATATTTGTGAAAGTCTCATCAAAATCCATTGCTTAGTTTCCGAGATCCTTAAGTTCAAACAGACAAACAGACAGACAATAATTTTAAAAATGGATCAGATGAACTCTATAGCATTACCCAGGTCATCCCCAGTCATCCTTTCAAAGAAATTTTCAATGTACAGGCACGACCCTTCTAGAGATTTATTATAGTATAGATAGATATGCTGATACCCACATAAATATTTATTAAATTTATTTAAGAAAAAAAATTTCATAGGTTCCTCCCTAAACATTAGTATATCTTTTTTGTTTGTGTCCGATTTTGATAAAACAAAGTGCAGATCCCTTTCTAAGCTTCAAGCAGTATATTTGTGAAAGTCTCATCAAAATCCATTGCTTAGTTTCCGAGATCCTTAAGTTCAAACAGACAAACAGACAGACAATAATTTTAAAAATGGATCAGATGAACTCTATAACATTCCCCAGGTCATCCCCAGTCATCTTTTCAAAGAAATTTTCAATGTACAGACACGACCCTTCTAGAGATTTATTATAGTATAGATAGATAGATAGATAGATATGCTGATACCCACATAAATATTTATTTAAATTATTTAAGAAAAAAAATTTCATAGGTTCCTCCCTAAAAATTAGTATATCTTTTTTGTTTGTGGTCCGATTTTGATAAAACAAAGTGCAGATCCCTTTCTAAGCTTCAAGCAGTATATTTGTGAAAGTCTCATCAAAATCCATTGCTTAGTTTCCGAGATCCTTCAGTTCAAACAGACAAACAGACAGACAATAATTTTAAAAATGGATCAGATGAACTCTATAGCATTCCCCAGGTCATCCCCATTCATCTTTTCAAAGAAATTTTCAATGTACAGACACGACCCTTCTAGAGATTTATTATAGTATAGATAGATATTCTGATACCCACATAAATATTTATTAAATTTATTTAAGAAAAAAAATTTCATAGGTTCCTCCCTAAAAATTAGTATATCTTTTTTGTTTGTGGTCCGATGTTGATAAAACAAAGTGCAGATCCCTTTCTAAGCTTCAAGCAGTATATTTAAGAAAGTCTCATCAAAATCCATTGCTTAGTTTCCGAGATCCTTAAGTTCAAACAGACAAACAGACAGACAATAATTTTAAAAATGGATCAGATGAACTCTATAGCATTCCCCAGGTCATCCCCAGTCATCTTTTCAAAGAAATTTTCAATGTACAGACACGACCCTTCTAGAGATTTATTATAGTATAGATAGATATGCTGATACCCACATAAATATTTATTAAATTTAATTAAAGAAAAAAATTGCATAGGTTCCTCCCTAAAAATTAGTATATCTTTTTTGTTTGTGGTCCGATTTTGATAAAACAAAGTGCAGATCCCTTTCTAAGCTTCAGGCAGTATATTTGTGAAAGTCTCATCAAAATCCATTGCTTAGTTTCCGAGAGCCTTAAGTTCAAACAGACAAACAGACAGACAATAATTTTAAAAATGGATCAGATGAACTCTATAGCATTCCCCAGGTCATCCCCAGTCATCTTTTCAAAGAACTTTTCAATGTACAGACACGATCCTTCTAGAGATTTATTATAGTATAGATAGATATTCTGATACCCACATAAATATTTATTAAATTTATTTAAGAAAAAAAATTTCATAGGTTCCTCCCTAAAAATTAGTATATCTTTTTTGTTTGTGGTCCGATGTTGATAAAACAAAGCGCAGATCCCTTTCTAAGCTTCAAGCAGTATATTTGTGGAAGTCTCATCAAAATCCATTGCTTAGTTTCCGAGATCCTTAAGTTCAAACAGACAAACAGACAAACAGACAGACAATAAGTTTAAAAATGGATCAGATGAACTCTATAGCATTCCCCAGGTCATCCCCATTCATCTTTTCAAAGAAATTTTCAATGTACAGACACGACCCTTCTAGAGATTTATTATAGTATAGATAGATATGCTGATACCCACATAAATATTTATTAAATTTATTTAAGAAAAAAAATTTCATAGGTTCCTCCCTAAAAATTAGTATATCTTTTTTGTTTGTGGTCCGATGTTGATAAAACAAACAGCAGATCCCTTTCTAAGCTTCAAGCAGTATATTTGTGAAAGTCTCATCAAAATCCATTGCTTAGTTTCCGAGATCCTTAAGTTCAAACAGACAAACAGACAGACAATAATTTTAAAAATGGATCAGATGAACTCTATAGCATTACCCAGGTCATCCCCAGTCATCCTTTCAAAGAAATTTTCAATGTACAGGCACGACCCTTCTAGAGATTTATTATAGTATAGATAGATATGCTGATACCCACATAAATATTTATTAAATTTATTTAAGAAAAAAAATTTCATAGGTTCCTCCCTAAACATTAGTATATCTTTTTTGTTTGTGTCCGATTTTGATAAAACAAAGTGCAGATCCCTTTCTAAGCTTCAAGCAGTATATTTGTGAAAGTCTCATCAAAATCCATTGCTTAGTTTCCGAGATCCTTAAGTTCAAACAGACAAACAGACAGACAATAATTTTAAAAATGGATCAGATGAACTCTATAACATTCCCCAGGTCATCCCCAGTCATCTTTTCAAAGAAATTTTCAATGTACAGACACGACCCTTCTAGAGATTTATTATAGTATAGATAGATAGATAGATAGATATGCTGATACCCACATAAATATTTATTTAAATTATTTAAGAAAAAAAATTTCATAGGTTCCTCCCTAAAAATTAGTATATCTTTTTTGTTTGTGGTCCGATTTTGATAAAACAAAGTGCAGATCCCTTTCTAAGCTTCAAGCAGTATATTTGTGAAAGTCTCATCAAAATCCATTGCTTAGTTTCCGAGATCCTTCAGTTCAAACAGACAAACAGACAGACAATAATTTTAAAAATGGATCAGATGAACTCTATAGCATTCCCCAGGTCATCCCCATTCATCTTTTCAAAGAAATTTTCAATGTACAGACACGACCCTTCTAGAGATTTATTATAGTATAGATAGATATTCTGATACCCACATAAATATTTATTAAATTTATTTAAGAAAAAAAATTTCATAGGTTCCTCCCTAAAAATTAGTATATCTTTTTTGTTTGTGGTCCGATGTTGATAAAACAAAGTGCAGATCCCTTTCTAAGCTTCAAGCAGTATATTTGAGAAAGTCTCATCAAAATCCATTGCTTAGTTTCCGAGATCCTTAAGTTCAAACAGACAAACAGACAGACAATAATTTTAAAAATGGATCAGATGAACTCTATAGCATTCCCCAGGTCATCCCCAGTCATCTTTTCAAAGAAATTTTCAATGTACAGACACGACCCTTCTAGAGATTTATTATAGTATAGATAGATATGCTGATACCCACATAAATATTTATTAAATTTAATTAAAGAAAAAAATTGCATAGGTTCCTCCCTAAAAATTAGTATATCTTTTTTGTTTGTGGTCCGATTTTGATAAAACAAAGTGCAGATCCCTTTCTAAGCTTCAGGCAGTATATTTGTGAAAGTCTCATCAAAATCCATTGCTTAGTTTCCGAGAGCCTTAAGTTCAAACAGACAAACAGACAGACAATAATTTTAAAAATGGATCAGATGAACTCTATAGCATTCCCCAGGTCATCCCCAGTCATCTTTTCAAAGAACTTTTCAATGTACAGGCACGACCCTTCTAGAGATTTATTATAGTATAGATAGATATGCTGATACCCACATAAATATTTATTAAATTTATTTAAGAAAAAAAATTTCATAGGTTCCTCCCTAAAAATTAGTATATCTTTTTTGTTTGTGGTCCGATGTTGATAAAACAAAGTACAGATCCCTTTCTAAGCTTCAAGCAGTATATTTGTGAAAGTCTCATCAAAATCCATTGCTTAGTTTCCGAGATCCTTAAGTTCAAACAGACAAACAGACAGACAATAATTTTAAAAATGGATCAGATGAACTCTATAGCATTCCCCAGGTCATCCCCAGTCATCTTTTCAAAGAAATTTTCAATGTATAGGCACGACCCTTCTAGAGATTTATTATAGTATAGATAGATATGCTGATACCCACATAAATATTTATTAAATTTATTTAAGAAAAAAAATTTCATAGGTTCCTCCCTAAAAATTAGTATATCTTTTTTGTTTGTGGTCCGATGTTGATAAAACAAAGCGCAGATCCCTTTCTAAGCTTCAAGCAGTATATTTGTGAAAGTCTCATCGAAATCCATTGCTTAGTTTCCGAGATCCTTAAGTTCAAACAGACAAACAGACAAACAGACAGACAATAATTTTAAAAATGGATCAGATGAACTCTATAGCATTCCCCAGGTCATCCCCAGTCATCTTTTCAAAGAAATTTTCAATGTACAGACACGACCCTTCTAGAGATTTATTATAGTATAGATAGATATGCTGATACCCACATAAATATTTATTAAATTTATTTAAGCAAAAAAATTTCATAGGTTCCTCCCTAAAAATTAGTATATCTTTTTTGTTTGTGGTCCGATGTTGATAAAACAAAGTGCAGATCCCTTTCTAAGCTTCATGCAGTATATTTGTGAAAGTCTCATCGAAATCCATTGCTTAGTTTCCGAGATCCTTAAGTTCAAACAGACAAACAGACAGACAATAATTTTAAAAATGGATCAGATGAACTCTATAGCATTCCCCAGGTCATCCCCAGTCATCTTTTCAAAGAAATTTTCAATGTACAGGCACGACCCTTCTAGAGATTTATTATAGTATAGATAGATATGCTGATACCCACATAAATATTTATTAAATTTATTTAAGAAAAAAAATTTCATAGGTTCCTCCCTAAAAATTAGTATATCTTTTTTGTTTGTGGTCCGATGTTGATAAAACAAACAGCAGATCCCTTTCTAAGCTTCAAGCAGTATATTTGTGAAAGTCTCATCAAAATCCATTGCTTAGTTTTCGAGATCCTTAAGTTCAAACAGACAAACAGACAGACAATAATTTTAAAAATGGATCAGATGAGCTCTATAGCATTCCCCAGGTCATCCCCAGTCATCTTTTCAAAGAAATTTTCAATGTACAGACACGACCCTTCTAGAGATTTATTATAGTATAGATAGATATGCTGATACCCACATAAATATTTATTAAATTTATTTAAGAAAAAATATTTCATAGGTTCCTCCCTAAAAATTAGTATATCTTTTTTGTTTGTGGTCCGATGTTGATAAAACAAAGTGCAGATCCCTTTCTAATCTTCAAGCAGTATACCTGTGAAAGTCTCATCGAAATCCATTGCTTAGTTTCCGAGATCCTTAAGTTCAAACAGACAAACAGACAAACAGACAGACAATAATTTTAAAAATGGATCAGATGAACTCTATAGCATTCCCCAGGTCATCCCCAGTCATCTTTTCAAAGAAATTTTCAATGTACAGGCACGACCCTTCTAGAGATTTATTATAGTATAGATAGATATGCTGATACCCACATAAATATTTATTAAATTTATTTAAGAAAAAAAATTTCATAGTTTCCTCCCTAAAAATTAGTATATCTTTTTTGTTTGTGGTCCGATGTTGATAAAACAAAGTGCAGATCCCTTTCTAAGCTTCAAGCAGTATATTTGTGAAAGTCTCATCAAAATCCATTGCTTAGTTTCCGAGATCCTTAAGTTCAAACAGACAAACAGACAGACAATAATTTTAAAAATGGATCAGATGAACTCTATAGCATTCCCCAGGTCATCCCCAGTCATCTTTTCAAAGAAATTTTCAATGTACAGACACGACCCTTCTAGAGATTTATTATAGTATAGATAGATATGCTGATACCCACATAAATATTTATTAAATTTATTTAAGAAAAAAAATTTCATAGGTTCCTCCCTAAACATTAGTATATCTTTTTTGTTTGTGGTCCGATTTTGATAAAACAAAGTGCAGAGCCCTTTCTAAGCTTCAAGCAGTATATTTGTGAAAGTCTCATCAAAATCCATTGCTTAGTTTCCGAGATCCTTAAGTTCAAACAGACAAACAGACAGACAATAATTTTAAAAATGGATCAGATGAACTCTATAGCATTCCCCAGGTCATCCCCAGTCATCTTTTCAAAGAAATTTTCAATGTACAGACACGACCCTTCTAGAGATTTATTATAGTATAGATAGATATGCTGATACCCACATAAATATTTATTAAATTTAATTAAAGAAAAAAATTGCATAGGTTCCTCCCTAAAAATTAGTATATCTTTTTTGTTTGTGGTCCGATGTTGATAAAACAAAGTGCAGATCCCTTTCTAAGCTTCAAGCAGTATATTTGTGAAAGTCTCATCAAAATCCATTGCTTAGTTTCCGAGAGCCTTAAGTTCAAACAGACAAACAGACAGACAATAATTTTAAAAATGGATCAGATGAACTCTATAGCATTCCCCAGGTCATCCCCAGTCATCTTTTCAAAGAAATTTTCAATGTACAGACACGACCCTTCTAGAGATTTATTATAGTATAGATAGATATGCTGATACCCACATAAATATTTATTAAATTTATTTAAGAAAAAAAATTTCATAGGTTCCTCCCTAAACATTAGTATATCTTTTTTGTTTGTGGTCCGATTTTGATAAAACAAAGTGCAGATCCCTTTCTAAGCTTCAAGCAGTATATTTGTGAAAGTCTCATCAAAATCCATTGCTTAGTTTCTGAGATCCTTAAGTTCAAACAGACAAACAGACAGACAATAATTTTAAAAATAGATCAGATGAACTCTATAGCATTCCCCAGGTCATCCCCAGTCATCTTTTCAAAGAAATTTTCAATGTACAGACACGACCCTTCTAGAGATTTATTATAGTATAGATAGATAGATAGATAGATATGCTGATACCCACATAAATATTTATTTAAATTATTTAAGAAAAAAAATTTCATAGGTTCCTCCCTAAAAATTAGTATATCTTTTTTGTTTGTGGTCCGATGTTGATAAAACAAAGCGCAGATCCCTTTCTAAGCTTCAAGCAGTATATTTGTGAAAGTCTCATCGAAATCCATTGCTTAGTTTCCGAGATCCTTAAGTGCAAACAGACAAACAGACAAACAGACAGACAATAATTTTAAAAATGGATCAGATGAACTCTATAGCATTCCCCAGGTCATCCCCAGTCATCTTTTCAAAGAAATTTTCAATGTACAGACACGACCCTTCTAGAGATTTATTATAGTATAGATAGATATGCTGATACCCACATAAATCTTATAAATAAAAATGAATGTGTGTCTGTGTGTCTGTGTGTCTGCGTGTCTGTGTGTGTGTGTCTGTGTGTCCTTTATGGGCGTCCAAAGTACTCAACCGATTTTTATGAAATTTTCACAGTATATTCTTGGGATCATCGGTTAAAGCATAGGCTATATTAATTTTTGGAAAAGTGGGCGGTGCCACGCCCCCAGGCTATATAAAACTACAACTCTTCATAACTCTGAACATATTTGGTCTAAATTAATGATTTTTGGATATGTGTGTCCTTTGGTCAAGATTTATGTAATTTTGGAAAAGTGGGCGGTGCCACGCCCACATTTTTTGTGTTTTGTTTGTACTTCAATAATGTCCAAAGTTTATGGTCGAACTCTTTTAAACTTTCAAGATTGGTTCAGAAGATTGTTGTGTACGATTTAGGCTATATCAATTTTTGGAAAAGTAGGCGGTGCCACGCCCCCCGGCTATATAAAATTTAAATTCTTCATAGCTCTGAACATATTTGGTCTAAATTAATGATTTCTGGATATGTGTGTCCTTTAGTCAAGATTTATGTAATTTTGGAAAAGTGGGCGGTGCCACGCCCACATTTTTTGTGTTTTGTTTGTACTTCAATAAATCCAAAGTTTATGGTCGATCTCTTTTAAAATTTCAAGATTGGTTAAGAAAATTGTTGTGTACGACTTAGGCTATATCAATTTTTGGAAAAGTAGGCGGTGCCACGCCCCCAGGCTATATAAAATTTAAATTCTTCATAGCTCTGAACATATTTGGTCTAAATTAATGATTTCTGGATATTTGTGTCCTTTGGTCAAGATGTATGTAATTTTGGAAAAGTGGGCGGTGCCACGCCCACATTTTTTGTGTTTTGTGTGTACTTCAATAATGTCCAAAGTTTATGGTCGATCTCTTTTAAACTTTCAAGATTGGTTCAGAAGATTGTTGTGTACGATTTAGGCTATATCAATTTTTGGAAAAGTAGGCGGTGCCACGCCCCCAGGCTATATAAAATTTAAATTCTTCATACGTAGCTCTGAACATATTTGGTCTAAATTAATGATTTCTGGATATGTGTGTCCTTTAGTCAAGATTTGTGTAATTTTGGAAAAGTGGGCGGTGCCACGCCCACATTTTTTGTGTTTTGTTTGTACTTCAATAATGTCCAAAGTTTATGGTCGATCTCTTTTAAACTTTCAAGATTGGTTAAGAAAATTGTTTTGTACGATTCAGGCTATATCAATTTTTGGAAAAGTAGCCAGTGCCACGCCCCCAGGCTATATAAAATTTAAATTCTTCATAACTCTGAACATATTTGGTCTAAATTAATGATTTCTGGATATGTGTGTCCTTTGGTCAAGATTTATGTAATTTTGGAAAAGTGGGCGGTGCCACGCCCACATTTTTTGTGTTTTGTTTGTACTTCAATAATGTCCAAAGTTTATGGTCGATCTCTTTTAAACTTTCAAGATTGGTTCAGAAGATTGTTGTGTACGATTCAGGCTATATCAATTTTTGGAAAAGTAGGCGGTGCCACGCCCCCAGGCTATATAAAATTTAAATTCTTCATAACTCTGAACATATTAGGTCTAAATTAAAGATTTTTGGATATGTGTATCCTTTAGTCAAGATGTATATAATTTTGGAAAAGTGGGCGGTGCCACGCCCAAATGTTTTGTGTTTTGTTTGTACTTCAATAAGTTCAAAGTTTATGGTCGATCTTCTCTAAATTTCCAGATTGGTTCAGAAGATTGTTGTGCCACGCCCCCAGGCTATATAAAATTTAAATCATTATAACTTTGAATATTTTTGGTCTAAACTAATGATTTTTGGATATGTGTGTCCCTTGGTCAAGAATTATATAATTTGGGAAATGTGGGCGTGGCACCTGTTGATCTGTTTTAAACTTTTCCAATACGTTAAAATCTTCGTTGGGTACGACATATGTACATAGGCTACATTTGTAAATTCTTTGGAAAAGTGGGCAGTTCCAAGACCACAAGCTAAGTAATATTTCAATTTGTTATATCCCTGAATGTATTTGCTTTAGTGACATTTTAACGTTCTTAAATCTTAATCAAAGCACTTAATTTTTTTTGTTTGTTATTGCCGTTCATACATATCCAGAGTATTATAGGTAGATATTGGATATAATTAAATAAGTACTAACTATACATCTGCTCAGCAGCGCATAATGGTTTTTGTCATACCCATTGAGTTCAAAAGATCCGTTTTTTGAGTTGGACATCCAAAAAATTTATTTGTTTATACCAAAGACTTTAAAGCCACAAACATTGTATATCCTAAAGCACTGCAATAAATGGAATGTTAAAAGTTAAAGAAAAATATTTGAAAATGTATTTCTAGGGAAGTCACTGGTCAGGCAGAACAACGTCTGCCGGGTCTGCTAGTACTATAATAAATCTCTAGAAGGGTCGTGTCTGTACATTGAAAATTTCTTTGAAAAAATTACTGGGGGTGACTTGGGGAATACTATAGAGTTCATCTGACCCATTTTTAGAATTATCGTCTGTCTGTTTGTCTGTTTGAACTTAAGGATCTCGGAAACTAAGCAATGGATTTTGATGAGACTTTTACAAATATACTGCTTGAAGCTTAGAAAGGGATCTGCACTTTGTTTTATCAAAATCGGACCACAAACAAAAAAGATATACTAATTTTTAGGGAGGAACCTATGAAATTTTTTTTCTTAAATAAATTTAAATAAATATTTATGTGTGTATCAGCATATCTATACTATAATAAATCTCTAGAAGGGTCGTGTCTGTACATTGAAAATTTCTTTGAAAAAATTACTGGGGGTGACTTGGGGAATACTATAGAGTTCATCTGACCCATTTTTAGAATTATCGTCTGTCTGTTTGTCTGTTTGAACTTAAGGATCTCGGAAACTAAGGAATGGATTTTGATGAGACTTTCACAAGTATACTGCTTGAAGCTTAGAAAGGGATTTGCACTTTGTTTTATCAAAATCGAACAAAAAAGATATACTAATTTTTAGGGAGGAACCTATGAAATTTTTTTTTTTAAATAAATTTATATGAAGAAAAATTCACTTAGTTTGTCAAAAAAAAACTAAGCGTGCCTTTCTAAAATTTTTGTTTACTTTTTTTTCAATGTCTGCTAAATCAAAAATCAATTGCATAGGTACACTGCCGCGCTATGTGGAAAGTAACAAAGTTTGTTACGTTTTCACGCCAAAACTAAGGCACCTAGCAGTATGAAACTTTGTACACATTTTCTCTGTGACCTGGAAGGATTCATGGAGATGATATTTGTTTGATAAATTAATCGATAACAGAGTTATCGGCGAAAATAAGGTTGCCCTAAAACCTCAAAACTTTCCTACAATTTGAGTATCAACCGAAAGAGGAAGTCCCCTTTTTTCATTTAAACTTCGATATAATTCGATAAATTTATCGATAACTTAATTATACGTCAGAAAATCCAAAAATCTTAAAATTTCCCTGCAATATGGATATCAAATGAAAGGGGAGATCCAAAGGTTTCATTTATACTTCGATATATTTCGATACATTTTTCCATAGCTGAGTTATCGGTCAAAATATGATTGCACAAAAACCTTAAAAATGGCCTACAATATGGGTATCAAACGAAAGGGGAAGGCCCCAGGTTTCATTTGTACTTCAATATTTTTCGATAAGTTTATCGATAACTGAGTCATCGGTCAAAATGCGATTGCCCGAAAACCTTAATATTACCCTACAATATGTGTATCAAACGAAATGGGATAGCTCCAGGTTTCTTTTGGACTTTGATATATTTCGATAAGTTTATCGATATCTGAGTTATCGGTGATTGCCCAAAAATCTTAACATTACCCCATAATATGGGTATAAAACGAAAGGAGAAGGCCGCAGGTTTCATTTAGACTTCGATTGGTTTCGATAAATGTATCGATGATGAGTTATCGGTGAAAATGTGATTGCCCAAAAACCTTAAACTTGCCCTACAATATGGGTATCAAACGAAAGGGAAAAGCTCCAGGTTTCATTTGGACTTCGATATATTTCGATAAATTGATAGATAACTGAGTTATCGGTCAAAATGCGAATTCTCGAAAACCTAAATATTACCCTACAATATGGGTATCAAACGAATGGGGATGGTCCCGGGTTTCATTTTTACTTCGATATATTTCAATAAATTTATCGTTAATTTAGTTATCGGGGAGAATGTGATTGCCTTAAAATTTACCTACAATATGGTATCAAATCAGCTTTTGAATTTCGATTCATCCTGACACAATTTGTCAAAATTGAATTCTTGAAAGGCCCCCTAACGTTACCAACGAATACGGCAAAAGAAAATTTTTGAAAACCGGTTTTTAATACTCTTTTTTCAAAATATTCGAATTTGGTAGGCAATAATCTATATATATAAAATTCAAATTATGTAAATATATATGTATGTATGTATGTAGGTAAAGATCGACTTGCGTCCTAAACTTATAAACTGATCGTAACCAAATTTTACACACCCACTGTACATCTTCCAGGGATGGTCACAGGCTAAAAAATATTTTGATATATATAGGGGGCGTGGCACCTCCCATACAAATGGAATTTTCCATTGTCCGTATCTCCGGAAGTATTTATGTTAGACCATTGAAACTCGGTAAGGGGTTATATGGGATCGATCCCTACCACCTCCAAAACAACTGGGTATAACGAAAAAGTGGGCGTGGCACCTCCCATACGAATGAAATACTTCTTAGTCGATATCTCTGGAACTATTTAGGTTAGATCATTGAAACTTGGTTAGGGGTTATATGCAATCGATCCCTACCACCTCCAAAAAAACTGGGGATAACGACAAAGTGGGCGTGGCACCTCCCATACGAATGAAATACTTCTTAGTCGATATCTCTGGAACTATTTAGGTTAGACCATTGAAACTCGGAAAGGGGTTATATGGGATCGATCCCTACCACCTCCAAAACAACTGGGTATAACGAAAAAGTGGGCGTGGCACCTCCCATACGAATGAAATACTTCTTAGTCGATATCTCTGGAACTATTTAGGTTAGATCATTGAAACTTGGTTAGGGGTTATATGCAATCCATCCCTACCACCTCCAAAAAAACTGGGGATAACGACAAAGTGGGCGTGGCACCTCCCATACGAATGAAATACTTCTTAGTCGATATCTCTGGAACTGTTTAGGTTAGACCACTGAAATTTGGTTAGGGGTTATATGGAATCGATCCCTACCACCTCCAAAAAAAACTGGGGATAACGACATAGTGGGCGTGGCACCTCCCATACGAATGAAATACTTCTTAGTCGATATCTCTGGAAGTATTTAGGTTAGACCACTGAAATTTGGTTAGGGGTTATATGGAATCGATCCCTACCACCTCCAAAAAAAACTGGGGATAACGACATAGTGGGCGTGGCACCTCCCAAACGAATGAAATACTTCTTAGTCGATATCTCTGGAACTATTTAGGTTAGACCACTGAAATTTGGTTAGGGGTTATATGGAATCGATCCCTACCACCTCCAAAAAAAACTGGGGATAACGACAGTGTGGGCGTGGCACCTCCCATACGAATGAAATACTTCTTAGTCGATATCTCTGGAAGTATTGAGGTTAGATCATTGAAACTTGGTTGGGGGTTATATGGAATCGATCCCTACCACCTCCAAAAAAAACTGGGGATAACGACAGTGTGGGCGTGGCACCTCCCATACGAATGAAATACTTCTTAGTCGATATCTCTGGAAGTATTGAGGTTAGATCATTGAAATTTGGTTAGGGGTTATATGGAATCGATCCCTACCACCTCCAAAAAAAACTGGGGATAACGAAAAAGGGGGCGTGGCACCTCCCATACGAATGAAATACTTCTTAGTCGATATCTTTGGAAGTATTTAGGTTAGACCACTGAAATTTGGTGAGAGATTATATGGAATCGATCCCTACCACCTCCAAAAAAACTGGGAAGTATTGAGGTTAGATCATTGAAACTTGGTTAGGGGTTATATGGAATCGATCCCTACCACCTCCAAAAAAAACTGGGGATAACGGCAGTGTGGGCGTGGCACCTCCCATACGAATGAAATACTTCTTAGTCGATATCTCTGGACGTATTTAGGTTAGATCATTGAAACTTGGTTAGGGGTTATATGGAATCGATCCCTACCACCTCCAAAAAAATTGGGGTTAACGAAAATGGGGGCGTGGCACCTCCCATACTAATTTTTCAAGCTAAAGTATTTAAGGCAGGAACCTGGAAATTGGTATAGAGCTAAATGATATCAAAACAATTTTCGCGCATAAAAGTGGGGTTATCGTAAAAGTGTTTAAAGTTAGGACCTGAAAATTGATCAGGAGATTAATGATATCAATAGTTCCCGTGTAGGAAAATTTTTTCGCTATTTACTTATGCTCCGGGACAGAAAACTAAAAATTTTGTGTATCGTGTAGCCTTAAACGGAATACTAAAATTTTATATTTTTGAAGTTGTATGCACAATGAAGTAGTGAAAAATTAATAAAAAAATCTATTTTGGGAAGAACGAAGTTTGCCGGGTCAACTATATTTTGTGTATATAAATATGAAATCTTAAAGTATATTATTGATTTTGAAAGGCCCCCTAACTACTTACATCCCGAGCAACGCCGGGTACCCTGCTAGTATTTATTAAATTTATTTAAGCAAAAAAATTTCATAGGTTCCTCCCTAAAAATTAGTATATCTTTTTTGTTTGTGGTCCGATGTTGATAAAACAAAGTGCAGATCCCTTTCAAAGCTTCATGCAGTATATTTGTGAAAGTCTCATCGAAATCCATTGCTTAGTTTCCGAGATCCTTAAGTTCAAACAGACAAACAGACAGACAATAATTTTAAAAATGGATCAGATGAACTCTATAGCATTCCCCAGGTCATCCCCAGTCATCTTTTCAAAGAAATTTTCAATGTACAGGCACGACCCTTCTAGAGATTTATTATAGTATAGATAGATATGCTGATACCCACATAAATATTTATTAAATTTATTTAAGAAAAAAAATTTCATAGGTTCCTCCCTAAAAATTAGTATATCTTTTTTGTTTGTGGTCCGATGTTGATAAAACAAACAGCAGATCCCTTTCTAAGCTTCAACCAGTATATTTGTGAAAGTCTCATCAAAATCCATTGCTTAGTTTTCGAGATCCTTAAGTTCAAACAGACAAACAGACAGACAATAATTTTAAAAATGGATCAGATGAGCTCTATAGCATTCCCCAGGTCATCCCCAGTCATCTTTTCAAAGAAATTTTCAATGTACAGACACGACCCTTCTAGAGATTTATTATAGTATAGATATATATGCTGATACCCACATAAATATTTATTAAATTTATTTAAGAAAAAATATTTCATAGGTTCCTCCCTAAAAATTAGTATATCTTTTTTGTTTGTGGTCCGATGTTGATAAAACAAAGTGCAGATCCCTTTCTAATCTTCAAGCAGTATACCTGTGAAAGTCTCATCGAAATCCATTGCTTAGTTTCCGAGATCCTTAAGTTCAAACAGACAAACAGACAAACAGACAGACAATAATTTTAAAAATGGATCAGATGAACTCTATAGCATTCCCCAGGTCATCCCCAGTCATCTTTTCAAAGAAATTTTCAATGTACAGGCACGACCCTTCTAGAGATTTATTATAGTATATATAGATATGCTGATACCCACATAAATATTTATTAAATTTATTTAAGAAAAAAAATTTCATAGGTTCCTCCCTAAAAATTAGTATATCTTTTTTGTTTGTGGTCCGATGTTGATAAAACAAAGTGCAGATCCCTTTCTAAGCTTCAAGCAGTATATTTGTGGAAGTCTCATCAAAATCCATTGCTTAGTTTCCGAGATCCTTAAGTTCAAACAGACAAACAGACAAACAGACAGACAATAATTTTAAAAATGGATCAGATGAACTCTATAGCATTCCCCAGGTCATCCCCAGTCATCTTTTCAAAGAAATTTTCAATGTACAGACACGACCCTTCTAGAGATTTATTATAGTATAGATAGATATGCTGATACCCACATAAATATTTATTAAATTTATTTAAGAAAAAAAATTTCATAGGTTCCTCCCTAAACATTAGTATATCTTTTTTGTTTGTGGTCCGATTTTGATAAAACAAAGTGCAGAGCCCTTTCTAAGCTTCAAGCAGTATATTTGTGAAAGTCTCATCAAAATCCATTGCTTAGTTTCCGAGATCCTTAAGTTCAAACAGACTAACAGACAGACAATAATTTTAAAAATGGATCAGATGAACTCTATAGCATTCCCCAGGTCATCCCCAGTCATCTTTTCAAAGAAATTTTCAATGTACAGACACGACCCTTCTAGAGATTTATTATAGTATAGATAGATATGCTGATACCCACATAAATATTTATTAAATTTAATTAAAGAAAAAAATTGCATAGGTTCCTCCCTAAAAATTAGTATATCTTTTTTGTTTGTGGTCCGATGTTGATAAAACAAAGTGCAGATCCCTTTCTAAGCTTCAAGCAGTATATTTGTGAAAGTCTCATCAAAATCCATTGCTTAGTTTCCGAGAGCCTTAAGTTCAAACAGACAAACAGACAGACAATAATTTTAAAAATGGATCAGATGAACTCTATAGCATTCCCCAGGTCATCCCCAGTCATCTTTTCAAAGAAATTTTCAATGTACAGACACGACCCTTCTAGAGATTTATTATAGTATAGATAGATATGCTGATACCCACATAAATATTTATTAAATTTATTTAAGAAAAAAAATTTCATAGGTTCCTCCCTAAACATTAGTATATCTTTTTTGTTTGTGGTCCGATTTTGATAAAACAAAGTGCAGATCCCTTTCTAAGCTTCAAGCAGTATATTTGTGAAAGTCTCATCAAAATCCATTGCTTAGTTTCTGAGATCCTTAAGTTCAAACAGACAAACAGACAGACAATAATTTTAAAAATGGATCAGATGAACTCTATAGCATTCCCCAGGTCATCCCCAGTCATCTTTTCAAAGAAATTTTCAATGTACAGACACGACCCTTCTAGAGATTTATTATAGTATAGATAGATAGATAGATAGATATGCTGATACCCACATAAATATTTATTTAAATTATTTAAGAAAAAAAATTTCATAGGTTCCTCCCTAAAAATTAGTATATCTTTTTTGTTTGTGGTCCGATTTTGATAAAACAAAGTGCAGATCCCTTTCTAAGCTTCAAGCAGTATATTTGTGAAAGTCTCATCAAAATCCATTGCTTAGTTTCCGAGATCCTTAAGTTCAAACAGACAAACAGACAGACAATAATTTTAAAAATGGATCAGATGAACTCTATAGCATTCCCCAGGTCATCCCCAGTCATCTTTTCAAAGAAATTTTCAATGTACAGACACGACCCTTCTAGAGATTTATTATAGTATAGATAGATATGCTGATACCCACATAAATATTTATTAAATTTAATTAAAGAAAAAAATTGCATAGGTTCCTCCCTAAAAATTAGTATATCTTTTTTGTTTGTAGTCCGATGTTGATAAAACAAAGTGCAGATCCCTTTCTAAGCTTCAAGCAGTATATTTAAGAAAGTCTCATCAAAATCCATTGCTTAGTTTCCGAGATCCTTAAGTTCAAACAGACAAACAGACAGACAATAATTTTAAAAATGGATCAGATGAACTCTATAGCATTCCCCAGGTCATCCCCAGTCATCTTTTCAAAGAAATTTTCAATGTACAGACACGACCCTTCTAGAGATTTATTATAGTATAGATAGATAGATAGATAGATATGCTGATACCCACATAAATATTTATTTAAATTATTTAAGAAAAAAAATTTCATAGGTTCCTCCCTAAAAATTAGTATATCTTTTTTGTTTGTGGTCCGATTTTGATAAAACAAAGTGCAGATCCCTTTCTAAGCTTCAAGCAGTATATTTGTGAAAGTCTCATCAAAATCCATTGCTTAGTTTCCGAGATCCTTAAGTTCAAACAGACAAACAGACAGACAATAATTTTAAAAATGGATCAGATGAACTCTATAGCATTCCCCAGGTCATCCCCAGTCATCTTTTCAAAGAAATTTTCAATGTACAGACACGACCCTTCTAGAGATTTATTATAGTATAGATAGATATGCTGATACCCACATAAATATTTATTAAATTTAATTAAAGAAAAAAATTGCATAGGTTCCTCCCTAAAAATTAGTATATCTTTTTTGTTTGTAGTCCGATGTTGATAAAACAAAGTGCAGATCCCTTTCTAAGCTTCAAGCAGTATATTTAAGAAAGTCTCATCAAAATCCATTGCTTAGTTTCCGAGATCCTTAAGTTCAAACAGACAAACAGACAGACAATAATTTTAAAAATGGATCAGATGAACTCTATAGCATTCCCCAGGTCATCCCCAGTCATCTTTTCAAAGAAATTTTCAATGTACAGACACGACCCTTCTAGAGATTTATTATAGTATAGATAGATATGCTGATACCCACATAAATATTTATTAAATTTAATTAAAGAAAAAAATTGCATAGGTTCCTCCCTAAAAATTAGTATATCTTTTTTGTTTGTGGTCCGATTTTGATAAAACAAAGTGCAGATCCCTTTCAAAGCTTCAGGCAGTATATTTGTGAAAGTCTCATCAAAATCCATTGCTTAGTTTCCGAGAGCCTTAAGTTCAAACAGACAAACAGACAGACAATAATTTTAAAAATGGATCAGATGAACTCTATAGCATTCCCCAGGTCATCCCCAGTCATCTTTTCAAAGAAATTTTCAATGTACAGACACGACCCTTCTAGAGATTTATTATAGTATAGATAGATATGCTGATACCCACATAAATATTTATTAAATTTATTTAAGAAAAAAAATTTCATAGGTTCCTCCCTAAACATTAGTATATCTTTTTTGTTTGTGGTCCGATTTTGATAAAACAAAGTGCAGATCCCTTTCTAAGCTTCAAGCAGTATATTTGTGAAAGTCTCATCAAAACCCATTGCTTAGTTTCCGAGATCCTTAAGTTCAAACAGACAAACAGACAGACAATAATTTTAAAAATGGATCAGATGAACTCTATAGCATTCCCCAGGTCATCCCCAGTCATCTTTTCAAAGAAATTTTCAATGTACAGACACGACCCTTCTAGAGATTTATTATAGTATAGATAGATATGCTGATACCCACATAAATATTTATTAAATTTAATTAAAGAAAAAAATTGCATAGGTTCCTCCCTAAAAATTAGTATATCTTTTTTGTTTGTAGTCCGATGTTGATAAAACAAAGTGCAGATCCCTTTCTAAGCTTCAAGCAGTATATTTAAGAAAGTCTCATCAAAATCCATTGCTTAGTTTCCGAGATCCTTAAGTTCAAACAGACAAACAGACAGACAATAATTTTAAAAATGGATCAGATGAACTCTATAGCATTCCCCAGGTCATCCCCAGTCATCTTTTCAAAGAAATTTTCAATGTACAGACACGACCCTTCTAGAGATTTATTATAGTATAGATAGATATGCTGATACCCACATAAATATTTATTAAATTTAATTAAAGAAAAAAATTGCATAGGTTCCTCCCTAAAAATTAGTATATCTTTTTTGTTTGTGGTCCGATTTTGATAAAACAAAGTGCAGATCCCTTTCTAAGCTTCAGGCAGTATATTTGTGAAAGTCTCATCAAAATCCATTGCTTAGTTTCCGAGATCCTTAAGTTCAAACAGACAAACAGACAGACAATAATTTTAAAAATGGATCAGATGAGCTCTATAGCATTCCCCAGGTCATCCCCAGTCATCTTTTCAAAGAAATTTTCAATGTACAGACACGACCCTTCTAGAGATTTATTATAGTATAGATAGATATGCTGATACCCACATAAATATTTATTAAATTTATTTAAGAAAAAATATTTCATAGGTTCCTCCCTAAAAATTAGTATATCTTTTTTGTTTGTGGTCCGATGTTGATAAAACAAAGTGCAGATCCCTTTCTAATCTTCAAGCAGTATATTTGTGAAAGTCTCATCGAAATCCATTGCTTAGTTTCCGAGATCCTTAAGTTCAAACAGACAAACAGACAGACAATAATTTTAAAAATGGATCAGATGAACTCTATAGCATTCCCCAGGTCATCCCCAGTCATCTTTTCAAAGAAATTTTCAATGTACAGACACGACCCTTCTAGAGATTTATTATTGTATAGATAGATAGATAGATAGATAGATAGATAGATATGCTGATACCCACATAAATATTTATTAAATTTATTTAAGAAAAAAAATTTCATAGGTTCCTCCCTAAAAATTAGTATATCTTTTTTGTTTGTGGTCCGATGTTGATAAAACAAAGTGCAGATCCCTTTCTAAGCTTCAAGCAGTATATTTGTGAAAGTCTCATCAAAATCCATTGCTTAGTTTCTGAGATCCTTAAGTTCAAACAGACAAACAGACAGACAATAATTTTAAAAATGGATCAGATGAACTCTATAGCATTCCCCAGGTCATCCCCAGTCATCTTTTCAAAGAAATTTTCAATGTACAGACACGACCCTTCTAGAGATTTATTATAGTATAGATAGATATGCTGATACCCACATAAATATTTATTAAATTTATTTAAGAAAAAAAATTTCATAGGTTCCTCCCTAAACATTAGTATATCTTTTTTGTTTGTGGTCCGATTTTGATAAAACAAAGTGCAGATCCCTTTCTAAGCTTCAAGCAGTATATTTGTGAAAGTCTCATCAAAATCCATTGCTTAGTTTCCGAGATCCTTAAGTTCAAACAGACAAACAGACAGACAATAATTTTAAAAATGGATCAGATGAACTCTATAGCATTCCCCAGGTCATCCCCAGTCATCTTTTCAAAGAAATTTTCAATGTACAGACACGACCCTTCTAGAGATTTATTATAGTATAGATAGATATTCTGATACCCACATAAATATTTATTAAATTTATTTAAGAAAAAAAATTTCATAGGTTCCTCCCTAAAAATTAGTATATCTTTTTTGTTTGTGGTCCGATGTTGATAAAACAAAGTGCAGATCCCTTTCTAAGCTTCAATCAGTATATTTGTGAAAGTCTCATCAAAATCCATTGCTTAGTTTCCGAGATCCTTAAGTTCAAACAGACAAACAGACAGACAATAATTTTAAAAATGGATCAGATGAACTCTATAGCATTCCCCAGGTCATCCCCAGTCATCTTTTCAAAGAAATTTTCAATGTACAGACACGACCCTTCTAGAGATTTATTATAGTATAGATAGATATGCTGATACCCACATAAATATTTATTAAATTTATTTAAGAAAAAAAATTTCATAGGTTCCTCCCTAAACATTAGTATATCTTTTTTGTTTGTGGTCCGATTTTGATAAAACAAAGTGCAGATCCCTTTCTAAGCTTCAAGCAGTATATTTGTGAAAGTCTCATCAAAATCCATTGCTTAGTTTCCGAGATCCTTAAGTTCAAACAGACAAACAGACAGACAATAATTTTAAAAATGGATCAGATGAACTCTATAGCATTCCCCAGGTCATCCCCAGTCATCTTTTCAAAGAAATTTTCAATGTACAGACACGACCCTTCTAGAGATTTATTATAGTATAGATAGATATGCTGATACCCACATAAATATTTATTAAATTTATTTAAGAAAAAAAATTTCATAGGTTCCTCCCTAAACATTAGTATATCTTTTTTGTTTGTGGTCCGATTTTGATAAAACAAAGTGCAGATCCCTTTCTAAGCTTCAAGCAGTATATTTGTGAAAGTCTCATCAAAATCCATTGCTTAGTTTCCGAGATCCTTAAGTTCAAACAGACAAACAGACAGACAATAATTTTAAAAATGGATCAGATGAACTCTATAGCATTCCCCAGGTCATCCCCAGTCATCTTTTCAAAGAAATTTTCAATGTACAGACACGACCCTTCTAGAGATTTATTATAGTATAGATAGATATGCTGATACCCACATAAATATTTATTAAATTTAATTAAAGAAAAAAATTGCATAGGTTCCTCCCTAAAAATTAGTATATCTTTTTTGTTTGTAGTCCGATGTTGATAAAACAAAGTGCAGATCCCTTTCTAAGCTTCAAGCAGTATATTTAAGAAAGTCTCATCAAAATCCATTGCTTAGTTTCCGAGATCCTTAAGTTCAAACAGACAAACAGACAGACAATAATTTTAAAAATGGATCAGATGAACTCTATAGCATTCCCCAGGTCATCCCCAGTCATCTTTTCAAAGAAATTTTCAATGTACAGACACGACCCTTCTAGAGATTTATTATAGTATAGATAGATATGCTGATACCCACATAAATATTTATTAAATTTAATTAAAGAAAAAAATTGCATAGGTTCCTCCCTAAAAATTAGTATATCTTTTTTGTTTGTGGTCCGATTTTGATAAAACAAAGTGCAGATCCCTTTCTAAGCTTCAGGCAGTATATTTGTGAAAGTCTCATCAAAATCCATTGCTTAGTTTCCGAGAGCCTTAAGTTCAAACAGACAAACAGACAGACAATAATTTTAAAAATGGATCAGATGAACTCTATAGCATTCCCCAGGTCATCCCCAGTCATCTTTTCAAAGAAATTTTCAATGTACAGGCACGACCCTTCTAGAGATTTATTATAGTATAGATAGATATGCTGATACCCACATAAATATTTATTAAATTTATTTAAGAAAAAAAATTGCATAGGTTCCTCCCTAAAAATTAGTATATCGTTTTTGTTTGTGGTCCGATTTTGATAAAACAAAGTGCAGATCCCTTTCTAAGCTTCAAGCAGTATATTTGTGAAAGTCTCATCAAAATCCATTGCTTAGTTTCCGAGATCCTTAAGTTCAAACAGACAAACAGACAGACAATAATTTTAAAAATGGATCAGATGAGCTCTATAGCATTCCCCAGGTCATCCCCAGTCATCTTTTCAAAGAAATTTTCAATGTACAGACACGACCCTTCTAGAGATTTATTATAGTATAGATAGATATGCTGATACCCACATAAATATTTATTAAATTTATTTAAGAAAAAATATTTCATAGGTTCCTCCCTAAAAATTAGTATATCTTTTTTGTTTGTGGTCCGATGTTGATAAAACAAAGTGCAGATCCCTTTCTAATCTTCAAGCAGTATATTTGTGAAAGTCTCATCGAAATCCATTGCTTAGTTTCCGAGATCCTTAAGTTCAAACAGACAAACAGACAGACAATAATTTTAAAAATGGATCAGATGAACTCTATAGCATTCCCCAGGTCATCCCCAGTCATCTTTTCAAAGAAATTTTCAATGTACAGACACGACCCTTCTAGAGATTTATTATAGTATAGATAGATAGATAGATAGATAGATAGATAGATATGCTGATACCCACATAAATATTTATTAAATTTATTTAAGAAAAAAAATTTCATAGGTTCCTCCCTAAAAATTAGTATATCTTTTTTGTTTGTGGTCCGATGTTGATAAAACAAAGTGCAGATCCCTTTCTAAGCTTCAAGCAGTATATTTGTGAAAGTCTCATCAAAATCCATTGCTTAGTTTCCGAGATCCTTAAGTTCAAACAGACAAACAGACAGACAATAATTTTAAAAATGGATCAGATGAACTCTATAGCATTCCCCAGGTCATCCCCAGTCATCTTTTCAAAGAAATTTTCAATGTACAGACACGACCCTTCTAGAGATTTATTATAGTATAAATAGATATGCTGATACCCACATAAATATTTATTAAATTTATTTAAGAAAAAAAATTTCATAGGTTCCTCCCTAAACATTAGTATATCTTTTTTGTTTGTGGTCCGATTTTGATAAAACAAAGTGCAGATCCCTTTCTAAGCTTCAAGCAGTATATTTGTGAAAGTCTCATCAAAATCCATTGCTTAGTTTCCGAGATCCTTAAGTTCAAACAGACAAACAGACAGACAATAATTTTAAAAATGGATCAGATGAACTCTGTAGCATTCCCCAGGTCATCCCCAGTCATCTTTTCAAAGAAATTTTCAATGTACAGACACGACCCTTCTAGAGATTTATTATAGTATAGATAGATAGATAGATAGATATGCTGATACCCACATAAATATTTATTTAAATTATTTAAGAAAAAAAATTTCATAGGTTCCTCCCTAAAAATTAGTATATCTTTTTTGTTTGTGGTCCGATTTTGATAAAACAAAGTGCAGATCCCTTTCTAAGCTTCAAGCAGTATATTTGCGAAAGTCTCATCAAAATCAATTGCTTAGTTTCCGAGATCCTTAAGTTCAAACAGACAAACAGACAGACAATAATTTTAAAAATGGATCAGATGAACTCTATAGCATTCCCCAGGTCATCCCCAGTCATCTTTTCAAAGAAATTTTCAATGTACAGACACGACCCTTCTAGAGATTTATTATAGTATAGATAGATATTCTGATACCCACATAAATATTTATTAAATTTATTTAAGAAAAAAAATTTCATAGGTTCCTCCCTAAAAATTAGTATATCTTTTTTGTTTGTGGTCCGATGTTGATAAAACAAAGTGCAGATCCCTTTCTAAGCTTCAATCAGTATATTTGTGAAAGTCTCATCAAAATCCATTGCTTAGTTTCCGAGATCCTTAAGTTCAAACAGACAAACAGACAGACAATAATTTTAAAAATGGATCAGATGAACTCTATAGCATTCCCCAGGTCATCCCCAGTCATCTTTTCAAAGAAATTTTCAATGTACAGACACGACCCTTCTAGAGATTTATTATAGTATAGATAGATATGCTGATACCCACATAAATATTTATTAAATTTATTTAAGAAAAAAAATTTCATAGGTTCCTCCCTAAACATTAGTATATCTTTTTTGTTTGTGGTCCGATTTTGATAAAACAAAGTGCAGATCCCTTTCTAAGCTTCAAGCAGTATATTTGTGAAAGTCTCATCAAAATCCATTGCTTAGTTTCCGAGATCCTTAAGTTCAAACAGACAAACAGACAGACAATAATTTTAAAAATGGATCAGATGAACTCTATAGCATTCCCCAGGTCATCCCCAGTCATCTTTTCAAAGAAATTTTCAATGTACAGACACGACCCTTCTAGAGATTTATTATAGTATAGATAGATAGATAGATAGATAGATAGATATGCTGATACCCACATAAATATTTATTTAAATTATTTAAGAAAAAAAATTTCATAGGTTCCTCCCTCAAAATTAGTATATCTTTTTTGTTTGTGGTCCGATTTTGATAAAACAAAGTGCAGATCCCTTTCTAAGCTTCAAGCAGTATATTTGTGAAAGTCTCATCAAAATCCATTGCTTAGTTTCCGAGATCCTTAAGTTCAAACAGACAAACAGACAGACAATAATTTTAAAAATGGATCAGATGAACTCTATAGCATTCCCCAGGTCATCCCCAGTCATCTTTTCAAAGAAATTTTCAATGTACAGACACGACCCTTCTAGAGATTTATTATAGTATAGATAGATATGCTGATACCCACATAAATATTTATTAAATTTAATTAAAGAAAAAAATTGCATAGGTTCCTCCCTAAAAATTAGTATATCTTTTTTGTTTGTGGTCCGATTTTGATAAAACAAAGTGCAGATCCCTTTCTAATCTTCAAGCAGTATATTTAAGAAAGTCTCATCAAAATCCATTGCTTAGTTTCCGAGATCCTTAAGTTCAAACAGACAAACAGACAGACAATAATTTTAAAAATGGATCAGATGAACTCTATAGCATTCCCCAGGTCATCCCCAGTCATCTTTTCAAAGAAATTTTCAATGTACAGGCACGACCCTTCTAGAGATTTATTATAGTATAGATAGATATGCTGATACCCACATAAATATTTATTAAATTTATTTAAGAAAAAAAATTTCATAGGTTCCTCCCTAAACATTAGTATATCTTTTTTGTTTGTGGTCCGATTTTGATAAAACAAAGTGCAGAGCCCTTTCTAAGCTTCAAGCAGTATATTTGTGAAAGTCTCATCAAAATCCATTGCTTAGTTTCCGAGATCCTTAAGTTCAAACAGACAAACAGACAGACAATAAAATTAAAAATGGATCAGATGAACTCTATAGCATTCCCCAGGTCATCCCCAGTCATCTTTTCAAAGAAATTTTCAATATACAGGCACGACCCTTCTAGAGATTTATTATAGTATAGATATGTAGATATGCTGATACCCACATAAATCTTTATTAAATTTATTTAAGAAAAAAAATTGCATAGGTTCCTCCCTAAAAATTAGTATATCGTTTTTGTTTGTGGTCCGATTTTGGTAAAAAAAAGTGCAGATCCCTTTCTAAGCTTCAAGCAGTATATTTGTGAAAGTCTCATCAAAATCCATTGCTTAGTTTCCGAGATCCTTAAGTTCAAACAGACAAACAGACAGACAATAATTTTAAAAATGGATCAGATGAGCTCTATAGCATTCCCCAGGTCATCCCCAGTCATCTTTTCAAAGAAATTTTCAATGTACAGACACGACCCTTCTAGAGATTTATTATAGTATAGAAGATAGATATGCTGATACCCACATAAATATTTATTAAATTTATTTAAGAAAAAATATTTCATAGGTTCCTCCCTAAAAATTAGTATATCTTTTTTGTTTGTGGTCCGATGTTGATAAAACAAAGTGCAGATCCCTTTCTAATCTTCAAGCAGTATATTTGTGAAAGTCTCATCGAAATCCATTGCTTAGTTTCCGAGATCCTTAAGTTCAAACAGACAAACAGACAGACAATAATTTTAAAAATGGATCAGATGAACTCTATAGCATTCCCCAGGTCATCCCCAGTCATCTTTTCAAAGAAATTTTCAATGTACAGACACGACCCTTCTAGAGATTTATTATAGTATAGATAGATAGATAGATAGATAGATAGATAGATATGCTGATACCCACATAAATATTTATTAAATTTATTTAAGAAAAAAAATTTCATAGGTTCCTCCCTAAAAATTAGTATATCTTTTTTGTTTGTGGTCCGATGTTGATAAAACAAAGTGCAGATCCCTTTCTAAGCTTCAAGCAGTATATTTGTGAAAGTCTCATCAAAATCCATTGCTTAGTTTCCGAGATCCTTAAGTTCAAACAGACAAACAGACAGACAATAATTTTAAAAATGGATCAGATGAACTCTATAGCATTCCCCAGGTCATCCCCAGTCATCTTTTCAAAGAAATTTTCAATGTACAGACACGACCCTTCTAGAGATTTATTATAGTATAAATAGATATGCTGATACCCACATAAATATTTATTAAATTTATTTAAGAAAAAAAATTTCATAGGTTCCTCCCTAAACATTAGTATATCTTTTTTGTTTGTGGTCCGATTTTGATAAAACAAAGTGCAGATCCCTTTCTAAGCTTCAAGCAGTATATTTGTGAAAGTCTCATCAAAATCCATTGCTTAGTTTCCGAGATCCTTAAGTTCAAACAGACAAACAGACAGACAATAATTTTAAAAATGGATCAGATGAACTCTGTAGCATTCCCCAGGTCATCCCCAGTCATCTTTTCAAAGAAATTTTCAATGTACAGACACGACCCTTCTAGAGATTTATTATAGTATAGATAGATAGATAGATAGATATGCTGATACCCACATAAATATTTATTTAAATTATTTAAGAAAAAAAATTTCATAGGTTCCTCCCTAAAAATTAGTATATCTTTTTTGTTTGTGGTCCGATTTTGATAAAACAAAGTGCAGATCCCTTTCTAAGCTTCAAGCAGTATATTTGCGAAAGTCTCATCAAAATCAATTGCTTAGTTTCCGAGATCCTTAAGTTCAAACAGACAAACAGACAGACAATAATTTTAAAAATGGATCAGATGAACTCTATAGCATTCCCCAGGTCATCCCCAGTCATCTTTTTAAAGAAATTTTCAATGTACAGACACGACCCTTCTAGAGATTTATTATAGTATAGATAGATATTCTGATACCCACATAAATATTTATTAAATTTATTTAAGAAAAAAAATTTCATAGGTTCCTCCCTAAAAATTAGTATATCTTTTTTGTTTGTGGTCCGATGTTGATAAAACAAAGTGCAGATCCCTTTCTAAGCTTCAATCAGTATATTTGTGAAAGTCTCATCAAAATCCATTGCTTAGTTTCCGAGATCCTTAAGTTCAAACAGACAAACAGACAGACAATAATTTTAAAAATGGATCAGATGAACTCTATAGCATTCCCCAGGTCATCCCCAGTCATCTTTTCAAAGAAATTTTCAATGTACAGACACGACCCTTCTAGAGATTTATTATAGTATAGATAGATATGCTGATACCCACATAAATATTTATTAAATTTATTTAAGAAAAAAAATTTCATAGGTTCCTCCCTAAACATTAGTATATCTTTTTTGTTTGTGGTCCGATTTTGATAAAACAAAGTGCAGATCCCTTTCTAAGCTTCAAGCAGTATATTTGTGAAAGTCTCATCAAAATCCATTGCTTAGTTTCCGAGATCCTTAAGTTCAAACAGACAAACAGACAGACAATAATTTTAAAAATGGATCAGATGAACTCTATAGCATTCCCCAGGTCATCCCCAGTCATCTTTTCAAAGAAATTTTCAATGTACAGACACGACCCTTCTAGAGATTTATTATAGTATAGATAGATAGATAGATAGATAGATAGATATGCTGATACCCACATAAATATTTATTTAAATTATTTAAGAAAAAAAATTTCATAGGTTCCTCCCTCAAAATTAGTATATCTTTTTTGTTTGTGGTCCGATTTTGATAAAACAAAGTGCAGATCCCTTTCTAAGCTTCAAGCAGTATATTTGTGAAAGTCTCATCAAAATCCATTGCTTAGTTTCCGAGATCCTTAAGTTCAAACAGACAAACAGACAGACAATAATTTTAAAAATGGATCAGATGAACTCTATAGCATTCCCCAGGTCATCCCCAGTCATCTTTTCAAAGAAATTTTCAATGTACAGACACGACCCTTCTAGAGATTTATTATAGTATAGATAGATATGCTGATACCCACATAAATATTTATTAAATTTAATTAAAGAAAAAAATTGTATAGGTTCCTCCCTAAAAATTAGTATATCTTTTTTGTTTGTGGTCCGATTTTGATAAAACAAAGTGCAGATCCCTTTTTAATCTTCAAGCAGTATATTTAAGAAAGTCTCATCAAAATCCATTGCTTAGTTTCCGAGATCCTTAAGTTCAAACAGACAAACAGACAGACAATAATTTTAAAAATGGATCAGATGAACTCTATAGCATTCCCCAGGTCATCCCCAGTCATCTTTTCAAAGAAATTTTCAATGTACAGGCACGACCCTTCTAGAGATTTATTATAGTATAGATAGATATGCTGATACCCACATAAATATTTATTAAATTTATTTAAGAAAAAAAATTTCATAGGTTCCTCCCTAAACATTAGTATATCTTTTTTGTTTGTGGTCCGATTTTGATAAAACAAAGTGCAGAGCCCTTTCTAAGCTTCAAGCAGTATATTTGTGAAAGTCTCATCAAAATCCATTGCTTAGTTTCCGAGATCCTTAAGTTCAAACAGACAAACAGACAAACAGACAGACAATAATTTTAAAAATGGATCAGATGAACTCTATAGCATTCCCCAGGTCATCCCCAGTCATCTTTTCAAAGAAATTTTCAATATACAGGCACGACCCTTCTAGAGATTTATTATAGTATAGATATGTAGATATGCTGATACCCACATAAATCTTTATTAAATTTATTTAAGAAAAAAAATTGCATAGGTTCCTCCCTAAAAATTAGTATATCGTTTTTGTTTGTGGTCCGATTTTGATAAAAAAAAGTGCAGATCCCTTTCTAAGCTTCAAGCAGTATATTTGTGAAAGTCTCATCAAAATCCATTGCTTAGTTTCCGAGATCCTTAAGTTCAAACAGACAAACAGACAGACAATAATTTTAAAAATGGATCAGATGAGCTCTATAGCATTCCCCAGGTCATCCCCAGTCATCTTTTCAAAGAAATTTTCAATGTACAGACACGACCCTTCTAGAGATTTATTATAGTATAGAAGATAGATATGCTGATACCCACATAAATATTTATTAAATTTATTTAAGAAAAAATATTTCATAGGTTCCTCCCTAAAAATTAGTATATCTTTTTTGTTTGTGGTCCGATGTTGATAAAACAAAGTGCAGATCCCTTTCTAATCTTCAAGCAGTATATTTGTGAAAGTCTCATCGAAATCCATTGCTTAGTTTCCGAGATCCTTAAGTTCAAACAGACAAACAGACAGACAATAATTTTAAAAATGGATCAGATGAACTCTATAGCATTCCCCAGGTCATCCCCAGTCATCTTTTCAAAGAAATTTTCAATGTACAGACACGACCCTTCTAGAGATTTATTATAGTATAGATAGATATGTAGATAGATAGATAGATAGATATGCTGATACCCACACAAATATTTATTTAAATTATTTAAGAAAAAAAATTTCATAGGTTCCTCCCTAAAAATTAGTATATCTTTTTTGTTTGTGGTCCGATTTTGATAAAACAAAGTGCAGATCCCTTTCTAAGCTTCAGGCAGTATATTTGTGAAAGTCTCTTCAAAATCCATTGCTGAGTTTCCGAGAGCCTTAAGTTCAAACAGACAAACAGACAGACAATAATTTTAAAAATGGATCAGATGAACTCTATAGCATTCCCCAGGTCATCCCCAGTCATCTTTTCAAAGAAATTTTCAATGTACAGACACGACCCTTCTAGAGATTTATTATAGTATAGATAGATATTCTGATACCCACATAAATATTTATTAAATTTATTTAAGAAAAAAAATTTCATAGGTTCCTCCCTAAAAATTAGTATATCTTTTTTGTTTGTGGTCCGATTTTGATAAAACAAAGTGCAGATCCCTTTCTAAGCTTCAAGCAGTATATTTGTGAAAGTCTCATCCATTCTTAGTTTCCGAGATCCTTAAGTTCAAACAGACAAACAGACAGACAATAATTTTAAAAATGGATCAGATGAACTCTATAGCATTCTCCAGGTCATCCCCAGTCATCTTTTCAAAGAAATTTTCAATGTACAGACACGACCCTTCTAGAGATTTATTATAGTATAGATAGATATTCTGATACCCACATAAATATTTATTAAATTTATTTAAGAAAAAAAATTTCATAGGTTCCTCCATAAAAATTAGTATATCTTTTTTCTTTGTGGTCCGATTTTGATAAAATAAAGTGCAGATCCCTTTCTAAGCTTCAAGCAGTATATTTGTGAAAGTCTCATCCATTGCTTAGTTTCCGAGAGCCTTAAGTTCAAACAGACAAACAGACAGACAATAATTTTAAAAATGGATCAGATGAACTCTATAGCATTCCCCAGGTCATCCCCAGTCATCTTTTCAAAGAAATTTTCAATGTACAGACACGACCCTTCTAGAGATTTATTATAGTATAGATAGATATTCTGATACCCACATAAATATTTATTAAATTTATTTAAGAAAAAAAATTTCATAGGTTCCTCCCTAAAAATTAGTATATCTTTTTTGTTTGTGGTCCGATTTTGATAAAATAAAGTGCAGATCCCTTTCTAAGCTTCAAGCAGTTTTTTTTGTGAAAGTCTCATCAAAATCCATTGCTTAGTTTCCGAGATCCTTAAGTTCAAACAGACAAACAGACAGACAATAATTTTAAAAATGGATCAGATGAACTCTATAGCATTCCCCAGGTCATCCCCAGTCATCTTTTCAAAGAAATTTTCAATGTACAGACACGACCCTTCTAGAGATTTATTATAGTATAGATAGATATTCTGATACCCACATAAATATTTATTAAATTTATTTAAGAAAAAAAATTTCATAGGTTCCTCCCTAAAAATTAGTATATCTTTTTTGTTTGTGGTCCGATTTTGATAAAATAAAGTGCAGATCCCTTTCTAAGCTTCAAGCAGTTTTTTTTGTGAAAGTCTCATCAAAATCCATTGCTTAGTTTCCGAGATCCTTAAGTTCAAACAGACAAACAGACAGACAATAATTTTAAAAATGGATCAGATGAACTCTATAGCATTCCCCAGGTCATCCCCAGTCATCTTTTCAAAGAAATTTTCAATGTACAGACACGACCCTTCTAGAGATTTATTATAGTATAGATAGATAGATAGATAGATATGCTGATACCCACATAAATATTTATTTCAATTATTTAAGAAAAAAAATTGCATAGGTTCCTCCCTAAAAATTAGTATATCTTTTTTGTTTGTGGTCCGATTTTGATAAAACAAAGTGCAGATCCCTTTCTAAGCTTCAGGCAGTATATTTGTGAAAGTCTCTTCAAAATCCATTGCTTAGTTTCCGAGAGCCTTAAGTTCAAACAGACAAACAGACAGACAATAATTTTAAAAATGGATCAGATGAACTCTATAGCATTCCCCAGGTCATCCCCAGTCATCTTTTCAAAGAAATTTTCAATGTACAGACACGACCCTTCTAGAGATTTATTATAGTATAGATAGATATTCTGATACCCACATAAATATTTATTAAATTTATTTAAG
The DNA here is from genome assembly GCA_951509765.1 of Sphenella marginata. Classification (NCBI taxonomy): domain Eukaryota; kingdom Metazoa; phylum Arthropoda; class Insecta; order Diptera; family Tephritidae; genus Sphenella; species Sphenella marginata. The sequence goes on along the minus strand of OX608078.1, from coordinate 29,509,009 downwards.
AAAAAAAATTTCATAGGTTCCTCCCTAAAAATTAGTATATCTTTTTTGTTTGTGGTCCGATTTTGATAAAATAAAGTGCAGATCCCTTTCTAAGCTTCAAGCAGTTTTTTTTGTGAAAGTCTCATCAAAATCCATTGCTTAGTTTCCGAGATCCTTAAGTTCAAACAGACAAACAGACAGACAATAATTTTAAAAATGGATCAGATGAACTCTATAGCATTCCCCAGGTCATCCCCAGTCATCTTTTCAAAGAAATTTTCAATGTACAGACACGACCCTTCTAGAGATTTATTATAGTATAGATAGATATGTAGATAGATAGATAGATAGATATGCTGATACCCACACAAATATTTATTTAAATTATTTAAGAAAAAAAATTTCATAGGTTCCTCCCTAAAAATTAGTATATCTTTTTTGTTTGTGGTCCGATTTTGATAAAACAAAGTGCAGATCCCTTTCTAAGCTTCAGGCAGTATATTTGTGAAAGTCTCTTCAAAATCCATTGCTGAGTTTCCGAGAGCCTTAAGTTCAAACAGACAAACAGACAGACAATAATTTTAAAAATGGATCAGATGAACTCTATAGCATTCCCCAGGTCATCCCCAGTCATCTTTTCAAAGAAATTTTCAATGTACAGACACGACCCTTCTAGAGATTTATTATAGTATAGATAGATATTCTGATACCCACATAAATATTTATTAAATTTATTTAAGAAAAAAAATTTCATAGGTTCCTCCCTAAAAATTAGTATATCTTTTTTGTTTGTGGTCCGATTTTGATAAAACAAAGTGCAGATCCCTTTCTAAGCTTCAAGCAGTATATTTGTGAAAGTCTCATCCATTCTTAGTTTCCGAGATCCTTAAGTTCAAACAGACAAACAGACAGACAATAATTTTAAAAATGGATCAGATGAACTCTATAGCATTCTCCAGGTCATCCCCAGTCATCTTTTCAAAGAACTTTTCAATGTACAGACACGACCCTTCTAGAGATTTATTATAGTATAGATAGATATGCTGATACCCACATAAATATTTATTAAATTTATTTAAGAAAAAAAATTTCATAGGTTCCTCCCTAAACATTAGTATATCTTTTTTGTTTGTGGTCCGATTTTGATAAAACAAAGTGCAGATCCCTTTCTAAGCTTCAGGCAGTATATTTGTGAAAGTCTCATCAAAATCCATTGCTTAGTTTCCGAGAGCCTTAAGTTCAAACAGACAAACAGACAGACAATAATTTTAAAAATGGATCAGATGAACTCTATAGCATTCTCCAGGTCATCCCCAGTCATCTTTTCAAAGAACTTTTCAATGTACAGACACGACCCTTCTAGAGATTTATTATAGTGTCAGATGAACTCTATAGCATTCCCCAGGTCATCCCCAGTCATCTTTTCAAAGAAATTTTCAATGTACAGACACGACCCTTCTAGAGATTTATTATAGTATAGATAGATAGATAGATACATATGCTGATACCCACATAAATATTTATTTCAATTATTTAAGAAAAAAAATTGCATAGGTTCCTCCCTAAAAATTAGTATATCGTTTTTGTTTGTGGTCCGATTTTGATAAAACAAAGTGCAGATCCCTTTCTAAGCTTCAAGCAGTATATTTGTGAAAGTCTCATCAAAATCCATTGCTTAGTTTCCGAGATCCTTAAGTTCAAACAGACAAACAGACAGACAATAATTTTAAAAATGGATCAGATGAACTCTATAGCATTCCCCAGGTCATCCCTAGTCATCTTTTCAAAGAAATTTTCAATGTACAGACACGACCCTTCTAGAGATTTATTATAGTATAGATAGATATGTAGATAGATAGATAGATAGATATGCTGATACCCACACAAATATTTATTTAAATTATTTAAGAAAAAAAATTTCATAGGTTCCTCCCTAAAAATTAGTATATCTTTTTTGTTTGTGGTCCGATTTTGATAAAACAAAGTGCAGATCCCTTTCTAAGCTTCAGGCAGTATATTTGTGAAAGTCTCTTCAAAATCCATTGCTTAGTTTCCGAGAGCCTTAAGTTCAAACAGACAAACAGACAGACAATAATTTTAAAAATGGATCAGATGAACTCTATAGCATTCCCCAGGTCATCCCCAGTCATCTTTTCAAAGAAATTTTCAATGTACAGACACGACCCTTCTAGAGATTTATTATAGTATAGATAGATATTCTGATACCCACATGAATATTTATTAAATTTATTTAAGAAAAAAAATTTCATAGGTTCCTCCCTAAAAATTAGTATATCTTTTTTGTTTGTGGTCCGATTTTGATAAAATAAAGTGCAGATCCCTTTCTAAGCTTCAAGCAGTTTTTTTTGTGAAAGTCTCATCAAAATCCATTGCTTAGTTTCCGAGATCCTTAAGTTCAAACAGACAAACAGACAGACAATAATTTTAAAAATGGATCAGATGAACTCTATAGCATTCCCCAGGTCATCCCCAGTCATCTTTTCAAAGAAATTTTCAATGTACAGACACGACCCTTCTAGAGATTTATTATAGTATAGATAGATATGTAGATAGATAGATAGATAGATATGCTGATACCCACACAAATATTTATTTAAATTATTTAAGAAAAAAAATTTCATAGGTTCCTCCCTAAAAATTAGTATATCTTTTTTGTTTGTGGTCCGATTTTGATAAAACAAAGTGCAGATCCCTTTCTAAGCTTCAGGCAGTATATTTGTGAAAGTCTCATCAAAATCCATTGCTTAGTTTCCGAGAGCCTTAAGTTCAAACAGACAAACAGACAGACAATAATTTTAAAAATGGATCAGATGAACTCTATAGCATTCTCCAGGTCATCCCCAGTCATCTTTTCAAAGAACTTTTCAATGTACAGACACGACCCTTCTAGAGATTTATTATAGTGTCAGATGAACTCTATAGCATTCCCCAGGTCATCCCCAGTCATCTTTTCAAAGAAATTTTCAATGTACAGACACGACCCTTCTAGAGATTTATTATAGTATAGATAGATAGATAGATAGATATGCTGATACCCACATAAATATTTATTTCAATTATTTAAGAAAAAAAATTGCATAGGTTCCTCCCTAAAAATTAGTATATCGTTTTTGTTTGTGGTCCGATTTTGATAAAACAAAGTGCAGATCCCTTTCTAAGCTTCAAGCAGTATATTTGTGAAAGTCTCATCAAAATCCATTGCTTAGTTTCCGAGATCCTTAAGTTCAAACAGACAAACAGACAGACAATAATTTTAAAAATGGATCAGATGAACTCTATAGCATTCCCCAGGTCATCCCCAGTCATCTTTTCAAAGAAATTTTCAATGTACAGACACGACCCTTCTAGAGATTTATTATAGTATAGATAGATATGTAGATAGATAGATAGATAGATATGCTGATACCCACACAAATATTTATTTAAATTATTTAAGAAAAAAAATTTCATAGGTTCCTCCCTAAAAATTAGTATATCTTTTTTGTTTGTGGTCCGATTTTGATAAAACAAAGTGCAGATCCCTTTCTAAGCTTCAGGCAGTATATTTGTGAAAGTCTCTTCAAAATCCATTGCTTAGTTTCCGAGAGCCTTAAGTTCAAACAGACAAACAGACAGACAATAATTTTAAAAATGGATCAGATGAACTCTATAGCATTCCCCAGGTCATCCCCAGTCATCTTTTCAAAGAAATTTTCAATGTACAGACACGACCCTTCTAGAGATTTATTATAGTATAGATAGATATTCTGATACCCACATGAATATTTATTAAATTTATTTAAGAAAAAAAATTTCATAGGTTCCTCCCTAAAAATTAGTATATCTTTTTTGTTTGTGGTCCGATTTTGATAAAATAAAGTGCAGATCCCTTTCTAAGCTTCAAGCAGTTTTTTTTGTGAAAGTCTCATCAAAATCCATTGCTTAGTTTCCGAGATCCTTAAGTTCAAACAGACAAACAGACAGACAATAATTTTAAAAATGGATCAGATGAACTCTATAGCATTCCCCAGGTCATCCCCAGTCATCTTTTCAAAGAAATTTTCAATGTACAGACACGACCCTTCTAGAGATTTATTATAGTATAGATAGATATGTAGATAGATAGATAGATAGATATGCTGATACCCACACAAATATTTATTTAAATTATTTAAGAAAAAAAATTTCATAGGTTCCTCCCTAAAAATTAGTATATCTTTTTTGTTTGTGGTCCGATTTTGATAACACAAAGTGCAGATCCCTTTCTAAGCTTCAGGCAGTATATTTGTGAAAGTCTCTTCAAAATCCATTGCTTAGTTTCCGAGAGCCTTAAGTTCAAACAGACAAACAGACAGACAATAATTTTAAAAATGGATCAGATGAACTCTATAGCATTCCCCAGGTCATCCCCAGTCATCTTTTCAAAGAAATTTTCAATGTACAGACACGACCCTTCTAGAGATTTATTATAGTATAGATAGATATTCTGATACCCACATAAATATTTATTAAATTTATTTAAGAAAAAAAATTTCATAGGTTCCTCCCTAAAAATTAGTATATCTTTTTTGTTTGTGGTCCGATTTTGATAAAATAAAGTGCAGATCCCTTTCTAAGCTTCAAGCAGTTTTTTTTGTGAAAGTCTCATCAAAATCCATTGCTTAGTTTCCGAGATCCTTAAGTTCAAACAGACAAACAGACAGACAATAATTTTAAAAATGGATCAGATGAACTCTATAGCATTCCCCAGGTCATCCCCAGTCATCTTTTCAAAGAAATTTTCAATGTACAGACACGACCCTTCTAGAGATTTATTATAGTATAGATAGATAGATAGATAGATATGCTGATACCCACATAAATATTTATTTCAATTATTTAAGAAAAAAAATTGCATAGGTTCCTCCCTAAAAATTAGTATATCGTTTTTGTTTGTGGTCCGATTTTGATAAAACAAAGTGCAGATCCCTTTCTAAGCTTCAAGCAGTATATTTGTGAAAGTCTCATCAAAATCCATTGCTTAGTTTCCGAGATCCTTAAGTTCAAACAGACAAACAGACAGACAATAATTTTAAAAATGGATCAGATGAGCTCTATAGCATTCCCCAGGTCATCCCCAGTCATCTTTTCAAAGAAATTTTCAATGTACAGACACGACCCTTCTAGAGATTTATTATAGTATAGAAGATAGATATGCTGATACCCACATAAATATTTATTAAATTTATTTAAGAAAAAATATTTCATAGGTTCCTCCCTAAAAATTAGTATATCTTTTTTGTTTGTGGTCCGATGTTGATAAAACAAAGTGCAGATCCCTTTCTAATCTTCAAGCAGTATATTTGTGAAAGTCTCATCGAAATCCATTGCTTAGTTTCCGAGATCCTTAAGTTCAAACAGACAAACAGACAGACAATAATTTTAAAAATGGATCAGATGAACTCTATAGCATTCCCCAGGTCATCCCCAGTCATCTTTTCAAAGAAATTTTCAATGTACAGACACGACCCTTCTAGAGATTTATTATAGTATAGATAGATATGCTGATACCCACATAAATATTTATTAAATTTATTTAAGAAAAAAAATTTCATAGGTTCCTCCCTAAACATTAGTATATATTTTTTGTTTGTGGTCCGATTTTGATAAAACAAAGTGCAGATCCCTTTCTAAGCTTCAAGCAGTATATTTGTGAAAGTCTCATCAAAATCCATTGCTTAGTTTCCGAGATCCTTAAGTTCAAACAGACAAACAGACAGACAATAATTTTAAAAATGGATCAGATGAACTCTATAGCATTCCCCAGGTCATCCCCAGTCATCTTTTCAAAGAAATTTTCAATGTACAGACACGACCCTTCTAGAGATTTATTATAGTATAGATAGATATGTAGATAGATAGATAGATAGATATGCTGATACCCACACAAATATTTATTTAAATTATTTAAGAAAAAAAATTTCATAGGTTCCTCCCTAAAAATTAGTATATCTTTTTTGTTTGTGGTCCGATTTTGATAAAACAAAGTGCAGATCCCTTTCTAAGCTTCAGGCAGTATATTTGTGAAAGTCTCATCAAAATCCATTGCTTAGTTTCCGAGAGCCTTAAGTTCAAACAGACAAACAGACAGACAATAATTTTAAAAATGGATCAGATGAACTCTATAGCATTCCCCAGGTCATCCCCAGTCATCTTTTCAAAGAAATTTTCAATGTACAGACACGACCTTCTAGAGATTTATTATAGTATAGATAGATAGATAGATAGATAGATAGATAGATATGCTGATACCCACATAAATATTTATTTAAATTTATTTAAGAAAAAAAATTTCATAGGTTCCTCCCTAAAAATTAGTATATCTTTTTTGTTTGTGGTCTGATGTTGATAAAACAAAGTGCAGATCCCTTTCTAAGCTTCAAGCAGTATATTTGTGAAAGTCTTATCAAAATCCATTGCTTAGTTTCCGAGATCCTTAAGTTCAAACAGACAAATAGACAGACAATAATTTTAAAAATGGATCAGATGAACTCTATAGCATTCCCCAGGTCATCCCCAGTCATCTTTTCAAAGAAATTTTCAATGTACAGACACGACCCTTCTAGAGATTTATTATAGTATAGATAGATATGCTGATACCCACATAAATATTTATTAAATTTATTTAAGAAAAAAAATTTCATAGGTTCCTCCCTAAACATTAGTATATCTTTTTTGTTTGTGGTCCGATTTTGATAAAACAAAGTGCAGATCCCTTTCTAACCTTCAAGCAGTATATTTGTGAAAGTCTCATCAAAATCCATTGCTTAGTTTCCGAGATCCTTAAGTTCAAACAGACAAACAGACAGACAATAATTTTAAAAATGGATCAGATGAACTCTATAGCATTCCCCAGGTCATCCCCAGTCATCTTTTCAAAGAAATTTTCAATGTACAGACACGACCCTTCTAGAGATTTATTATAGTATAGATAGATATGTAGATAGATAGATAGATAGATATGCTGATACCCACACAAATATTTATTTAAATTATTTAAGAAAAAAAATTTCATAGGTTCCTCCCTAAAAATTAGTATATCTTTTTTGTTTGTGGTCCGATTTTGATAAAACAAAGTGCAGATCCCTTTCTAAGCTTCAGGCAGTATATTTGTGAAAGTCTCTTCAAAATCCATTGCTTAGTTTCCGAGAGCCTTAAGTTCAAACAGACAAACAGACAGACAATAATTTTAAAAATGGATCAGATGAACTCTATAGCATTCCCCAGGTCATCCCCAGTCATCTTTTCAAAGAAATTTTCAATGTACAGACACGACCCTTCTAGAGATTTATTATAGTATAGATAGATATTCTGATACCCACATAAATATTTATTAAATTTATTTAAGAAAAAAAATTTCATAGGTTCCTCCCTAAAAATTAGTATATCTTTTTTGTTTGTGGTCCGATTTTGATAAAATAAAGTGCAGATCCCTTTCTAAGCTTCAAGCAGTTTTTTTTGTGAAAGTCTCATCAAAATCCATTGCTTAGTTTCCGAGATCCTTAAGTTCAAACAGACAAACAGACAGACAATAATTTTAAAAATGGATCAGATGAACTCTATAGCATTCCCCAGGTCATCCCCAGTCATCTTTTCAAAGAAATTTTCAATGTACAGACACGACCCTTCTAGAGATTTATTATAGTATAGATAGATAGATAGATAGATATGCTGATACCCACATAAATATTTATTTCAATTATTTAAGAAAAAAAATTGCATAGGTTCCTCCCTAAAAATTAGTATATCGTTTTTGTTTGTGGTCCGATTTTGATAAAACAAAGTGCAGATCCCTTTCTAAGCTTCAAGCAGTATATTTGTGAAAGTCTCATCAAAATCCATTGCTTAGTTTCCGAGATCCTTAAGTTCAAACAGACAAACAGACAGACAATAATTTTAAAAATGGATCAGATGAGCTCTATAGCATTCCCCAGGTCATCCCCAGTCATCTTTTCAAAGAAATTTTCAATGTACAGACACGACCCTTCTAGAGATTTATTATAGTATAGAAGATAGATATGCTGATACCCACATAAATATTTATTAAATTTATTTAAGAAAAAATATTTCATAGGTTCCTCCCTAAAAATTAGTATATCTTTTTTGTTTGTGGTCCGATGTTGATAAAACAAAGTGCAGATCCCTTTCTAATCTTCAAGCAGTATATTTGTGAAAGTCTCATCGAAATCCATTGCTTAGTTTCCGAGATCCTTAAGTTCAAACAGACAAACAGACAGACAATAATTTTAAAAATGGATCAGATGAACTCTATAGCATTCCCCAGGTCATCCCCAGTCATCTTTTCAAAGAAATTTTCAATGTACAGACACGACCCTTCTAGAGATTTATTATAGTATAGATAGATATGCTGATACCCACATAAATATTTATTAAATTTATTTAAGAAAAAAAATTTCATAGGTTCCTCCCTAAACATTAGTATATATTTTTTGTTTGTGGTCCGATTTTGATAAAACAAAGTGCAGATCCCTTTCTAAGCTTCAAGCAGTATATTTGTGAAAGTCTCATCAAAATCCATTGCTTAGTTTCCGAGATCCTTAAGTTCAAACAGACAAACAGACAGACAATAATTTTAAAAATGGATCAGATGAACTCTATAGCATTCCCCAGGTCATCCCCAGTCATCTTTTCAAAGAAATTTTCAATGTACAGACACGACCCTTCTAGAGATTTATTATAGTATAGATAGATATGTAGATAGATAGATAGATAGATATGCTGATACCCACACAAATATTTATTTAAATTATTTAAGAAAAAAAATTGCATAGGTTCCTCCCTAAAAATTAGTATATCTTTTTTGTTTGTGGTCCGATTTTGATAAAACAAAGTGCAGATCCCTTTCTAAGCTTCAGGCAGTATATTTGTGAAAGTCTCATCAAAATCCATTGCTTAGTTTCCGAGAGCCTTAAGTTCAAACAGACAAACAGACAGACAATAATTTTAAAAATGGATCAGATGAACTCTATAGCATTCCCCAGGTCATCCCCAGTCATCTTTTCAAAGAAATTTTCAATGTACAGACACGACCCTTCTAGAGATTTATTATAGTATAGATAGATATTCTGATACCCACATAAATATTTATTAAATTTATTTAAGAAAAAAAATTTCATAGGTTCCTCCCTAAAAATTAGTATATCTTTTTTGTTTGTGGTCCGATTTTGATAAAAGAAAGTGCAGATCCCTTTCTAAGCTTCAAGCAGTATATTTGTGAAAGTCTCATCAAAATCCATTGCTTAGTTTCCGAGATCCTTAAGTTCAAACAGACAAACAGACAGACAATAATTTTAAAAATGGATCAGATGAACTCTATAGCATTCCCCAGGTCATCCCCAGTCATCTTTTCAAAGAAATTTTCAATGTACAGACACGACCCTTCTAGAGATTTATTATAGTATAGATAGATAGATAGATAGATAGATAGATATGCTGATACCCACATAAATATTTATTTCAATTATTTAAGAAAAAAAATTTCATAGGTTCCTCCCTAAAAATTAGTATATCTTTTTTGTTTGTGGTCCGATTTTGATAAAACAAAGTGCAGATCCCTTTCTAAGCTTCAAGCAGTATATTTGTGAAAGTCTCACACACAAACAGACAGACAATAATTTTAAAAATGGATCAGATGAACTCTATAGCATTCTCCAGGTCATCCCCAGTCATCTTTTCAAAGAACTTTTCAATGTACAGACACAACCCTTCTAGAGATTTATTATAGTATAGATAGATATTCTGATACCCACATAAATATTTATTAAATTTATTTAAGAAAAAAAATTTCATAGGTTCCTCCCTAAAAATTAGTATATCTTTTTTGTTTGTGGTCCGATTTTGATAAAACAAAGTACCGATCCCTTTCTAAGCTTCAAGCAGTATATTTGTGAAAACCTCATCAAAATCCATTGCTTAGTTTCCGAGATCCTTAAGTTCAAACAGGCAAACAGACAAACAGACAGACAATAATTTTAAAAATGGATCAGATGAACTCTATAGCATTCCCCAGGTCATCCCCAGTCATCTTTTCAAAGAAATTTTCAATGTACAGACACGACCCTTCTAGAGATTTATTATAGTATAGATAGATAGATAGATAGATAGATAGATATGCTGATACCCACATAAATATTTATTTAAATTATTTAAGAAAAAAAATTTCATAGGTTCCTCCCTAAAAATTAGTATATCTTTTTTGTTTGTGGTCCGATTTTGATAAAACAAAGTGCAGATCCCTTTCTAAGCTTCAAGCAGTATACTTGTGAAAGTCTCATCAAAATCCATTACTTAGTTTCCGAGATCCTTGAGTTCAAACAGACAAACAGACAGACAATAATTTTAAAAATGGATCAGATGAACTCTATAGCATTCCCCAGGTCATCCCCAGTCATCTTTTCAAAGAAATTTTCAATGTACAGACACGACCCTTCTAGAGATTTATTATAGTATAGATAGATAGATAGATAGATAGATAGATATGCTGATACCCACATAAATATTTATTTAAATTATTTAAGAAAAAAAATTTCATAGGTTCCTCCCTAAAAATTAGTATATCTTTTTTGTTTGTGGTCCGATTTTGATAAAACAAAGTGCAGATCCCTTTCTAAGCTTCAAGCAGTATATTTGTGAAAGTCTCATCAAAATCCATTGCTTAGTTTCCGAGATCCTTAAGTTCAAACAGACAAACAGACAGACAATAATTTTAAAAATGGATCAGATGAACTCTATAGCATTCCCCAGGTCATCCCCAGTCATCTTTTCAAAGAAATTTTCAATGTACAGACACGACCCTTCTAGAGATTTATTATAGTATAGATAGATAGATAGATAGATAGATAGATATGCTGATACCCACATAAATATTTATTTAAATTATTTAAGAAAAAAAATTTCATAGGTTCCTCCCTAAAAATTAGTATATCTTTTTTGTTTGTGGTCCGATTTTGATAAAACAAAGTGCAGATCCCTTTCTAAGCTTCAAGCAGTATACTTGTGAAAGTCTCATCAAAATCCATTGCTTAGTTTCCGAGATCCTTGAGTTCAAACAGACAAACAGACAGACAATAATTTTAAAAATGGATCAGATGAACTCTATAGCATTCCCCAGGTCATCCCCAGTCATCTTTTCAAAGAAATTTTCAATGTACAGACACGACCCTTTTAGAGATTTATTATAGTATAGATAGATATGCTGATACCCACATAACTATTTATTAAATTTAATTAAAGAAAAAGATTGCATAGGTTCCTCCCTAAAAATTAGTATATCTTTTTTGTTTGTGGTCCGATTTTGATAAAACAAAGTGCAGATCCCTTTCTAAGCTTCAGGCAGTATATTTAAGAAAGTCTCATCAAAATCCATTGCTTAGTTTCCGAGATCCTTAAGTTCAAACAGACAAACAGACAGACAATAATTTTAAAAATGGATCAGATGAACTCTATAGCATTCCCCAGGTCATCCCCAGTCATCTTTTCAAAGAAATTTTCAATGTACAGACACGACCCTTCTAGAGATTTATTATAGTATAGATAGATATGCTGATACCCACATAAATATTTATTAAATTTATTTAAGAAAAAAAATTTCATAGGTTCCTCCCTAAACATTAGTATATATTTTTTGTTTGTGGTCCGATTTTGATAAAACAAAGTGCAGATCCCTTTCTAAGCTTCAGGCAGTATATTTAAGAAAGTCTCATCAAAATCCATTGCTTAGTTTCCGAGATCCTTAAGTTCAAACAGACAAACAGACAGACAATAATTTTAAAAATGGATCAGATGAACTCTATAGCATTCCCCAGGTCATCCCCAGTCATCTTTTCAAAGAAATTTTCAATGTACAGACACGACCCTTCTAGAGATTTATTATAGTATAGAAGATAGATATGCTGATACCCACATAAATATTTATTAAATTTATTTAAGAAAAAATATTTCATAGGTTCCTCCCTAAAAATTAGTATATCTTTTTTGTTTGTGGTCCGATGTTGATAAAACAAAGTGCAGATCCCTTTCTAATCTTCAAGCAGTATATTTGTGAAAGTCTCATCGAAATCCATTGCTTAGTTTCCGAGATCCTTAAGTTCAAACAGACAAACAGACAGACAATAATTTTAAAAATGGATCAGATGAACTCTATAGCATTCCCCAGGTCATCCCCAGTCATCTTTTCAAAGAAATTTTCAATGTACAGACACGACCCTTCTAGAGATTTATTATAGTATAGATAGATATGCTGATACCCACATAAATATTTATTAAATTTATTTAAGAAAAAAAATTTCATAGGTTCCTCCCTAAACATTAGTATATATTTTTTGTTTGTGGTCCGATTTTGATAAAACAAAGTGCAGATCCCTTTCTAAGCTTCAAGCAGTATATTTGTGAAAGTCTCATCAAAATCCATTGCTTAGTTTCCGAGATCCTTAAGTTCAAACAGACAAACAGACAGACAATAATTTTAAAAATGGATCAGATGAACTCTATAGCATTCCCCAGGTCATCCCCAGTCATCTTTTCAAAGAAATTTTCAATGTACAGACACGACCCTTCTAGAGATTTATTATAGTATAGATAGATATGTAGATAGATAGATAGATAGATATGCTGATACCCACACAAATATTTATTTAAATTATTTAAGAAAAAAAATTTCATAGGTTCCTCCCTAAAAATTAGTATATCTTTTTTGTTTGTGGTCCGATTTTGATAAAACAAAGTGCAGATCCCTTTCTAAGCTTCAGGCAGTATATTTGTGAAAGTCTCATCAAAATCCATTGCTTAGTTTCCGAGAGCCTTAAGTTCAAACAGACAAACAGACAGACAATAATTTTAAAAATGGATCAGATGAACTCTATAGCATTCCCCAGGTCATCCCCAGTCATCTTTTCAAAGAAATTTTCAATGTACAGACACGACCCTTCTAGAGATTTATTATAGTATAGATAGATAGATAGATAGATAGATAGATATGCTGATACCCACATAAATATTTATTTAAATTATTTAAGAAAAAAAATTTCATAGGTTCCTCCCTAAAAATTAGTATATCTTTTTTGTTTGTGGTCCGATTTTGATAAAACAAAGTGCAGATCCCTTTCTAAGCTTCAAGCAGTATATTTGTGAAAGTCTCATCAAAATCCATTGCTTAGTTTCCGAGATCCTTAAGTTCAAACAGACAAACAGACAGACAATAATTTTAAAAATGGATCAGATGAACTCTATAGCATTCCCCAGGTCATCCCCAGTCATCTTTTCAAAGAAATTTTCAATGTACAGACACGACCCTTCTAGAGATTTATTATAGTATAGATAGATAGATAGATAGATAGATAGATATGCTGATACCCACATAAATATTTATTTAAATTATTTAAGAAAAAAAATTTCATAGGTTCCTCCCTAAAAATTAGTATATCTTTTTTGTTTGTGGTCCGATTTTGATAAAACAAAGTGCAGATCCCTTTCTAAGCTTCAAGCAGTATACTTGTGAAAGTCTCATCAAAATCCATTGCTTAGTTTCCGAGATCCTTGAGTTCAAACAGACAAACAGACAGACAATAATTTTAAAAATGGATCAGATGAACTCTATAGCATTCCCCAGGTCATCCCCAGTCATCTTTTCAAAGAAATTTTCAATGTACAGACACGACCCTTTTAGAGATTTATTATAGTATAGATAGATATGCTGATACCCACATAAATATTTATTAAATTTAATTAAAGAAAAAAATTGCATAGGTTCCTCCCTAAAAATTAGTATATCTTTTTTGTTTGTGGTCCGATTTTGATAAAACAAAGTGCAGATCCCTTTCTAAGCTTCAGGCAGTATATTTAAGAAAGTCTCATCAAAATCCATTGCTTAGTTTCCGAGATCCTTAAGTTCAAACAGACAAACAGACAGACAATAATTTTAAAAATGGATCAGATGAACTCTATAGCATTCCCCAGGTCATCCCCAGTCATCTTTTCAAAGAAATTTTCAATGTACAGACACGACCCTTCTAGAGATTTATTATAGTATAGATAGATATGCTGATACCCACATAAATATTTATTAAATTTATTTAAGAAAAAAAATTTCATAGGTTCCTCCCTAAACATTAGTATATATTTTTTGTTTGTGGTCCGATTTTGATAAAACAAAGTGCAGATCCCTTTCTAAGCTTCAGGCAGTATATTTAAGAAAGTCTCATCAAAATCCATTGCTTAGTTTCCGAGATCCTTAAGTTCAAACAGACAAACAGACAGACAATAATTTTAAAAATGGATCAGATGAACTCTATAGCATTCCCCAGGTCATCCCCAGTCATCTTTTCAAAGAAATTTTCAATGTACAGACACGACCCTTCTAGAGATTTATTATAGTATAGAAGATAGATATGCTGATACCCACATAAATATTTATTAAATTTATTTAAGAAAAAATATTTCATAGGTTCCTCCCTAAAAATTAGTATATCTTTTTTGTTTGTGGTCCGATGTTGATAAAACAAAGTGCAGATCCCTTTCTAATCTTCAAGCAGTATATTTGTGAAAGTCTCATCGAAATCCATTGCTTAGTTTCCGAGATCCTTAAGTTCAAACAGACAAACAGACAGACAATAATTTTAAAAATGGATCAGATGAACTCTATAGCATTCCCCAGGTCATCCCCAGTCATCTTTTCAAAGAAATTTTCAATGTACAGACACGACCCTTCTAGAGATTTATTATAGTATAGATAGATATGCTGATACCCACATAAATATTTATTAAATTTATTTAAGAAAAAAAATTTCATAGGTTCCTCCCTAAACATTAGTATATATTTTTTGTTTGTGGTCCGATTTTGATAAAACAAAGTGCAGATCCCTTTCTAAGCTTCAAGCAGTATATTTGTGAAAGTCTCATCAAAATCCATTGCTTAGTTTCCGAGATCCTTAAGTTCAAACAGACAAACAGACAGACAATAATTTTAAAAATGGATCAGATGAACTCTATAGCATTCCCCAGGTCATCCCCAGTCATCTTTTCAAAGAAATTTTCAATGTACAGACACGACCCTTCTAGAGATTTATTATAGTATAGATAGATATGTAGATAGATAGATAGATAGATATGCTGATACCCACACAAATATTTATTTAAATTATTTAAGAAAAAAAATTTCATAGGTTCCTCCCTAAAAATTAGTATATCTTTTTTGTTTGTGGTCCGATTTTGATAAAACAAAGTGCAGATCCCTTTCTAAGCTTCAGGCAGTATATTTGTGAAAGTCTCATCAAAATCCATTGCTTAGTTTCCGAGAGCCTTAAGTTCAAACAGACAAACAGACAGACAATAATTTTAAAAATGGATCAGATGAACTCTATAGCATTCCCCAGGTCATCCCCAGTCATCTTTTCAAAGAAATTTTCAATGTACAGACACGACCCTTCTAGAGATTTATTATAGTATAGATAGATATTCTGATACCCACATAAATATTTATTAAATTTATTTAAGAAAAAAAATTTCATAGGTTCCTCCCTAAAAATTAGTATATCTTTTTTGTTTGTGGTCCGATTTTGATAAAACAAAGTGCAGATCCCTTTCTAAGCTTCAAGCAGTATATTTGTGAAAGCCTCATCAAAATCCATTGCTTAGTTTCCGAGATCCTTAAGTTCAAACAGACAAACAGACAGACAATAATTTTAAAAATGGATCAGATGAACTCTATAGCATTCCCCAGGTCATCCCCAGTCATCTTTTCAAAGAAATTTTCAATGTACAGACACGACCCTTCTAGAGATTTATTATAGTATAGATAGATAGATAGATAGATAGATAGATATGCTGATACCCACATAAATATTTATTTCAATTATTTAAGAAAAAAAATTTCATAGGTTCCTCCCTAAAAATTAGTATATCTTTTTTGTTTGTGGTCCGATTTTGATAAAACAAAGTGCAGATCCCTTTCTAAGCTTCAGGCAGTATATTTGTGAAAGTCTCATCAAAATCCATTGCTTAGTTTCCGAGAGCCTTAAGTTCAAACAGACAAACAGACAGACAATAATTTTAAAAATGGATCAGATGAACTCTATAGCATTCTCCAGGTCATCCCCAGTCATCTTTTCAAAGAACTTTTCAATGTACAGACACAACCCTTCTAGAGATTTATTATAGTATAGATAGATATTCTGATACCCACATAAATATTTATTAAATTTATTTAAGAAAAAAAATTTCATAGGTTCCTCCCTAAAAATTAGTATATCTTTTTTGTTTGTGGTCCGATTTTGATAAAACAAAGTACCGATCCCTTTCTAAGCTTCAAGCAGTATATTTGTGAAAACCTCATCAAAATCCATTGCTTAGTTTCCGAGATCCTTAAGTTCAAACAGGCAAACAGACAAACAGACAAACAGACAGACAATAATTTTAAAAATGGATCAGATGAACTCTATAGCATTCCCCAGGTCATCCCCAGTCATCTTTTCAAAGAAATTTTCAATGTACAGACACGACCCTTCTAGAGATTTATTATAGTATAGATAGATATGCTGATACCCACATAAATATTTATTAAATTTATTTAAGAAAAAAAATTTCATAGGTTCCTCCCTAAACATTAGTATATCTTTTTTGTTTGTGGTCCGATTTTGATAAAACAAAGTGGAGATCCCTTTCTAAGCTTCAAGCAGTATATTTGTGAAAGTCTCATCAAAATCCATTGCTTAGTTTCCGAGATCCTTAAGTTCAAACAGACAAACAGACAGACAATAATTTTAAAAATGGATCAGATGAACTCTATAGCATTCCCCAGGTCATCCCCAGTCATCTTTTCAAAGAAATTTTCAATGTACAGACACGACCCTTCTAGAGATTTATTATAGTATAGATAGATATGCTGATACCCACATAAATATTTATTAAATTTATTTAAGAAAAAAAATTTCATAGGTTCCTCCCTAAACATTAGTATATATTTTTTGTTTGTGGTCCGATTTTGATAAAACAAAGTGCAGATCCCTTTCTAAGCTTCAAGCAGTATATTTGTGAAAGTCTCATCAAAATCCATTGCTTAGTTTCCGAGATCCTTAAGTTCAAACAGACAAACAGACAGACAATAATTTTAAAAATGGATCAGATGAACTCTATAGCATTCCCCAGGTCATCCCCAGTCATCTTTTCAAAGAAATTTTCAATGTACAGACACGACCCTTCTAGAGATTTATTATAGTATAGATAGATATGTAGATAGATAGATAGATAGATATGCTGATACCCACACAAATATTTATTTAAATTATTTAAGAAAAAAAATTTCATAGGTTCCTCCCTAAAAATTAGTATATCTTTTTTGTTTGTGGTCCGATTTTGATAAAACAAAGTGCAGATCCCTTTCTAAGCTTCAGGCAGTATATTTGTGAAAGTCTCATCAAAATCCATTGCTTAGTTTCCGAGAGCCTTAAGTTCAAACAGACAAACAGACAGACAATAATTTTAAAAATGGATCAGATGAACTCTATAGCATTCCCCAGGTCATCCCCAGTCATCTTTTCAAAGAAATTTTCAATGTACAGACACGACCCTTCTAGAGATTTATTATAGTATAGATAGATATTCTGATACCCACATAAATATTTATTAAATTTATTTAAGAAAAAAAATTTCATAGGTTCCTCCCTAAAAATTAGTATATCTTTTTTGTTTGTGGTCCGATTTTGATAAAACAAAGTGCAGATCCCTTTCTAAGCTTCAAGCAGTATATTTGTGAAAGCCTCATCAAAATCCATTGCTTAGTTTCCGAGATCCTTAAGTTCAAACAGACAAACAGACAGACAATAATTTTAAAAATGGATCAGATGAACTCTATAGCATTCCCCAGGTCATCCCCAGTCATCTTTTCAAAGAAATTTTCAATGTACAGACACGACCCTTCTAGAGATTTATTATAGTATAGATAGATAGATAGATAGATAGATAGATATGCTGATACCCACATAAATATTTATTTCAATTATTTAAGAAAAAAAATTTCATAGGTTCCTCCCTAAAAATTAGTATATCTTTTTTGTTTGTGGTCCGATTTTGATAAAACAAAGTGCAGATCCCTTTCTAAGCTTCAGGCAGTATATTTGTGAAAGTCTCATCAAAATCCATTGCTTAGTTTCCGAGAGCCTTAAGTTCAAACAGACAAACAGACAGACAATAATTTTAAAAATGGATCAGATGAACTCTATAGCATTCTCCAGGTCATCCCCAGTCATCTTTTCAAAGAACTTTTCAATGTACAGACACAACCCTTCTAGAGATTTATTATAGTATAGATAGATATTCTGATACCCACATAAATATTTATTAAATTTATTTAAGAAAAAAAATTTCATAGGTTCCTCCCTAAAAATTAGTATATCTTTTTTGTTTGTGGTCCGATTTTGATAAAACAAAGTACCGATCCCTTTCTAAGCTTCAAGCAGTATATTTGTGAAAACCTCATCAAAATCCATTGCTTAGTTTCCGAGATCCTTAAGTTCAAACAGGCAAACAGACAAACAGACAAACAGACAGACAATAATTTTAAAAATGGATCAGATGAACTCTATAGCATTCCCCAGGTCATCCCCAGTCATCTTTTCAAAGAAATTTTCAATGTACAGACACGACCCTTCTAGAGATTTATTATAGTATAGATAGATATGCTGATACCCACATAAATATTTATTAAATTTATTTAAGAAAAAAAATTTCATAGGTTCCTCCCTAAACATTAGTATATCTTTTTTGTTTGTGGTCCGATTTTGATAAAACAAAGTGGAGATCCCTTTCTAAGCTTCAAGCAGTATATTTGTGAAAGTCTCATCAAAATCCATTGCTTAGTTTCCGAGATCCTTAAGTTCAAACAGACAAACAGACAGACAATAATTTTAAAAATGGATCAGATGAACTCTATAGCATTCCCCAGGTCATCCCCAGTCATCTTTTCAAAGAAATTTTCAATGTACAGACACGACCCTTCTAGAGATTTATTATAGTATAGATAGATAGATAGATAGATAGATAGATATGCTGATACCCACATAAATATTTATTTCAATTATTTAAGAAAAAAAATTTCATAGGTTCCTCCCTAAAAATTAGTATATCTTTTTTGTTTGTGGTCCGATTTTGATAAAACAAAGTGCAGATCCCTTTCTAAGCTTCAAGCAGTATATTTGTGAAAGTCTCATCAAAATCCATTGCTTAGTTTCCGAGATCCTTGAGTTCAAACAGACAAACAGACAGACAATAATTTTAAAAATGGATCAGATGAACTCTATAGCATTCCCCAGGTCATCCCCAGTCATCTTTTCAAAGAAATTTTCAATGTACAGACACGACCCTTTTAGAGATTTATTATAGTATAGATAGATATGCTGATACCCACATAAATATTTATTAAATTTAATTAAAGAAAAAAATTGCATAGGTTCCTCCCTAAAAATTAGTATATCTTTTTTGTTTGTGGTCCGATTTTGATAAAACAAAGTGCAGATCCCTTTCTAAGCTTCAGGCAGTATATTTAAGAAAGTCTCATCAAAATCCATTGCTTAGTTTCCGAGATCCTTAAGTTCAAACAGACAAACAGACAGACAATAATTTTAAAAATGGATCAGATGAACTCTATAGCATTCCCCAGGTCATCCCCAGTCATCTTTTCAAAGAAATTTTCAATGTACAGACACGACCCTTCTAGAGATTTATTATAGTATAGATAGATATGCTGATACCCACATAAATATTTATTAAATTTATTTAAGAAAAAAAATTTCATAGGTTCCTCCCTAAACATTAGTATATCTTTTTTGTTTGTGGTCCGATTTTGATAAAACAAAGTGCAGAGCCCTTTCTAAGCTTCAAGCAGTATATTTGTGGAAGTCTCATCAAAATCCATTGCTTAGTTTCCGAGATCCTTAAGTTCAAACAGACAAACAGACAGACAATAATTTTAAAAATGGATCAGATGAACTCTATAGCATTCCCCAGGTCATCCCCAGTCATCTTTTCAAAGAAATTTTCAATGTACAGGCACGACCCTTCTAGAGATTTATTATAGTATAGATAGATATGCTGATACCCACATAAATATTTATTAAATTTATTTAAGAAAAAAAATTGCATAGGTTCCTCCCTAAAAATTAGTATATCGTTTTTGTTTGTGGTCCGATTTTGATAAAACAAAGTGCAGATCCCTTTCTAAGCTTCAAGCAGTATATTTGTGAAAGTCTCATCAAAATCCATTGCTTAGTTTCCGAGATCCTTAAGTTCAAACAGACAAACAGACAGACAATAATTTTAAAAATGGATCAGATGAGCTCTATAGCATTCCCCAGGTCATCCCCAGTCATCTTTTCAAAGAAATTTTCAATGTACAGACACGACCCTTCTAGAGATTTATTATAGTATAGAAGATAGATATGCTGATACCCACATAAATATTTATTAAATTTATTTAAGAAAAAATATTTCATAGGTTCCTCCCTAAAAATTAGTATATCTTTTTTGTTTGTGGTCCGATGTTGATAAAACAAAGTGCAGATCCCTTTCTAATCTTCAAGCAGTATATTTGTGAAAGTCTCATCGAAATCCATTGCTTAGTTTCCGAGATCCTTAAGTTCAAACAGACAAACAGACAGACAATAATTTTAAAAATGGATCAGATGAACTCTATAGCATTCCCCAGGTCATCCCCAGTCATCTTTTCAAAGAAATTTTCAATGTACAGACACGACCCTTCTAGAGATTTATTATAGTATAGATAGATAGATAGATAGATAGATAGATAGATAGATATGCTGATACCCACATAAATATTTATTAAATTTATTTAAGAAAAAAAATTTCATAGGTTCCTCCCTAAAAATTAGTATATCTTTTTTGTTTGTGGTCCGATGTTGATAAAACAAAGTGCAGATCCCTTTCTAAGCTTCAAGCAGTATATTTGTGAAAGTCTCATCAAAATCCATTGCTTAGTTTCCGAGATCCTTAAGTTCAAACAGACAAACAGACAGACAATAATTTTAAAAATGGATCAGATGAACTCTATAGCATTCCCCAGGTCATCCCCAGTCATCTTTTCAAAGAAATTTTCAATGTACAGACACGACCCTTCTAGAGATTTATTATAGTATAGATAGATATGCTGATACCCACATAAATATTTATTAAATTTATTTAAGAAAAAAAATTTCATAGGTTCCTCCCTAAACATTAGTATATCTTTTTTGTTTGTGGTCCGATTTTGATAAAACAAAGTGCAGATCCCTTTCTAAGCTTCAAGCAGTATATTTGTGAAAGTCTCATCAAAATCCATTGCTTAGTTTCCGAGATCCTTAAGTTCAAACAGACAAACAGACAGACAATAATTTTAAAAATGGATCAGATGAACTCTATAGCATTCCCCAGGTCATCCCCAGTCATCTTTTCAAAGAAATTTTCAATGTACAGACACGACCCTTCTAGAGATTTATTATAGTATAGATAGATAGATAGATAGATAGATAGATAGATATGCTGATACCCACATAAATATTTATTAAATTTATTTAAGAAAAAAAATTTCATAGGTTCCTCCCTAAAAATTAGTATATCTTTTTTGTTTGTGGTCCGATGTTGATAAAACAAAGTGCAGATCCCTTTCTAAGCTTCAAGCAGTATATTTGTGAAAGTCTCATCAAAATCCATTGCTTAGTTTCCGAGATCCTTAAGTTCAAACAGACAAACAGACAGACAATAATTTTAAAAATGGATCAGATGAACTCTATAGCATTCCCCAGGTCATCCCCAGTCATCTTTTCAAAGAAATTTTCAATGTACAGACACGACCCTTCTAGAGATTTATTATAGTATAGATAGATAGATAGATAGATAGATAGATATGCTGATACCCACATAAATATTTATTTAAATTATTTAAGAAAAAAAATTTCATAGGTTCCTCCCTAAAAATTAGTATATCTTTTTTGTTTGTGGTCCGATTTTGATAAAACAAAGTGCAGATCCCTTTCTAAGCTTCAGGCAGTATATTTGTGAAAGTCTCATCAAAATCCATTGCTTAGTTTCCGAGAGCCTTAAGTTCAAACAGACAAACAGACAGACAATAATTTTAAAAATGGATCAGATGAACTCTATAGCATTCCCCAGGTCATCCCCAGTCATCTTTTCAAAGAAATTTTCAATGTACAGACACGACCCTTCTAGAGATTAATTATAGTATAGATAGATATTCTGATACCCACATAAATATTTATTAAATTTATTTAAGAAAAAAAATTTCATAGGTTCCTCCCTAAAAATTAGTATATCTTTTTTGTTTGTGGTCCGATTTTGATAAAACAAAGTGCAGATCCCTTTCTAAGCTTCAAGCAGTTTTTTTTGTGAAAGTCTCATCAAAATCCATTGCTTAGTTTCCGAGATCCTTAAGTTCAAACAGACAGACAATAATTTTAAAAATGGATCAGATGAACTCTATAGCATTCCCCAGGTCATCCCCAGTCATCTTTTCAAAGAAATTTTCAATGTACAGACACGACCCTTCTAGAGATTTATTATAGTATAGATAGATAGATAGATAGATAGATAGATATGCTGATACCCACATAAATATTTATTAAATTTATTTAAGAAAAAAAATTTCATAGGTTCCTCCCTAAAAATTAGTATATCTTTTTTGTTTGTGGTCCGATTTTGATAAAACAAAGTGCAGATCCCTTTCTAAGCTTCAAGCAGTATATTTGTGAAAGTCTCATCAAAATCCATTGCTTAGTTTCCGAGATCCTTAAGTTCAAACAGACAAACAGACAGACAATAATTTTAAAAATGGATCAGATGAACTCTATAGCATTCCCCAGGTCATCCCCAGTCATCTTTTCAAAGAAATTTTCAATGTACAGGCACGACCCTTCTAGAGATTTATTATAGTATAGATAGATATGCTGATACCCACATAAATATTTATTAAATTTATTTAAGAAAAAAAATTGCATAGGTTCCTCCCTAAAAATTAGTATATCGTTTTTGTTTGTGGTCCGATTTTGATAAAACAAAGTGCAGATCCCTTTCTAAGCTTCAGGCAGTATATTTGTGAAAGTCTCATCAAAATCCATTGCTT
The DNA here is from genome assembly GCA_951509765.1 of Sphenella marginata. Lineage (NCBI taxonomy): Eukaryota > Metazoa > Arthropoda > Insecta > Diptera > Tephritidae > Sphenella > Sphenella marginata. The sequence continues at coordinate 29,485,851 of OX608078.1, read as the reverse complement.
AGTTTCCGAGAGCCTTAAGTTCAAACAGACAAACAGACAGACAATAATTTTAAAAATGGATCAGATGAACTCTATAGCATTCTCCAGGTCATCCCCAGTCATCTTTTCAAAGAACTTTTCAATGTACAGACACGACCCTTCTAGAGATTTATTATAGTATAGATAGATATTCTGATACCCACATAAATATTTATTAAATTTATTTAAGAAAAAAAATTTCATAGGTTCCTCCCTAAAAATTAGTATATCTTTTTTGTTTGTGGTCCGATGTTGATAAAACAAAGTGCAGATCCCTTTCTAAGCTTCAAGCAGTATATTTAAGAAAGTCTCATCAAAATCCATTGCTTAGTTTCCGAGATCCTTAAGTTCAAACAGACAAACAGACAGACAATAATTTTAAAAATGGATCAGATGAGCTCTATAGCATTCCCCAGGTCATCCCCAGTCATCTTTTCAAAGAAATTTTCAATGTACAGACACGACCCTTCTAGAGATTTATTATAGTATAGATAGATATTCTGATACCCACATAAATATTTATTAAATTTATTTAAGAAAAAAAATTTCATAGGTTCCTCCCTAAAAATTAGTATATCTTTTTTGTTTGTGGTCCGATTTTGATAAAACAAAGTGCAGATCCCTTTCTAAGCTTCAGGCAGTATATTTGTGAAAGTCTCATCAAAATCCATGGCTTAGTTTCCGAGAGCCTTAAGTTCAAACAGACAAACAGACAGACAATAATTTTAAAAATGGATCAGATGAACTCTATAGCATTCTCCAGGTCATCCCCAGTCATCTTTTCAAAGAACTTTTCAATGTACAGACACGACCCTTCTAGAGATTTATTATAGTATAGATAGATATTCTGATACCCACATAAATATTTATTAAATTTATTTAAGAAAAAAAATTTCATAGGTTCCTCCCTAAAAATTAGTATATCTTTTTTGTTTGTGGTCCGATGTTGATAAAACAAAGTGCAGATCCCTTTCTAAGCTTCAAGCAGTATATTTGTGAAAGTCTCATCAAAATCCATTGCTTAGTTTCCGAGATCCTTAAGTTCAAACAGACAAACAGACAGACAATAATTTTAAAAATGGATCAGATGAAATCTATAGCATTCCCCAGGTCATCCCCAGTCATCTTTTCAAAGAAATTTTCAATGTACAGACACGACCCTTCTAGAGATTTATTATAGTATAGATAGATATTCTGATACCCACATAAATATTTATTAAATTTATTTAAGAAAAAAAATTTCATAGGTTCCTCCCTAAAAATTAGTATATCTTTTTTGTTTGTGGTCCGATTTTGATAAAACAAAGTGCAGATCCCTTTCTAAGCTTCAGGCAGTATATTTGTGAAAGTCTCATCAAAATCCATGGCTTAGTTTCCGAGAGCCTTAAGTTCAAACAGACAAACAGACAGACAATAATTTTAAAAATGGATCAGATGAACTCTATAGCATTCTCCAGGTCATCCCCAGTCATCTTTTCAAAGAACTTTTCAATGTACAGGCACGACCCTTCTAGAGATTTATTATAGTATAGATAGATATTCTGATACCCACATAAATATTTATTAAATTTATTTAAGAAAAAAAATTTCATAGGTTCCTCCCTAAAAATTAGTATATCTTTTTTGTTTGTGGTCCGATGTTGATAAAACAAAGTGCAGATCCCTTTCTAAGCTTCAGGCAGTATATTTGTGAAAGTCTCATCAAAATCCATTGCTTAGTTTCCGAGAGCCTTAAGTTCAAACAGACAAACAGACAGACAATAATTTTAAAAATGGATCAGATGAACTCTATAGCATTCCCCAGGTCATCCCCAGTCATCTTTTCAAAGAAATTTTCAATGTACAGACACGACCCTTCTAGAGATTAATTATAGTATAGATAGATATTCTGATACCCACATAAATATTTATTAAATTTATTTAAGAAAAAAAATTTCATAGGTTCCTCCCTAAAAATTAGTATATCTTTTTTGTTTGTGGTCCGATTTTGATAAAACAAAGTGCAGATCCCTTTCTAAGCTTCAAGCAGTTTTTTTTGTGAAAGTCTCATCAAAATCCATTGCTTAGTTTCCGAGATCCTTAAGTTCAAACAGACAGACAATAATTTTAAAAATGGATCAGATGAACTCTATAGCATTCCCCAGGTCATCCCCAGTCATCTTTTCAAAGAAATTTTCAATGTACAGACACGACCCTTCTAGAGATTTATTATAGTATAGATAGATAGATAGATAGATAGATAGATATGCTGATACCCACATAAATATTTATTAAATTTATTTAAGAAAAAAAATTTCATAAGTTCCTCCCTAAAAATTAGTATATCTTTTTTGTTTGTGGTCCGATTTTGATAAAACAAAGTGCAGATCCCTTTCTAAGCTTCAAGCAGTATATTTGTGAAAGTCTCATCAAAATCCATTGCTTAGTTTCCGAGATCCTTAAGTTCAAACAGACAAACAGACAGACAATAATTTTAAAAATGGATCAGATGAACTCTATAGCATTCCCCAGGTCATCCCCAGTCATCTTTTCAAAGAAATTTTCAATGTACAGGCACGACCCTTCTAGAGATTTATTATAGTATAGATAGATATGCTGATACCCACATAAATATTTATTAAATTTATTTAAGAAAAAAAATTGCATAGGTTCCTCCCTAAAAATTAGTATATCGTTTTTGTTTGTGGTCCGATTTTGATAAAACAAAGTGCAGATCCCTTTCTAAGCTTCAGGCAGTATATTTGTGAAAGTCTCATCAAAATCCATTGCTTAGTTTCCGAGAGCCTTAAGTTCAAACAGACAAACAGACAGACAATAATTTTAAAAATGGATCAGATGAACTCTATAGCATTCTCCAGGTCATCCCCAGTCATCTTTTCAAAGAACTTTTCAATGTACAGACACGACCCTTCTAGAGATTTATTATAGTATAGATAGATATTCTGATACCCACATAAATATTTATTAAATTTATTTAAGAAAAAAAATTTCATAGGTTCCTCCCTAAAAATTAGTATATCTTTTTTGTTTGTGGTCCGATTTTGATAAAACAAAGTGTAGATCCCTTTCTAAGCTTCAGGCAGTATATTTGTGAAAGTCTCATCAAAATCCATGGCTTAGTTTCCGAGAGCCTTAAGTTCAAACAGACAAACAGACAGACAATAATTTTAAAAATGGATCAGATGAACTCTATAGCATTCTCCAGGTCATCCCCAGTCATCTTTTCAAAGAACTTTTCAATGTACAGGCACGACCCTTCTAGAGATTTATTATAGTATAGATAGATATTCTGATACCCACATAAATATTTATTAAATTTATTTAAGAAAAAATTTCATAGGTTCCTCCCTAAAAATTAGTATATCTTTTTTGTTTGTGGTCCGATGTTGATAAAACAAAGTGCAGATCCCTTTCTAAGCTTCAGGCAGTATATTTGTGAAAGTCTCATCAAAATCCATTGCTTAGTTTCCGAGAGCCTTAAGTTCAAACAGACAAACAGACAGACAATAATTTTAAAAATGGATCAGATGAACTCTATAGCATTCCCCAGGTCATCCCCAGTCATCTTTTCAAAGAAATTTTCAATGTACAGACACGACCCTTCTAGAGATTAATTATAGTATAGATAGATATTCTGATACCCACATAAATATTTATTAAATTTATTTAAGAAAAAAAATTTCATAGGTTCCTCCCTAAAAATTAGTATATCTTTTTTGTTTGTGGTCCGATTTTGATAAAACAAAGTGCAGATCCCTTTCTAAGCTTCAAGCAGTTTTTTTTGTGAAAGTCTCATCAAAATCCATTGCTTAGTTTCCGAGATCCTTAAGTTCAAACAGACAGACAATAATTTTAAAAATGGATCAGATGAACTCTATAGCATTCCCCAGGTCATCCCCAGTCATCTTTTCAAAGAAATTTTCAATGTACAGACACGACCCTTCTAGAGATTTATTATAGTATAGATAGATAGATAGATAGATAGATAGATATGCTGATACCCACATAAATATTTATTAAATTTATTTAAGAAAAAAAATTTCATAGGTTCCTCCCTAAAAATTAGTATATCTTTTTTGTTTGTGGTCCGATTTTGATAAAACAAAGTGCAGATCCCTTTCTAAGCTTCAAGCAGTATATTTGTGAAAGTCTCATCAAAATCCATTGCTTAGTTTCCGAGATCCTTAAGTTCAAACAGACAAACAGACAGACAATAATTTTAAAAATGGATCAGATGAACTCTATAGCATTCCCCAGGTCATCCCCAGTCATCTTTTCAAAGAAATTTTCAATGTACAGGCACGACCCTTCTAGAGATTTATTATAGTATAGATAGATATGCTGATACCCACATAAATATTTATTAAATTTATTTAAGAAAAAAAATTGCATAGGTTCCTCCCTAAAAATTAGTATATCGTTTTTGTTTGTGGTCCGATTTTGATAAAACAAAGTGCAGATCCCTTTCTAAGCTTCAGGCAGTATATTTGTGAAAGTCTCATCAAAATCCATTGCTTAGTTTCCGAGAGCCTTAAGTTCAAACAGACAAACAGACAGACAATAATTTTAAAAATGGATCAGATGAACTCTATAGCATTCTCCAGGTCATCCCCAGTCATCTTTTCAAAGAACTTTTCAATGTACAGACACGACCCTTCTAGAGATTTATTATAGTATAGATAGATATTCTGATACCCACATAAATATTTATTAAATTTATTTAAGAAAAAAAAATTTCATAGGTTCCTCCCTAAAAATTAGTATATCTTTTTTGTTTGTGGTCCGATGTTGATAAAACAAAGTGCAGATCCCTTTCTAAGCTTCAAGCAGTATATTTAAGAAAGTCTCATCAAAATCCATTGCTTAGTTTCCGAGATCCTTAAGTTCAAACAGACAGACAATAATTTTAAAAATGGATCAGATGAGCTCTATAGCATTCCCCAGGTCATCCCCAGTCATCTTTTCAAAGAAATTTTCAATGTACAGACACGACCCTTCTAGAGATTTATTATAGTATAGAAGATAGATATGCTGATACCCACATAAATATTTATTAAATTTATTTAAGAAAAAATATTTCATAGGTTCCTCCCTAAAAATTAGTATATCTTTTTTGTTTGTGGTCCGATGTTGATAAAACAAAGTGCAGATCCCTTTCTAATCTTCAAGCAGTATATTTGTGAAAGTCTCATCGAAATCCATTGCTTAGTTTCCGAGATCCTTAAGTTCAAACAGACAAACAGACAGACAATAATTTTAAAAATGGATCAGATGAACTCTATAGCATTCCCCAGGTCATCCCCAGTCATCTTTTCAAAGAAATTTTCAATGTACAGACACGAACCTTCTAGAGATTTATTATAGTATAGATAGATATGCTGATACCCACATAAATATTTATTAAATTTATTTAAGAAAAAAAATTGCATAGGTTCCTCCCTAAACATTAGTATATCTTTTTTGTTTGTGGTCCGATTTTGATAAAGCAAAGTGCAGATCCCTTTCTAAGCTTCAAGCAGTATATTTGTGAAAGTCTCATCAAAATCCATTGCTTAGTTTCCGAGATCCTTAAGTTCAAACAGACAAACAGACAGACAATAATTTTAAAAATGGATCAGATGAACTCTATAGCATTCCCCAGGTCATCCCCAGTCATCTTTTCAAAGAAATTTTCAATGTACAGACACGACCCTTCTAGAGATTTATTATAGTATAGATAGATATGCTGATACCCACATAAATATTTATTAAATTTATTTAAGAAAAAAAATTTCATAGGTTCCTCCCTAAACATTAGTATATCTTTTTTGTTTGTGGTCCGATTTTGATAAAACAAAGTGCAGATCCCTTTCTAAGCTTCAAGCAGTATATTTGTGAAAGTCTCATCAAAATCCATTGCTTAGTTTCCGAGATCCTTAAGTTCAAACAGACAAACAGACAGACAATAATTTTAAAAATGGATCAGATGAACTCTATAGCATTCCCCAGGTCATCCCCAGTCATCTTTTCAAAGAAATTTTCAATGTACAGACACGACCCTTCTAGAGATTTATTATAGTATAGATAGATAGATAGATAGATAGATAGATATGCTGATACCCACATAAATATTTATTAAATTTATTTAAGAAAAAAAATTTCATAGGTTCCTCCCTAAAAATTAGTATATCTTTTTTGTTTGTGGTCCGATGTTGATAAAACAAAGTGCAGATCCCTTTCTAAGCTTCAAGCAGTATATTTGTGAAAGTCTCATCAAAATCCATTGCTTAGTTTCCGAGATCCTTAAGTTCAAACAGACAGACAATAATTTTAAAAATGGATCAGATGAACTCTATAGCATTCCCCAGGTCATCCCCAGTCATCTTTTCAAAGAAATTTTCAATGTACAGACACGACCCTTCTAGAGATTTATTATAGTATAGATAGATATGCTGATACCCACATAAATATTTATTAAATTTATTTAAGAAAAAAAATTTCATAGGTTCCTCCCTAAACATTAGTATATCTTTTTTGTTTGTGGTCCGATTTTGATAAAACAAAGTGCAGATCCCTTTCTAAGCTTCAAGCAGTATATTTGTGAAAGTCTCATCAAAATCCATTGCTTAGTTTCCGAGATCCTTAAGTTCAAACAGACAAACAGACAGACAATAATTTTAAAAATGGATCAGATGAACTCTATAGCATTCCCCAGGTCATCCCCAGTCATCTTTTCAAAGAAATTTTCAATGTACAGACACGACCCTTCTAGAGATTTATTATAGTATAGATAGATAGATAGATAGATAGATAGATATGCTGATACCCACATAAATATTTATTTAAATTATTTAAGAAAAAAAATTTCATAGGTTCCTCCCTAAAAATTAGTATATCTTTTTTGTTTGTGGTCCGATTTTGATAAAACAAAGTGCAGATCCCTTTCTAAGCTTCAGGCAGTATATTTGTGAAAGTCTCATCAAAATCCATTGCTTAGTTTCCGAGATCCTTAAGTTCAAACAGACAAACAGACAGACAATAATTTTAAAAATGGATCAGATGAACTCTATAGCATTCCCCAGGTCATCCCCAGTCATCTTTTCAAAGAAATTTTCAATGTACAGACACGACCCTTCTAGAGATTTATTATAGTATAGATAGATATTCTGATACCCACATAAATATTTATTAAATTTATTTAAGAAAAAAAATTTCATAGGTTCCTCCCTAAAAATTAGTATATCTTTTTTGTTTGTGGTCCGATTTTGATAAAACAAAGTGCAGATCCCTTTCTAAGCTTCAAGCAGTTTTTTTTGTGAAAGTCTCATCAAAATCCATTGCTTAGTTTCCGAGATCCTTAAGTTCAAACAGACAAACAGACAGACAATAATTTTAAAAATGGATCAGATGAACTCTATAGCATTCCCCAGGTCATCCCCAGTCATCTTTTCAAAGAAATTTTCAATGTACAGACACGACCCTTCTAGAGATTTATTATAGTACTAGCAGGGTACCCGGCGTTGCTCGGGATGTAAGTAGTTAGGGGGCCTTTCAAAATCAATAATATACTTTAAGATTTCCTATTTATATACATAAAAATAGCTGACCCGGCAAACTTCGTTCTTCCCAAAATAGATTTTTTTATTAATTTTTCACTACTTCATTGTGCATACAACTTCAAAAATATAAAATTTTAGTATTCCGCTTAAGGCTACACGATACACAAAATTTTTAGTTTTCTGTCCCGGAGCATAAGTAAATAGCGAAAAAATTTTCCTACACGGGAACTATTGATATCATTAATCTCCTGATCAATTTTCAGGTCCTAACTTTAAACACTTTTACGATAACCCCACTTTTATGCGCGAAAATTGTTTTGATATCATTTAGCTCTATACCAATTTCCAGGTTCCTGCCTTAAATACTTTTGGAGATATTTAGCTTGAAAAATTAGTATGGGAGGTGCCACGCCCCCATTTTCGTTAACCCCAATTTTTTTGGAGGTGGTAGGGATCGATCTCGTATAACCCCTCACCAAATTTCAGTGGTGTAACCCGAATACTTCCACATTTGTGTGGGAGGTGCCACGCCCACACTGTCGTTATCCCCAGATTTTTTTGGAGGTGGTAGGGATCGATTCCATATAACCCCTAACCAAGTTTCAATGATCTAACCTAAATACGTCCAGAGATATCGACTAAGAAGTATTTCATTCGTACGGGAGGTGCCACGCCCACACTGCCGTTATCCCCAGTTTTTAGGAGGTGGTAGGGATCGATTCCATATAATCTCTCACCAAATTTCAGTGGTCTAACCTAAATACTTCCAAAGATATCGACTAAGAAGTATTTCATTCGTATGGGAGGTGCCACGCCCCCTTTTTCGTTATCCCCAGTTTTTTTTGGAGGTGGTAGGGATCGATTCCATATAACCCCTAACCAAATTTCAATGATCTAACCTCAATACTTCCAGAGATATCGACTAAGAAGTATTTCATTCGTATGGGAGGTGCCACGCCCACACTGTCGTTATCCCCAGTTTTTTTTGGAGGTGGTAGGGATCGATTCCATATAACCCCTAACCAAGTTTCAATGATCTAACCTCAATACTTCCAGAGATATCGACTAAGAAGTATTTCATTCGTATGGGAGGTGCCACGCCCACACTGTCGTTTTCCCCAGTTTTTTTTGGAGGTGGTATTGATCGATTCCATATAACCCCTAACCAAATTTCAGTGGTCTAACCTAAATAGTTCCAGAGATATCGACTAAGAAGTATTTCATTCGTATGGGAGGTGCCACGCCCACTTTGTCGTTATCCCCAGTTTTTTTTGGAGGTGGTAGGGATCGATTCCATATAACCCCTAACCAAATTTCAGTGGTCTAACCTAAATACTTCCTCCAGAGATATCGACTAAGAAGTATTTCATTCGTATGGGAGGTGCCACGCCCACACCGTCGTTATCCCAGTTTTTTTTGGAGGTGGTAGGGATCGATTCCATATAACCCCTAACCAAATTTCAGTGGTCTAACCTAAATAGTTCCAGAGATATCGACTAAGAAGTATTTCATTCGTATGGGAGGTGCCACGCCCACTTTGTCGTTATCCCCAGTTTTTTTGGAGGTGGTAGGGATCGATTGCATATAACCCCTAACCAAGTTTCAATGATCTAACCTAAATAGTTCCAGAGATATCGACTAAGAAGTATTTCATTCGTATGGGAGGTGCCACGCCCACTTTTTCGTTATACCCAGTTGTTTTGGAGGTGGTAGGGATCGATCCCATATAACCCCTTACCGAGTTTCAATGGTCTAACATAAATACTTCCGGAGATACGGACAATGGAAAATTCCGTTTGTATGGGAGGTGCCACGCCCCCTATATATATCAAAATATTTTTTAACCTGTGACCATCCCTGGAAGATGTACAGTGGGTGTGTAAAATTTGCTTACGATCGGTTTATAAGTTTAGGACGCAAGTCGATCTATACCTACATACATACATACATATATATTTACATAATTTGAATTTTATATATATAGATTATTGCCTACTGAAGAATTTACCAAATTCGAATATTTTGAAAAAAGAGTATTAAAAACCGGTTTTCAAAAATTTTCTTTTGCCGTATTCGTTGGTAACGTTAGGGGGCCTTTCAAGAATTCAATTTTGACGAATTGAGTCAGGATGAATCGAAATTCAAAAGCTGATTTGATACCATATTGTAGGTAAATTTTAAGGCAATCACATTCTCACCGATAATAAAGTTAACGATAAATTTATTGAAATATATCGAAGTAAAAATGAAACCCGGGACCATCCCCATTCGTTTGATACCCATATTGTAGGGTAATATTTAGGTTTTCGGGAATTCGCATTTTCACCGATAACTCATCATCGATACATTTATCGAAACCAATCGAAGTCTAAATGAAACCTGCGGCCTTCTCCTTTCGTTTTATACCCATATTATGGGGTAGTGTTAAGTTTTTTGGGCAATCACCGATAACTCAGATATCGATAAACTTATCGAAATATATCAAAGTCCAAAAGAAACCTGGAGCTATCTCATTTCGTTTGATACACATATTGTAGGGTAATATTAAGTTTTTCGGGCAATCGCATTTTGACCGATGACTCAGTTATCGATAAACTTATCGAAAAATATTGAAGTACAAATGAAACCTGGGGCCTTCCCCTTTCGTTTGATACCCATATTGTAGGCCATTTTTAAGGTTTTTGTGCAATCATATTTTGACCGATAACTCAGCTATGGAAAAATGTATCGAAATATATCGAAGTATAAATGAAACCTTTGGACCTCCCCTTTCATTTGATATCCATATTGCAGGGAAATTTTAAGATTTTTGGATTTTCTGACATATAATTAAGTTATCGATAAATTTATCGAATTATATCGAAGTTTAAATGAAAAAAGGGGACTTCCTCTTTCGGTTGATACTCAAATTGTAGGAAAGTTTTGAGGTTTTAGGGCAACCTTATTTTCGCCGATAACTCTGTTATCGATTAATTTATCAAACAAATATCATCTCCATGAATCCTTCCAGGTCACAGAGAAAATGTGTACAAAGTTTCATACTGCTAGGTGCCTTAGTTTTGGCGTGAAAACGTAACAAACTTTGTTACTTTCCACATAGCGCGGCAGTGTACCTATGCAATTGATTTTTGATTTAGCAGACATTGAAAAAAAAGTAAACAAAAATTTTAGAAAGACACGCTTAGTTTTTTTTTGACAAACTAAGTGAATTTTTCTTCATATAAATTTATTTAAAAAAAAAAATTTCATAGGTTCCTCCCTAAAAATTAGTATATCTTTTTTGTTCGATTTTGATAAAACAAAGTGCAAATCCCTTTCTAAGCTTCAAGCAGTATACTTGTGAAAGTCTCATCAAAATCCATTCCTTAGTTTCCGAGATCCTTAAGTTCAAACAGACAGACGATAATTCTAAAAATGGGTCATATGAACTCTATAGTATTCCCCAAGTCACCCCCAGTAATTTTTTCAAAGAAATTTTCAATGTACAGACACGACCCTTCTAGAGATTTATTATAGTATAGATATGCTGATACACACATAAATATTTATTTAAATTTATTTAAGAAAAAAAATTTCATAGGTTCCTCCCTAAAAATTAGTATATCTTTTTTGTTCGATTTTGATAAAACAAAGTGCAAATCCCTTTCTAAGCTTCAAGCAGTTTTTTTGTGAAAGTCTCATCAAAATCCATTGCTTAGTTTCCGAGATCCTTAAGTTCAAACAGACAAACAGACAGACAATAATTTTAAAAATGGATCAGATGAACTCTATAGCATTCCCCAGGTCATCCCCAGTCATCTTTTCAAAGAAATTTTCAATGTACAGACACGACCCTTCTAGAGATTTATTATAGTATAGATAGATAGATAGATAGATAGATAGATATGCTGATACCCACATAAATATTTATTTAAATTATTTAAGAAAAAAAATTTCATAGGTTCCTCCCTAAAAATTAGTATATCTTTTTTGTTTGTGGTCCGATTTTGATAAAACAAAGTGCAGATCCCTTTCTAAGCTTCAGGCAGTATATTTGTGAAAGTCTCATCAAAATCCATTGCTTAGTTTCCGAGATCCTTAAGTTCAAACAGACAAACAGACAGACAATAATTTTAAAAATAGATCAGATGAACTCTATAGCATTCCCCAGGTCATCCCCAGTCATCTTTTCAAAGAAATTTTCAATGTACAGACACGACCCTTCTAGAGATTTATTATAGTACTAGCAGGGTACCCGGCGTTGCTCGGGATGTAAGTAGTTAGGGGGCCTTTCAAAATCAATAATATACTTTAAGATTTCATATTTATATACATAAAAATAGCTGACCCGGCAAACTTCGTTCTTCCCAAAATAGATTTTTTTATTAATTTTTCACTACTTCATTGTGCATACAACTTCAAAAATATAAAATTTTAGTATTCCGCTTAAGGCTACACGATACACAAAATTTTTAGTTTTCTGTCCCGGAGCATAAGTAAATAGCGAAAAAATTTTCCTACACGGGAACTATTGATATCATTAATCTCCTGATCAATTTTCAGGTCCTAACTTTAAACACTTTTACGATAACCCCACTTTTATGCGCGAAAATTGTTTTGATATCATTTAGCTCTATACCAATTTCCAGGTTCCTGCCTTAAATACTTTTGGAGATATTTAGCTTGAAAAATTAGTATGGGAGGTGCCACGCCCCCATTTTCGTTAACCCCAATTTTTTTGGAGGTGGTAGGGATCGATCTCGTATAACCCCTCACCAAATTTCAGTGGTGTAGCCCGAATACTTCCACATTTGTGTGGGAGGTGCCACGCCCACACTGTCGTTATCCCCAGATTTTTTTGGAGGTGGTAGGGATCGATTCCATATAACCCCTAACCAAGTTTCAATGATCTAACCTAAATACGTCCAGAGATATCGACTAAGAAGTATTTCATTCGTACGGGAGGTGCCACGCCCACACTGCCGTTATCCCCAGTTTTTTGGAGGTGGTAGGGATCGATTCCATATAATCTCTCACCAAATTTCAGTGGTCTAACCTAAATACTTCCAAAGATATCGACTAAGAAGTATTTCATTCGTATGGGAGGTGCCACGCCCCCTTTTTCGTTATCCCCAGTTTTTTTTGGAGGTGGTAGGGATCGATTCCATATAACCCCTAACCAAATTTCAATGATCTAACCTCAATACTTCCAGAGATATCGACTAAGAAGTATTTCATTCGTATGGGAGGTGCCACGCCCACACTGTCGTTATCCCCAGTTTTTTTTGGAGGTGGTAGGGATCGATTCCATATAACCCCTAACCAAGTTTCAATGATCTAACCTCAATACTTCCAGAGATATCGACTAAGAAGTATTTCATTCGTATGGGAGGTGCCACGCCCACACTGTCGTTTTCCCCAGTTTTTTTTGGAGGTGGTAGGGATCGATTCCATATAACCCCTAACCAAATTTCAGTGGTCTAACCTAAATAGTTCCAGAGATATCGACTAAGAAGTATTTCATTCGTATGGGAGGTGCCACGCCCACTTTGTCGTTATCCCCAGTTTTTTTTGGAGGTGGTAGGGATCGATTCCATATAACCCCTAACCAAATTTCAGTGGTCTAACCTAAATACTTCCTCCAGAGATATCGACTAAGAAGTATTTCATTCGTATGGGAGGTGCCACGCCCACACCGTCGTTATCCCAGTTTTTTTTGGAGGTGGTAGGGATCGATTCCATATAACCCCTAACCAAATTTCAGTGGTCTAACCTAAATAGTTCCAGAGATATCGACTAAGAAGTATTTCATTCGTATGGGAGGTGCCACGCCCACTTTGTCGTTATCCCCAGTTTTTTTGGAGGTGGTAGGGATCGATTGCATATAACCCCTAACCAAGTTTCAATGATCTAACCTAAATAGTTCCAGAGATATCGACTAAGAAGTATTTCATTCGTATGGGAGGTGCCACGCCCACTTTTTCGTTATACCCAGTTGTTTTGGAGGTGGTAGGGATCGATCCCATATAACCCCTTACCGAGTTTCAATGGTCTAACATAAATACTTCCGGAGATACGGACAATGGAAAATTCCGTTTGTATGGGAGGTGCCACGCCCCCTATATATATCAAAATATTTTTTAACCTGTGACCATCCCTGGAAGATGTACAGTGGGTGTGTAAAATTTGCTTACGATCGGTTTATAAGTTTAGGACGCAAGTCGATCTATACCTACATACATACATACATATATATTTACATAATTTGAATTTTATATATATAGATTATTGCCTACTGAAGAATTTACCAAATTCGAATATTTTGAAAAAAGAGTATTAAAAACCGGTTTTCAAAAATTTTCTTTTGCCGTATTCGTTGGTAACGTTAGGGGGCCTTTCAAGAATTCAATTTTGACGAATTGAGTCAGGATGAATCGAAATTCAAAAGCTGATTTGATACCATATTGTAGGTAAATTTTAAGGCAATCACATTCTCACCGATAATAAAGTTAACGATAAATTTATTGAAATATATCGAAGTAAAAATGAAACCCGGGACCATCCCCATTCGTTTGATACCCATATTGTAGGGTAATATTTAGGTTTTCGGGAATTCGCATTTTCACCGATAACTCATCATCGATACATTTATCGAAACCAATCGAAGTCTAAATGAAACCTGCGGCCTTCTCCTTTCGTTTTATACCCATATTATGGGGTAGTGTTAAGTTTTTTGGGCAATCACCGATAACTCAGATATCGATAAACTTATCGAAATATATCAAAGTCCAAAAGAAACCTGGAGCTATCTCATTTCGTTTGATACACATATTGTAGGGTAATATTAAGTTTTTCGGGCAATCGCATTTTGACCGATGACTCAGTTATCGATAAACTTATCGAAAAATATTGAAGTACAAATGAAACCTGGGGCCTTCCCCTTTCGTTTGATACCCATATTGTAGGCCATTTTTAAGGTTTTTGTGCAATCATATTTTGACCGATAACTCAGCTATGGAAAAATGTATCGAAATATATCGAAGTATAAATGAAACCTTTGGACCTCCCCTTTCATTTGATATCCATATTGCAGGGAAATTTTAAGATTTTTGGATTTTCTGACATATAATTAAGTTATCGATAAATTTATCGAATTATATCGAAGTTTAAATGAAAAAAGGGGACTTCCTCTTTCGGTTGATACTCAAATTGTAGGAAAGTTTTGAGGTTTTAGGGCAACCTTATTTTCGCCGATAACTCTGTTATCGATTAATTTATCAAACAAATATCATCTCCATGAATCCTTCCAGGTCACAGAGAAAATGTGTACAAAGTTTCATACTGCTAGGTGCCTTAGTTTTGGCGTGAAAACGTAACAAACTTTGTTACTTTCCACATAGCGCGGCAGTGTACCTATGCAATTGATTTTTGATTTAGCAGACATTGAAAAAAAAGTAAACAAAAATTTTAGAAAGGCACGCTTAGTTTTTTTTTGACAAACTAAGTGAATTTTTCTTCATATAAATTTATTTAAAAAAAAAAATTTCATAGGTTCCTCCCTAAAAATTAGTATATCTTTTTTGTTCGATTTTGATAAAACAAAGTGCAAATCCCTTTCTAAGCTTCAAGCAGTATACTTGTGAAAGTCTCATCAAAATCCATTCCTTAGTTTCCGAGATCCTTAAGTTCAAACAGACAGACGATAATTCTAAAAATGGGTCATATGAACTCTATAGTATTCCCCAAGTCACCCCCAGTAATTTTTTCAAAGAAATTTTCAATGTACAGACACGACCCTTCTAGAGATTTATTATAGTATAGATATGCTGATACACACATAAATATTTATTTAAATTTATTTAAGAAAAAAAATTTCATAGGTTCCTCCCTAAAAATTAGTATATCTTTTTTGTTTGTGGTCCGATTTTGATAAAACAAAGTGCAGATCCCTTTCTAAGCTTCAAGCAGTATATTTGTGAAAGTCTCATCAAAATCCATTGCTTAAACTCCGAGATCCTTAAGTTCAAACAGACAAACAGACAAACAGACAGACAATAATTTTAAAAATGGGTCAGATGAACTCCATAGCATTCCCCAGGTCATCCCCAGTCATCTTTTCAAAGAAATTTTCAATGTACAGACACGACCCTTCTAGAGATTTATTATAGTATAGATATGATGATACACACATAAATATTTATTTAAATTTATTTAAGAAAAAAAATTTTATAGGTTCCTCCCTAAAAATTAGTATATCTTTTTTGTTTGTGGTCCGATTTTGATAAAACAAAGTGCAGATCCCTTTCTAAGCTTCAAGCAGTATATTTGTGAAAGTCTCATCAAAATCCATTGCTTAGCTTCCGAGATCCTTAAGTTCAAACAGACAAACAGACAAACAGACAGACAATAATTCTAAAAATGGGTCAGATGAACTCTATAGTATCCCCCAAGTCACCCCCAGTCATCTTTTCAAAGAAATTTTCAATGTACAGACACGACCCTTCTAGAGATTTATTATAGTATAGATAGATAGATAGATAGATAGATAGATAGATATGCTGATACCCACATAAATATTTATTTCAATTATTTAAGAAAAAAATTTTCATAGGTTCCTCCCTAAAAATTAGTATATCTTTTTTGTTTGTGGTCCGATTTCGATAAAACAAAGTGCAGATCCCTTTCTAAGCTTCAAGCAGTATATTTGTGAAAGTCTCATCAAAATCCATTGCTTAGTTTCCGAGATCCTTAAGTTCAAACAGACAAACAGACAGACAATAATTTTAAAAATGGATCAGATGAACTCTATAGCATTCCCCAGGTCATCCCCAGTCATCTTTTCAAAGAAATTTTCAATGTACAGACACGACCCTTCTAGAGATTTATTATAGTATAGATAGATAGATAGATAGATAGATAGATATGCTGATACCCACATAAATATTTATTTAAATTATTTAAGAAAAAAAATTTCATAGGTTCCTCCCTAAAAATTAGTATATCTTTTTTGTTTGTGGTCCGATTTTGATAAAACAAAGTGCAGATCCCTTTCTAAGCTTCAAGCAGTATATTTGTGAAAGTCTCATCAAAATCCATTGCTTAGTTTCCGAGATCCTTAAGTTCAAACAGACAAACAGACAAACAGACAGACAATAATTTTAAAAATGGATCAGATGAACTCTATAGCATTCCCCAGGTCATCCCCAGTCATCTTTTCAAAGAAATTTTCAATGTACAGACACGACCCTTCTAGAGATTTATTATAGTATAGATAGATATGCTGATACCCACATAAATATTTATTAAATTTATTTAAGAAAAAATATTTCATAGGTTCCTCCCTAAAAATTAGTATATATTTTTTGTTTGTGGTCCGATTTTGATAAAACAAAGTGCAGATCCCTTTCTAAGCTTCAAGCAGTATATTTGTGAAAGTCTCATCAAAATCCATTGCTTAGTTTCCGAGATCCTTAAGTTCTAACAGACAAACAGACAGACAATAATTTTAAAAATGGATCAGATGAACTCTATAGCATTCCCCAGGTCATCCCCAGTCATCTTTTCAAAGAAATTTTCAATGTACAGACACGACCCTTCTATAGATTTATTATAGTATAGATAGATATGCTGATACCCACATAAATATTTATTAAATTTATTTAAGAAAAAATATTTCATAGGTTCCTCCCTAAAAATTAGTATATATTTTTTGTTTGTGGTCCGATTTTGATAAAACAAAGTGCAGATCCCTTTCTAAGCTTCAAGCAGTATATTTGTGAAAGTCTCATCAAAATCCATTGCTTAGTTTTCGAGATCCTTAAGTTCAAACAGACAAACAGACAGACAATAATTTTAAAAATGGATCAGATGAGCTCTATAGCATTTCCCAGGTCATCCCCAGTCATCTTTTCAAAGAAATTTTCAATGTACAGACACGACCCTTCTAGAGATTTATTATAGTATAGATAGATATGCTGATACCCACATAAATATTTATTAAATTTATTTAAGAAAAAATATTTCATAGGTTCCTCCCTAAAAATTAGTATATATTTTTTGTTTGTGGTCCGATTTTGATAAAACAAAGTGCAGATCCCTTTCTAAGCTTCAAGCAGTATATTTGTGAAAGTCTCATCAAAATCCATTGCTTAGTTTCCGAGATCCTTAAGTTCTAACAGACAAACAGACAGACAATAATTTTAAAAATGGATCAGATGAACTCTATAGCATTCCCCAGGTCATCCCCAGTCATCTTTTCAAAGAAATTTTCAATGTACAGACACGACCCTTCTAGAGATTTATTATAGTATAGATAGATATGCTGATACCCACATAAATATTTATTAAATTTATTTAAGAAAAAAAATTTCATATGTTCCTCCCTAAAAATTAGTATATCTTTTTTGTTTGTGGTCCGATTTTGATAAAGCAAAGTGCAGAGCCCTTTCTAAGCTTCATGCAGTATAGTTGTGAAAGTCTCATCAAAATCCATTGCTTAGTTTCCGAGATCCTTAAGTTCTAACAGACAAACAGACAGACAATAATTTTAAAAATGTATCAGATGAACTCTATAGCATTCCCCAGGTCATCCCCAGTCATCTTTTCAAAGAAATTTTCAATGTACAGACACGACCCTTCTAGAGATTTATTATAGTACTAGCAGACCCGGCAGACGTTGTTCTGCCTGACCAGTGACTTCCCTAGAAATACATTTTCAACTATTTTTCTATTAATTTTTAACATTCCATTTATTGCAGTGCTTTAGTATATGCAATGTTTCCGGTTTTAACGTATTTGGTATAAACAAATAAATTTGTTGGATGTCCAACTCAAAAAACGAATCTTTTGAACTCAATGGCTATGACACAAACCATTATGCGCTGCTGAGCAGATGTGTAGTTAGTATTTATTTAATTATATCCTATATCTACCACTTAACGCCACTATTATGATTTTATGGAAATCCTATAATACTCTGGATATGTATAAACGGCAATAACAAACAAAAAAATTAAGTGCTTTGATTAAGATTTAAGAACGTTAAAATGTCACTAAAGAAAATACATTCAGGGATATAACGAATTGAAATATTACTTAGCTGTGGTCTTAGAACTGACCACTTTTCCAAAAAATTTACAAATGTATGTATGTCGTACCCCACGAAGATTTTCACGTATTGGAAAAGTTTAAAACAGATCAACCATAAACTTTGGACATTATGGAAGTACAAACAAAGTACTGAATACAAAAAATGTGGGCGTGGCACCGCCCACTTTTCCAAAATTACATAAATCTTGAAAATCCGGAAATATTTCCCAAAATTTTCCCTCACACAAACCTTCTCTTATGCTATGTTTCCACCAAACAAAACACCGTGTTTAAAAGGGTTTGGGTTATGTAGAAATGTCAAGTTTTCCACTGATAGTTTGCCGGAAAATGGGTTTACACCCACTAAACAATTTATTATGATCGTCGTTCCGATTTAGTGGGTGTAAACCCATTTTCCGGTAAACTCTCAGTAGAAAAACATGACATTTCTACATAACCATTTCTACATAACCCAAACCCTTTTAAACACGGTGTTTGGTTTGGTGGAAACACCGCGTTACCAATTACGAAGAACTGAAAAAAAACTTGAGTCAAATCTGTCCAGCCGTTCTCATTTTTGTCCTATCATTTTTGAATTGATTAATATGAAATAAGAAATTAATAATATAATTATGTGATAATACTTACATGTACATATGTATATATTTTAATTAAATATTTTTGAACAATGAAGCAAATGTATAAAATACGAATAACGGGGTTTCACAAAATGCGTTCACTACAAAATATGTACATATATGGATTTGATTTTTACTTATCCCTCAGCAACACGAAAACGTACATATGTACATATGAATGTTAATTTTGTTTTTATTTAAAGCATACATTACATAAATCTTGAAAATCCGGAAATATTTCCCAAAATTTTCCCTCACACAAACCTTCTCTTATGCTATGTTTCCACCAAACAAAACACCGTGTTTAAAAGGGTTTGGGTTATGTAGAAATGTCAAGTTTTCCACTGATAGTTTGCCGGAAAATGGGTTTACACCCACTAAACAATTTATTATGATCGTCGTTCCGATTTAGTGGGTGTAAACCCATTTTCCGGTAAACTCTCAGTAGAAAAACATGACATTTCTACATAACCATTTCTACATAACCCAAACCCTTTTAAACACGGTGTTTGGTTTGGTGGAAACACCGCGTTACCAATTACGAAGAACTGAAAAAAAACTTGAGTCAAATCTGTCCAGCCGTTCTCATTTTTGTCCTATCATTTTTGAATTGATTAATATGAAATAAGAAATTAATAATATAATTATGTGATAATACTTACATGTACATATGTATATATTTTAATTAAATATTTTTGAACAATGAAGCAAATGTATAAAATACGAATAACGGGGTTTCACAAAATGCGTTCACTACAAAATATGTACATATATGGATTTGATTTTTACTTATCCCTCAGCAACACGAAAACGTACATATGTACATATGAATGTTAATTTTGTTTTTATTTAAAGCGTCATACATACATACATATGTATGTATGTACGAAGCGAAGTACCGCTACCGAGCGCTCGCTTAACTTAAATCGATTCATTTGGTTGACAGCGAACAAACACACAAACAGCTTTTTTTAGAAAAGGTGCTCCTATTGTTTAAACAATTTTGGTTAAATAATATATGCATCAACTATTTTTTTTGATGCAGAACGAAAGTAAATATTTCAAAGTTTAACTTCAAGTAAGTTTAATTCTAATCGGTGGATCCGTTTATGATTTGTGGCTGTGTAAACAAAAAAATTTATGGTTTTTTACCGATTTCCACTCCCCCTTGAGATATAAGGTATCCTATCTTTCAAGTTGGATCAAACTGTAGATGCTGTGCAAATTTCATTAAAATCGGTTGAGTAGTTTAGGAGCTCACCCTGATTGAACATGTGACACGTGATTTTTATATATTAAGATAGATAGATATGCTGATACCCACATAAATATTTATTAAATTTATTTAAGAAAAAAAATTTCATAGGTTCCTCCCTAAAAATTAGTATATCTTTTTTGTTTGTTGTCCGATTTTGATAAAACAAAGTGCAGAGCCCTTTCTAAGCTTCAAGCAGTATATTTGTGAAAGTCTCATCAAAATCCATTGCTTAGTTTCCGAGATCCTTAAGTTCTAACAGACAAACAGACAGACAATAATTTTAAAAATGGATCAGATGAACTCTATAGCATTCCCAGTCATCTTTTCAAAGAAATTTTCAATGTACAGACACGACCCTTCTAGAGATTTATTATAGTATAGATAGATATGCTGATACCCACATAAATATTTATTAAATTTATTAAAGAAAAAAAATTTCATAGGTTCCTCCCTAAAAATTAGTATATATTTTTTGTTTGTGGTCCGATGTTGATAAAACAAAGTGCAGATCCCTTTCTAAGCTTCAAGCAGTATATTTGTGAAAGTCTCATCAAAATCCATTGCTTAGTTTCCGAGATCCTTAAGTTCTAACAGACAAACAGACAGACAATAATTTTAAAAATGGATCAGATGAACTCTATAGCATTCCCCAGGTCATCCCCAGTCATCTTTTCAAAGAAATTTCCAATGTACAGACACGACCCTTCTAGAGATTTATTATAGTATAGATATGCTGATACCCATCAGATGAACTCTATAGCATTCCCCAGGTCATCCCCAGTCATCTTTTCAAAGAAATTTTCAATGTACAGACACGACCCTTCTAGAGATTTATTATAGTATAGATAGATATGCTGATACCCACATAAATATTTATTAAATTTATTTAAGAAAAAAAATTTCATAGGTTCCTCCCTAAAAATTAGTATATCTTTTTTGTTTGTGGTCCGACTTTGATAAAACAAAGTACCGATCCCTTTCTAAGCTTCAAGCAGTATATTTGTGAAAGTCTTATCAAAATCCATTCCAAGTTTCCGAGATCCTTAAGTTCAAACAGGCAAACAGACACACAGACAGACAATAATTTTAAAAATGGATCAGATGAACTCTATAGCATTCCCCAGGTCATCCCCAGTCATCTTTTCAAAGAAATTTTCAATGTACAGACACGACCCTTCTAGATATTTATTATAGTATAGATATGCTGATACCCACATAAATATTTATTTAAATTTATTTAAGAAAAAAAATTTCATAGGTTCCTCCCTAAAAATTAGTATATCTTTTTTGTTTGTGGTCCGATTTTGATAAAACAAAGTGCAGATCCCTTTCTAAGCTTCAAGCAGTATATTTGTGAAAGTCTCATCAAAATCCATTGCTTAGTTTCCGAGATCGTTAAGTTCAAACAGACAAACAGACAAACAGACAGACAATAATTTTAAAAATGGATCATATGAACTCTATAGCATTCCCCAGGTCATCCCCAGCCATCTTTTCAAAGAAATTTTCAATGTACAGACACGACACTTCTAGAGATTTATTATAGTATAGATAGATATGCTGATACCCACATAAATATTTATTAAATTTATTTAAGAAAAAAAATTGCATAGGTTCCTCTCTAAAAATTAGTATATCTTTTTTGTTTGTGGTCCGATTTTGATAAAACAAAGTGCAGATCCCTTTCTAAGCTTCAAGCAGTATATTTGTAAAAACCTCATCAAAATCCATTGCTTAGTTTCCGAGCTCCTTAAGTTCAAACAGGCAAACAGACAAACAGACAGACAATAATTTTAAAAATGGATCAGATGAACTCTATAGCATTCCCCAGGTCATCCCCAGTCATCTTTTCAAAGAAATTTTCAATGTACAGACACGACCCTTCTAGAGATTTATTATAGTATAGATAGATATGCTGATACCCACATAAATATTTATTAAATTTATTTAAGGAAAAAAATTTCATAGGTTCCTCCCTAAAAATTAGTATATCTTTTTGATTTGTGGTCCGATTTTGATAAAACAAAGTGCAGATCCCTTTCTAAGCTTCAAGCAGTATATTTGTGAAAACCTCATCAAAATCCATTGCTTAGTTTCCGAGATCGTTAAGTTCAAACAGACAAACAGACAAACAGACAGACAATAATTTTAAAAATGGATCATATGAACTCTATAGCATTCCCCAGGTCATCCCCAGTCATCTTTTCAAAGAAATTTTCAATGTACAGACACGACACTTCTAGAGATTTATTATAGTATAGATAGATATGCTGATACCCACATAAATATTTATTAAATTTATTTAAGGAAAAAAATTTCATAGGTTCCGCCCTAAAAATTAGTATATCTTTTTTGTTTGTGGTCCGATTTTGATAAAACAAAGTGCAGATCCCTTTCCAAGCTTCAAGCAGTATATTTGTGAAAACCTCATCAAAATCCATTGCTTAGTTTCCGAGATCGTTAAGTTCAAACAGACAAACAGACAAACAGACAGACAATAATTTTAAAAATGGATCAGATGAACTCTATAGCATTCCCCAGGTCATTCCCAGTCATCTTTTCAAAGAAATTTTCAATGTACAGACATGACCCTTCTAGAGATTTATTATAGTATAGATAGATATGCTGATACCAACATAAATATTTATTAAATTTATTTAAGAAAAAAAATTGCATAGGTTCCTCCCTAAAAATTAGTATATCTTTTTTGTTTGTGGTCCGATTTTGATAAAACAAAGTGCAGATCCCTTTCTAAGCTTCAAGCAGTATATTTGTGAAAACCTCATCAAAATCCATTGCTTAGTTTCCGAGATCGTTAAGTTCAAACAGACAAACAGACAGACAATAATTTTAAAAATGGATCAGATGAACTCTATAGCATTCCCCAGGTCATCCCCAGTCATCTTTTCAAAGAAATTTTCAATGTACAGACATGACCCTTCTAGAGATTTATTATAGTATAGATAGATATGCTGATACCCACATAAATATTTATTAAATTTATTTAAGAAAAAAAATTGCATAGGTTCCTCCCTAAAAATTAGTATATCTTTTTTGTTTGTGGTCCGATTTTGATAAAACAAAGTGCAGATCCCTTTCTAAGCTTCAAGCAGTATATTTGTGAAAACCTCATCAAAATCCATTGCTTAGTTTCCGAGCTCCTTAAGTTCAAACAGGCAAACAGACAAACAGACAGACAATAATTTTAAAAATGGATCAGATGAACTCTATAGCATTCCCCAGGTCATCCCCAGTCATCTTTTCAAAGAAATTTTCAATGTACAGACACGACCCTTCTAGAGATTTATTATAGTATAGATAGATATGCTGATACCCACATAAATATTTATTAAATTTATTTAAGGAAAAAAATTTCATAGGTTCCTCCCTAAAAATTAGTATATCTTTTTGATTTGTGGTCCGATTTTGATAAAACAAAGTGCAGATCCCTTTCTAAGCTTCAAGCAGTATATTTGTGAAAACCTCATCAAAATCCATTGCTTAGTTTCCGAGATCGTTAAGTTCAAACAGACAAACAGACAAACAGACAGACAATAATTTTAAAAATGGATCAGATGAACTCTATAGCATTCCCCAGGTCATTCCCAGTCATCTTTTCAAAGAAATTTTCAATGTACAGACATGACCCTTCTAGAGATTTATTATAGTATAGATAGATATGCTGATACCAACATAAATATTTATTAAATTTATTTAAGAAAAAAAATTGCATAGGTTCCTCCCTAAAAATTAGTATATCTTTTTTGTTTGTGGTCCGATTTTTATAAAACAAAGTGCAGATCCCTTTCTAAGCTTCAAGCAGTATATTTGTGAAAACCTCATCAAAATCCATTGCTTAGTTTCCGAGCTCCTTAAGTTCAAACAGGCAAACAGACAAACAGACAGACAATAATTTTAAAAATGGATCAGATGAACTCTATAGCATTCCCCAGGTCATCCCCAGTCATCTTTTCAAAGAAATTTTCAATGTACAGACACGACCCTTCTAGAGATTTATTATAGTATAGATAGATATGCTGATACCCACATAAATATTTATTAAATTTATTTAAGGAAAAAAATTTCATAGGTTCCTCCCTAAAAATTAGTATATCTTTTTGATTTGTGGTCCGATTTTGATAAAACAAAGTGCAGATCCCTTTCTAAGCTTCAAGCAGTATATTTGTGAAAACCTCATCAAAATCCATTGCTTAGTTTCCGAGATCGTTAAGTTCAAACAGACAAACAGACAGACAATAATTTTAAAAATGGATCAGATGAACTCTATAGCATTCCCCAGGTCATTCCCAGTCATCTTTTCAAAGAAATTTTCAATGTACAGACATGACCCTTCTAGAGATTTATTATAGTATAGATAGATATGCTGATACCAACATAAATATTTATTAAATTTATTTAAGAAAAAAAATTGCATAGGTTCCTCCCTAAAAATTAGTATATCTTTTTTGTTTGTGGTCCGATTTTGATAAAACAAAGTGCAGATCCCTTTGTAAGCTTCAAGCAGTATATTTGTGAAAACCTCATCAAAATCCATTGCTTAGTTTCCGAGATCCTTAAGTTCAAACAGGCAAACAGACAAACAGACAGACAATAATTTTAAAAATGGATCAGATGAACTCTATAGCATTCCCCAGGTCATCCCCAGTCATCTTTTCAAAGAAATTTTCAATGTACAGACACGACCCTTCTAGAGATTTATTATAGTATAGATAGTAGATAGATAGATAGATAGATAGTTATACACAGATAGATACCCACATAAATATTTATTTAAATTTATTTAAGAAAAAAAATTTCATAGGTTCCTCCCTAAAAATTAGTATATCTTTTTTGTTTGTGGTCCGATTTTGATAAAACAAAGTGCAGATCCCTTTCTAAGCTTCAAGCAGTATGTTTGTGAAAGTCTCATCAAAATCCATTGCTTAGTTTCCGAGATCCTTAAGTTCAAACAGACAGACAATAATTTTCAAAATGGATCAGATGAACTCTATAGCATTCCCCAGGTCATTCCCAGTCATCTTTTCAAAGAAATTTTCAATGTACAGACACGACCCTTCTAGAGATTTATTATAGTATAGATAGTAGATAGATAGATAGATAGATAGTTATACACAGATAGATACCCACATAAATATTTATTTAAATTTATTTAAGAAAAAAAATTTCATAGGTTCCTCCCTAAAAATTAGTATATCTTTTTTGTTTGTGGTTCGATTTTGATAAAACAAAGTGCAGATCCCTTTCTAAGCTTCAAGCAGTATGTTTGTGAAAACCTCATCAAAATCCATTGCTTAGTTTCCGAGATCCTTAAGTTCAAACAGACAAACAGACAGACAATAATTTTAAAAATGGATCAGATGAACTCTATAGCATTCCCCAGGTCATCCCCAGTCATCTTTTCAAAGAAATTTTCAATGTACAGACACGACCCTTCTAGAGATTTATTATAGTATAGATAGATATGCTGATACCCACATAAATATTTATTAAATTTATTTAAGAAAAAAAATTTCATAGGTTCCTCCCTAAAAATTAGTATATCTTTTTTGTTTGTGGTCCGACTTTGATAAAACAAAGTACCGATCCCTTTCTAAGATTCAAGCAGTATATTTGTGAAAACCTCATCAAAATCCATTGGTTAGTTTCCGAGATCGTTAAGTTCAAACAGACAAACAGACAAACAGACAGACAATAATTTTAAAAATGGATCATATGAACTCTATAGCATTCCCCAGGTCATCCCCAGTCATCTTTTCAAAGAAATTTTCAATGTACAGACACGACACTTCTAGAGATTTATTATAGTATAGATAGATATGCTGATACCCACATAAATATTTATTAAATTTATTTAAGGAAAAAAATTTCATAGGTTCCTCCCTAAAAATTAGTATATCTTTTTGATTTGTGGTCCGATTTTGATAAAACAAAGTGCAGATCCCTTTCTAAGCTTCAAGCGGTATATTTGTGAAAGTCTCATCAAAATCCATTGCTTAGTTTCCGAGATCCTTAAGTTCAAACAGACAAACAGACAGACAATAATTTTAAAAATGGATCAGATGAACTCTATAGCATTCCCCAGGTCATTCCCAGTCATCTTTTCAAAGAAATTTTCAATGTACAGACACGACCCTTCTAGAGATTTATTATAGTATAGATAGATATGCTGATACCAACATAAATATTTATTAAATTTATTTAAGAAAAAAAATTGCATAGGTTCCTCCCTAAAAATTAGTATATCTTTTTTGTTTGTGGTCCGATTTTGATAAAACAAAGTGCAGATCCCTTTCTAAGCTTCAAGCAGTATATTTGTGAAAACCTCATCAAAATCCATTGCTTAGTTTCCGAGATCGTTAAGTTCAAACAGACAAACAGACAGACAATAATTTTAAAAATGGATCAGATGAACTCTATAGCATTCCCCAGGTCATCCCCAGTCATCTTTTCAAAGAAATTTTCAATGTACAGACATGACCCTTCTAGAGATTTATTATAGTATAGATAGATATGCTGATACCCACATAAATATTTATTAAATTTATTTAAGAAAAAAAATTGCATAGGTTCCTCCCTAAAAATTAGTATATCTTTTTTGTTTGTGGTCCGATTTTGATAAAACAAAGTGCAGATCCCTTTCTAAGCTTCAAGCAGTATATTTGTGAAAACCTCATCAAAATCCATTGCTTAGTTTCCGAGATCGTTAAGTTCAAACAGACAAACAGACAGACAATAATTTTAAAAATGGATCAGATGAACTCTATAGCATTCCCCAGGTCATCCCCAGTCATCTTTTCAAAGAAATTTTCAATGTACAGACATGACCCTTCTAGAGATTTATTATAGTATAGATAGATATGCTGATACCCACATAAATATTTATTAAATTTATTTAAGAAAAAAAATTGCATAGGTTCCTCCCTAAAAATTAGTATATCTTTTTTGTTTGTGGTCCGATTTTGATAAAACAAAGTGCAGATCCCTTTCTAAGCTTCAAGCAGTATATTTGTGAAAACCTCATCAAAATCCATTGCTTAGTTTCCGAGCTCCTTAAGTTCAAACAGGCAAACAGACAAACAGACAGACAATAATTTTAAAAATGGATCAGATGAACTCTATAGCATTCCCCAGGTCATCCCCAGTCATCTTTTCAAAGAAATTTTCAATGTACAGACACGACCCTTCTAGAGATTTATTATAGTATAGATAGATATGCTGATACCCACATAAATATTTATTAAATTTATTTAAGGAAAAAAATTTCATAGGTTCCTCCCTAAAAATTAGTATATCTTTTTGATTTGTGGTCCGATTTTGATAAAACAAAGTGCAGATCCCTTTCTAAGCTTCAAGCAGTATATTTGTGAAAACCTCATCAAAATCCATTGCTTAGTTTCCGAGATCGTTAAGTTCAAACAGACAAACAGACAAACAGACAGACAATAATTTTAAAAATGGATCAGATGAACTCTATAGCATTCCCCAGGTCATTCCCAGTCATCTTTTCAAAGAAATTTTCAATGTACAGACATGACCCTTCTAGAGATTTATTATAGTATAGATAGATATGCTGATACCAACATAAATATTTATTAAATTTATTTAAGAAAAAAAATTGCATAGGTTCCTCCCTAAAAATTAGTATATCTTTTTTGTTTGTGGTCCGATTTTGATAAAACAAAGTGCAGATCCCTTTGTAAGCTTCAAGCAGTATATTTGTGAAAACCTCATCAAAATCCATTGCTTAGTTTCCGAGATCCTTAAGTTCAAACAGGCAAACAGACAAACAGACAGACAATAATTTTAAAAATGGATCAGATGAACTCTATAGCATTCCCCAGGTCATCCCCAGTCATCTTTTCAAAGAAATTTTCAATGTACAGACACGACCCTTCTAGAGATTTATTATAGTATAGATAGATATGCTGATACCCACATAAATATTTATTAAATTTATTTAAGGAAAAAAATTTCATAGGTTCCTCCCTAAAAATTAGTATATCTTTTTGATTTGTGGTCCGATTTTGATAAAACAAAGTGCAGATCCCTTTCTAAGCTTCAAGCAGTATATTTGTGAAAGTCTCATCAAAATCCATTGCTTAGTTTCCGAGATCCTTAAGTTCAAACAGACAGACAATAATTTTCAAAATGGATCAGATGAACTCTATAGCATTCCCCAGGTCATTCCCAGTCATCTTTTCAAAGAAATTTTCAATGTACAGACACGACCCTTCTAGAGATTTATTATAGTATAGATAGTAGATAGATAGATAGATAGATAGTTATACACAGATAGATACCCACATAAATATTTATTTAAATTTATTTAAGAAAAAAAATTTCATAGGTTCCTCCCTAAAAATTAGTATATCTTTTTTGTTTGTGGTTCGATTTTGATAAAACAAAGTGCAGATCCCTTTCTAAGCTTCAAGCAGTATGTTTGTGAAAACCTCATCAAAATCCATTGCTTAGTTTCCGAGATCCTTAAGTTCAAACAGACAAACAGACAGACAATAATTTTAAAAATGGATCAGATGAACTCTATAGCATTCCCCAGGTCATCCCCAGTCATCTTTTCAAAGAAATTTTCAATGTACAGACACGACCCTTCTAGAGATTTATTATAGTATAGATAGATATGCTGATACCCACATAAATATTTATTAAATTTATTTAAGAAAAAAAATTTCATAGGTTCCTCCCTAAAAATTAGTATATCTTTTTTGTTTGTGGTCCGACTTTGATAAAACAAAGTACCGATCCCTTTCTAAGCTTCAAGCAGTATATTTGTGAAAACCTCATCAAAATCCATTGCTTAGTTTCCGAGATCCTTAAGTTCAAACAGACAGACAATAATTTTAAAAATGGATCAGATGAACTCTATAGCATTCCCCAGGTCATCCCCAGTCATCTTTTCAAAGAAATTTTCAATGTACAGGCACGACCCTTCTAGATATTTATTATAGTATAGATATGCTGATACCCACATAAATATTTATTTAAATTTATTTAAGAAAAAAAATTTCATAGGTTCCTCCCTAAAAATTAGTATATCTTTTTTGTTTGTGGTCCGATTTTGATAAAACAAAACGCAGATCCCTTTCTAAGCTTCAAGCAGAATATTTGTGAAAGTCTCATCAAAATCCATTGCTTAGTTTCCGAGATCCTTAAGTTCAAACAGACAAACAGACAGACAATAATTTTAAAAATGGATCAGATGAACTCTATAGCATTCCCCAGGTCAT
Source organism: Sphenella marginata (assembly GCA_951509765.1). Taxonomy (NCBI): domain Eukaryota; kingdom Metazoa; phylum Arthropoda; class Insecta; order Diptera; family Tephritidae; genus Sphenella; species Sphenella marginata. Next base: position 29,456,066 of record OX608078.1, on the reverse strand, counting down.
TCCCAGTCATCTTTTCAAAGAAATTTTCAATGTACAGACACGACCCTTCTAGAGATTTATTATAGTATAGATAGTAGATAGATAGATAGATAGATAGATATCCACAGATAGATACCCACATAAATATTTATTTAAATTTATTTAAGAAAAAAAATTTCATAGGTTCCTCCCTAAAAATTAGTATATCTTTTTTGTTTGTGGTCCGATTTTGATAAAACAAAGTGCAGATCCCTTCCTAAGCTTCAAGCAGTATATTTGTGAAAGTCTCATCAAAATCCATTGCTTAGTTTCCGAGATCCTTAAGTTCAAACAGACAAACAGACAAACAGACAGACAATAATTTTAAAAATGGATCAGATGAACTCTATAGCATTCCCCAGGTCATCCCCAGTCATCTTTTCAAAGAAATTTTCAATGTACAGACACGACCCTTCTAGAGATTTATTATAGTATAGATAGATATGCTGATACCCACATAAATATTTATTAAATTTATTTAAGAAAAAAAATTTCATAGGTTCCTCCCTAAAAATTAGTATATCTTTTTTGTTTGTGGTCCGACTTTGATAAAACAAAGTACCGATCCCTTTCTAAGCTTCAAGCAGTATATTTGTGAAAACCTCATCAAAATCCATTGCTTAGTTCCCGAGATCCTTAAGTTCAAACAGACAAACAGACAGACAATAATTTTAAAAATGGATCAGATGAACTCTATAGCATTCCCCAGGTCATCCCCAGTCATCTTTTCAAAGAAATTTTCAATGTACAGACACGACCCTTCTAGAGATTTATTATAGTATAGATAGATAGATAGATATGCTGATACCCACATAAATATTTATTTAAATTATTTAAGAAAAAAAATTTCACAGGTTCCTCCCTAAAAATTAGTATATCTTTTTTGCTTGTGGTCCGATTTTGATACAACAAAACGCAGATCCCTTTCTAAGCTTCAAGCAGAATATTTGTGAAAGTCTCATGAAAATCCATTGCTTAGTTTCCGAGATCCTTAAGTTCAAACAGACAAACAGACAGACAATAATTTTAAAAATGGATCAGATGAACTCTATAGCATTCCCCAGGTCATTCCCAGTCATCTTTTCAAAGAAATTTTCAATGTACAGACACGACCCTTCTAGAGATTTATTATAGTATAGATAGTAGATAGATAGATAGATAGATAGATATCCACAGATAGATACCCACATAAATATTTATTTAAATTTATTTAAGAAAAAAAATTTCATAGGTTCCTCCCTAAAAATTAGTATATCTTTTTTGTTTGTGGTCCGATTTTGATAAAACAAAGTGCAGATCCCTTTCTAAGCTTCAAGCAGTATATTTGTGAAAGTCTCATCAAAATCCATTGCTTAGTTTCCGAGATCCTTAAGTTCAAACAGACAAACAGACAAACAGACAGACAATAATTTTAAAAATGGATCAGATGAACTCTATAGCATTCCCCAGGTCATCCCCAGTCATCTTTTCAAAGAAATTTTCAATGTACAGACACGACCCTTCTAGAGATTTATTATAGTATAGATAGATATGCTGATACCCACATAAATATTTATTAAATTTATTTAAGAAAAAAAATTTCATAGGTTCCTCCCTAAAAATTAGTATATCTTTTTTGTTTGTGGTCCGACTTTGATAAAGCAAAGTACCGATCCCTTTCTAAGCTTCAAGCAGTATATTTGTGAAAGTCTTATCCAAATCCATTGCTTAGTTTCCGAGATCCTTAAGTTCAAACAGGCAAACAGACACACAGACAGACAATAATTTTAAAAATGGATCAGATGAACTCTATAGCCTTCCCCAGGTCATCCCCAGTCATCTTTTCAAAGAAAGTTTCAATGTACAGACACGACCCTTCTAGATATTTATTATAGTATAGATATGCTGATACCCACATAAATATTTATTTAAATTTATTTAAGAAAAAAAATTTCATAGGTTCCTCCCTAAAAATTAGTATATCTTTTTTGTTTGTGGTCCGATTTTGATAAAACAAAGTGCAGATCCATTTCTAAGCTTCAAGCAGTATATTTGTGAAAGTCTCATCAAAATCCATTGCTTAGTTTCCGAGATCGTTAAGTTCAAACAGACAAACAGACAAACAGACAGACAATAATTTTAAAAATGGATCAGATGAACTCTATAGCATTCCCCAGGTCATCCCCAGTCATCTTTTCAAAGAAATTTTCAATGTACAGACACGACCCTTCTAGAGATTTATTATAGTATAGATAGATATGCTGATACCCACATAAATATTTATTAAATTTATTTAAGAAAAAAAATTGCATAGGTTCCTCCCTAAAAATTAGTATATCTTTTTTGTTTGTGGTCCGATTTTGATAAAACAAAGTGCAGATCCCTTTCTAAGCTTCAAGCAGTATATTTGTGAAAACCTCATCAAAATCCATTGCTTAGTTTCCGAGCTCCTTAAGTTCAAACAGGCAAACAGACAAACAGACAGACAATAATTTTAAAAATGGATCAGATGAACTCTATAGCATTCCCCAGGACATCCCCAGCCATCTTTTCAAAGAAATTTTCAATGTACAGACACGACCCTTCTAGAGATTTATTATAGTATAGATAGATATGCTGATACCCACATAAATATTTATTAAATTTATTTAAGGAAAAAAATTTCATAGGTTCCTCCCTAAAAATTAGTATATCTTTTTGATTTGTGGTCCTATTTTGATAAAACAAAGTGCAGATCCCTTTCTAAGCTTCAATCAGTATATTTGTGAAAGTCTCATCAAAATCCATTGCTTAGTTTCCGAGATCCTTAAGTTCAAACAGACAGACAATAATTTTAAAAATGGATCAGATGAACTCTATAGCATTCCCCAGGTCATTCCCAGTCATCTTTTCAAAGAAATTTTCAATGTACAGACACGACCCTTCTAGAGATTTATTATAGTATAGATAGATATGCTGATACCCACATAAATATTTATTAAATTTATTTAAGGAAAAAAATTTCATAGGTTCCTCCCTAAAACTTAGTATATCTTTTTTGTTTGTGGTCCGATGTTGATAAAACAAAGTGCAGATCCCTTTCTAAGCTTCAAGCAGTATATTTGTGAAAGTCTCATCAAAATCCATTGCTTAGTTCCCGAGATCCTTAAGTTCAAACAGACAAACAGACAGACAATAATTTTAAAAATGGATCAGATGAACTCTATAGCATTCCCCAGGTCATCCCCAGTCATCTTTTCAAAGAAATTTTCAATGTACAGACACGACCCTTCTAGAGATTTATTATAGTATAGATAGATAGATAGATATGCTGATACCCACATAAATATTTATTTAAATTATTTAAGAAAAAAAATTTCACAGGTTCCTCCCTAAAAATTAGTATATCTTTTTTGCTTGTGGTCCGATTTTGATACAACAAAACGCAGATCCCTTTCTAAGCTTCAAGCAGAATATTTGTGAAAGTCTCATGAAAATCCATTGCTTAGTTTCCGAGATCCTTAAGTTCAAACAGACAGACAATAATTTTAAAAATGGATCAGATGAACTCTATAGCATTCCCCAGGTCATCCCCAGTCATCTTTTCAAAGAAATTTTCAATGTACAGGCACGACCCTTCTAGATATTTATTATAGTATAGATATGCTGATACCCACATAAATATTTATTTAAATTTATTTAAGAAAAAAAATTTCATAGGTTCCTCCCTAAAAATTAGTATATCTTTTTTGTTTGTGGTCCGATTTTGATAAAACAAAACGCAGATCCCTTTCTAAGCTTCAAGCAGAATATTTGTGAAAGTCTCATCAAAATCCATTGCTTAGTTTCCGAGATCCTTAAGTTCAAACAGACAAACAGACAAACAGACAGACAATAATTTTAAAAATGGATCAGATGAACTCTATAGCATTCCCCAGGTCATCCCCAGTCATCTTTTCAAAGAAATTTTCAATGTACAGACACGACCCTTCTAGAGATTTATTATAGTATAGATAGATATGCTGATACCCACATAAATATTTATTAAATTTATTTAAGAAAAAAAATTTCATAGGTTCCTCCCTAAAAATTAGTATATCTTTTTTGTTTGTGGTCCGACTTTGATAAAGCAAAGTACCGATCCCTTTCTAAGCTTCAAGCAGTATATTTGTGAAAGTCTTATCCAAATCCATTGCTTAGTTTCCGAGATCCTTAAGTTCAAACAGGCAAACAGACACACAGACAGACAATAATTTTAAAAATGGATCAGATGAACTCTATAGCCTTCCCCAGGTCATCCCCAGTCATCTTTTCAAAGAAAGTTTCAATGTACAGACACGACCCTTCTAGATATTTATTATAGTATAGATATGCTGATACCCACATAAATATTTATTTAAATTTATTTAAGAAAAAAAATTTCATAGGTTCCTCCCTAAAAATTAGTATATCTTTTTGATTTGTGGTCCTATTTTGATAAAACAAAGTGCAGATCCCTTTCTAAGCTTCAATCAGTATATTTGTGAAAGTCTCATCAAAATCCATTGCTTAGTTTCCGAGATCCTTAAGTTCAAACAGACAGACAATAATTTTAAAAATGGATCAGATGAACTCTATAGCATTCCCCAGGTCATTCCCAGTCATCTTTTCAAAGAAATTTTCAATGTACAGACACGACCCTTCTAGAGATTTATTATAGTATAGATAGATATGCTGATACCCACATAAATATTTATTAAATTTATTTAAGGAAAAAAATTTCATAGGTTCCTCCCTAAAACTTAGTATATCTTTTTTGTTTGTGGTCCGATGTTGATAAAACAAAGTGCAGATCCCTTTCTAAGCTTCAAGCAGTATATTTGTGAAAGTCTCATCAAAATCCATTGCTTAGTTCCCGAGATCCTTAAGTTCAAACAGACGAACAGACAGACAATAATTTTAAAAATGGATCAGATGAACTCTATAGCATTCCCCAGGTCATCCCCAGTCATCTTTTCAAAGAAATTTTCAATGTACAGACACGACCCTTCTAGAGATTTATTATAGTATAGATAGATAGATAGATATGCTGATACCCACATAAATATTTATTTAAATTATTTAAGAAAAAAAATTTCACAGGTTCCTCCCTAAAAATTAGTATATCTTTTTTGCTTGTGGTCCGATTTTGATACAACAAAACGCAGATCCCTTTCTAAGCTTCAAGCAGAATATTTGTGAAAGTCTCATGAAAATCCATTGCTTAGTTTCCGAGATCCTTAAGTTCAAACAGACAGACAATAATTTTAAAAATGGATCAGATGAACTCTATAGCATTCCCCAGGTCATCCCCAGTCATCTTTTCAAAGAAATTTTCAATGTACAGGCACGACCCTTCTAGATATTTATTATAGTATAGATATGCTGATACCCACATAAATATTTATTTAAATTTATTTAAGAAAAAAAATTTCATAGGTTCCTCCCTAAAAATTAGTATATCTTTTTTGTTTGTGGTCCGATTTTGATAAAACAAAACGCAGATCCCTTTCTAAGCTTCAAGCAGAATATTTGTGAAAGTCTCATCAAAATCCATTGCTTAGTTTCCGAGATCCTTAAGTTCAAACAGACAAACAGACAAACAGACAGACAATAATTTTAAAAATGGATCAGATGAACTCTATAGCATTCCCCAGGTCATCCCCAGTCATCTTTTCAAAGAAATTTTCAATGTACAGACACGACCCTTCTAGAGATTTATTATAGTATAGATAGATATGCTGATACCCACATAAATATTTATTAAATTTATTTAAGAAAAAAAATTTCATAGGTTCCTCCCTAAAAATTAGTATATCTTTTTTGTTTGTGGTCCGACTTTGATAAAGCAAAGTACCGATCCCTTTCTAAGCTTCAAGCAGTATATTTGTGAAAGTCTTATCCAAATCCATTGCTTAGTTTCCGAGATCCTTAAGTTCAAACAGGCAAACAGACACACAGACAGACAATAATTTTAAAAATGGATCAGATGAACTCTATAGCCTTCCCCAGGTCATCCCCAGTCATCTTTTCAAAGAAAGTTTCAATGTACAGACACGACCCTTCTAGATATTTATTATAGTATAGATATGCTGATACCCACATAAATATTTATTTAAATTTATTTAAGAAAAAAAATTTCATAGGTTCCTCCCTAAAAATTAGTATATCTTTTTTGTTTGTGGTCCGATTTTGATAAAACAAAGTGCAGATCCCTTTCTAAGCTTCAAGCAGTATATTTGTGAAAGTCTCATCAAAATCCATTGCTTAGTTTCCGAGATCGTTAAGTTCAAACAGACAAACAGACAAACAGACAGACAATAATTTTAAAAATGGATCAGATGAACTCTATAGCATTCCCCAGGTCATCCCCAGTCATCTTTTCAAAGAAATTTTCAATGTACAGACACGACCCTTCTAGAGATTTATTATAGTATAGATAGATATGCTGATACCCACATAAATATTTATTAAATTTATTTAAGAAAAAAAATTGCATAGGTTCCTCCCTAAAAATTAGTATATCTTTTTTGTTTGTGGTCCGATTTTGATAAAACAAAGTGCAGATCCCTTTCTAAGCTTCAAGCAGTATATTTGTGAAAACCTCATCAAAATCCATTGCTTAGTTTCCGAGCTCCTTAAGTTCAAACAGGCAAACAGACAAACAGACAGACAATAATTTTAAAAATGGATCAGATGAACTCTATAGCATTCCCCAGGACATCCCCAGTCATCTTTTCAAAGAAATTTTCAATGTACAGACACGACCCTTCTAGAGATTTATTATAGTATAGATAGATAGATAGATATGCTGATACCCACATAAATATTTATTAAATTTATTTAAGGAAAAAAATTTCATAGGTTCCTCCCTAAAACTTAGTATATCTTTTTTGTTTGTGGTCCGATGTTGATAAAACAAAGTGCAGATCCCTTTCTAAGCTTCAAGCAGTATATTTGTGAAAGTCTCATCAAAATCCATTGCTTAGTTCCCGAGATCCTTAAGTTCAAACAGACAAACAGACAGACAATAATTTTAAAAATGGATCAGATGAACTCTATAGCATTCCCCAGGTCATCCCCAGTCATCTTTTCAAAGAAATTTTCAATGTACAGACACGACCCTTCTAGAGATTTATTATAGTATAGATAGATAGATAGATATGCTGATACCCACATAAATATTTATTTAAATTATTTAAGAAAAAAAATTTCACAGGTTCCTCCCTAAAAATTAGTATATCTTTTTTGCTTGTGGTCCGATTTTGATACAACAAAACGCAGATCCCTTTCTAAGCTTCAAGCAGAATATTTGTGAAAGTCTCATGAAAATCCATTGCTTAGTTTCCGAGATCCTTAAGTTCAAACAGACAGACAATAATTTTAAAAATGGATCAGATGAACTCTATAGCATTCCCCAGGTCATCCCCAGTCATCTTTTCAAAGAAATTTTCAATGTACAGGCACGACCCTTCTAGATATTTATTATAGTATAGATATGCTGATACCCACATAAATATTTATTTAAATTTATTTAAGAAAAAAAATTTCATAGGTTCCTCCCTAAAAATTAGTATATCTTTTTTGTTTGTGGTCCGATTTTGATAAAACAAAACGCAGATCCCTTTCTAAGCTTCAAGCAGAATATTTGTGAAAGTCTCATCAAAATCCATTGCTTAGTTTCCGAGATCCTTAAGTTCAAACAGACAAACAGACAAACAGACAGACAATAATTTTAAAAATGGATCAGATGAACTCTATAGCATTCCCCAGGTCATCCCCAGTCATCTTTTCAAAGAAATTTTCAATGTACAGACACGACCCTTCTAGAGATTTATTATAGTATAGATAGATATGCTGATACCCACATAAATATTTATTAAATTTATTTAAGAAAAAAAATTTCATAGGTTCCTCCCTAAAAATTAGTATATCTTTTTTGTTTGTGGTCCGACTTTGATAAAGCAAAGTACCGATCCCTTTCTAAGCTTCAAGCAGTATATTTGTGAAAGTCTTATCCAAATCCATTGCTTAGTTTCCGAGATCCTTAAGTTCAAACAGGCAAACAGACACACAGACAGACAATAATTTTAAAAATGGATCAGATGAACTCTATAGCCTTCCCCAGGTCATCCCCAGTCATCTTTTCAAAGAAAGTTTCAATGTACAGACACGACCCTTCTAGATATTTATTATAGTATAGATATGCTGATACCCACATAAATATTTATTTAAATTTATTTAAGAAAAAAAATTTCATAGGTTCCTCCCTAAAAATTAGTATATCTTTTTTGTTTGTGGTCCGATTTTGATAAAACAAAGTGCAGATCCCTTTCTAAGCTTCAAGCAGTATATTTGTGAAAGTCTCATCAAAATCCATTGCTTAGTTTCCGAGATCGTTAAGTTCAAACAGACAAACAGACAAACAGACAGACAATAATTTTAAAAATGGATCAGATGAACTCTATAGCATTCCCCAGGTCATCCCCAGTCATCTTTTCAAAGAAATTTTCAATGTACAGACACGACCCTTCTAGAGATTTATTATAGTATAGATAGATATGCTGATACCCACATAAATATTTATTAAATTTATTTAAGAAAAAAAATTGCATAGGTTCCTCCCTAAAAATTAGTATATCTTTTTTGTTTGTGGTCCGATTTTGATAAAACAAAGTGCAGATCCCTTTCTAAGCTTCAAGCAGTATATTTGTGAAAACCTCATCAAAATCCATTGCTTAGTTTCCGAGCTCCTTAAGTTCAAACAGGCAAACAGACAAACAGACAGACAATAATTTTAAAAATGGATCAGATGAACTCTATAGCATTCCCCAGGACATCCCCAGTCATCTTTTCAAAGAAATTTTCAATGTACAGACACGACCCTTCTAGAGATTTATTATAGTATAGATAGATATGCTGATACCCACATAAATATTTATTAAATTTATTTAAGGAAAAAAATTTCATAGGTTCCTCCCTAAAAATTAGTATATCTTTTTGATTTGTGGTCCGATTTTGATAAAACAAAGTGCAGATCCCTTTCTAAGCTTCAAGCAGTATATTTGTGAAAGTCTCATCAAAATCCATTGCTTAGTTTCCGAGATCCTTAAGTTCAAACAGACAGACAATAATTTTAAAAATGGATCAGATGAACTCTATAGCATTCGCCAGGTCATTCCCAGTCATCTTTTCAAAGAAATTTTCAATGTACAGACACGACCCTTCTAGAGATTTATTATAGTATAGATAGATATGCTGATACCCACATAAATATTTATTAAATTTATTTAAGGAAAAAAATTTCATAGGTTCCTCCCTAAAACTTAGTATATCTTTTTTGTTTGTGGTCCGATGTTGATAAAACAAAGTGCAGATCCCTTTCTAAGCTTCAAGCAGTATATTTGTGAAAGTCTCATCAAAATCCATTGCTTAGTTCCCGAGATCCTTAAGTTCAAACAGACAAACAGACAGACAATAATTTTAAAAATGGATCAGATGAACTCTATAGCATTCCCCAGGTCATCCCCAGTCATTTTTCAAAGAAATTTTCAATGTACAGACACGACCCTTCTAGAGATTTATTATAGTATAGATAGATAGATAGATATGCTGATACCCACATAAATATTTATTTAAATTATTTAAGAAAAAAAATTTCACAGGTTCCTCCCTAAAAATTAGTATATCTTTTTTGCTTGTGGTCCGATTTTGATACAACAAAACGCAGATCCCTTTCTAAGCTTCAAGCAGAATATTTGTGAAAGTCTCATCAAAATCCATTGCTTAGTTTCCGAGATCCTTAAGTTCAAACAGACAAACAGACAGACAATAATTTTAAAAATGGATCAGATGAACTCTATAGCATTCCCCAGGTCATTCCCAGTCATCTTTTCAAAGAAATTTTCAATGTACAGACACGACCCTTCTAGAGATTTATTATAGTATAGATAGTAGATAGATAGATAGATAGATAGATATCCACAGATAGATACCCACATAAATATTTATTAAATTTATTTAAGAAAAAAATTTCATAGGTTCCTCCCTAAAAATTAGTATATCTTTTTTGTTTGTGGTCCGACTTTGATAAAGCAAAGTACAGATCCCTTTCTAAGCTTCAAGCAGTATATTTGTGAAAGTCTTATCAAAATCCATTGCTTAGTTTCCGAGATCCTTAAGTTCAAACAGGCAAACAGACACACAGACAGACAATAATTTTAAAAATGGATCAGATGAACTCTATAGCATTCCCCAGGTCATCCCCAGTCATCTTTTCAAAGAAATTTTCAATGTACAGACACGACCCTTCTAGAGATTTATTATAGTATAGATAGATAGATAGATATGCTGATACCCACATAAATATTTATTTAAATTATTTAAGAAAAAAAATTTCACAGGTTCCTCCCTAAAAATTAGTATATCTTTTTTGCTTGTGGTCCGATTTTGATACAACAAAACGCAGATCCCTTTCTAAGCTTCAAGCAGAATATTTGTGAAAGTCTCATCAAAATCCATTGCTTAGTTTCCGAGATCCTTAAGTTCAAACAGACAAACAGACAAACAGACAGACAATAATTTTAAAAATGGATCAGATGAACTCTATAGCATTCCCCAGGTCATCCCCAGTCATCTTTTCAAAGAAATTTTCAATGTACAGACACGACCCTTCTAGAGATTTATTATAGTATAGATAGATATGCTGATACCCACATAAATATTTATTAAATTTATTTAAGAAAAAAAATTTCATAGGTTCCTCCCTAAAAATTAGTATATCTTTTTTGTTTGTGGTCCGACTTTGATAAAGCAAAGTACCGATCCCTTTCTAAGCTTCAAGCAGTATATTTGTGAAAGTCTTATCAAAATCCATTGCTTAGTTTCCGAGATCCTTAAGTTCAAACAGGCAAACAGACACACAGACAGACAATAATTTTAAAAATGGATCAGATGAACTCTATAGCATTCCCCAGGTCATCCCCAGTCATCTTTTCAAAGAAATTTTCAATGTACAGACACGACCCTTCTAGAGATTTATTATAGTATAGATAGATATGCTGATACCCACATAAATATTTATTAAATTTATTTAAGAAAAAAATTTCATAGGTTCCTCCCTAAAAATTAGTATATCTTTTTTGTTTGTGGTCCGACTTTGATAAAGCAAAGTACCGATCCCTTTCTAAGCTTCAAGCAGTATATTTGTGAAAGTCTTATCAAAATCCATTGCTTAGTTTCCGAGATCCTTAAGTTCAAACAGGCAAACAGACACACAGACAGACAATAATTTTAAAAATGGATCAGATGAACTCTATAGCATTCCCCAGGTCATCCCCAGTCATCTTTTCAAAGAAATTTTCAATGTACAGACACGACCCTTCTAGAGATTTATTATAGTATAGATAGATAGATAGATATGCTGATACCCACATAAATATTTATTTAAATTATTTAAGAAAAAAAATTTCACAGGTTCCTCCCTAAAAATTAGTATATCTTTTTTGCTTGTGGTCCGATTTTGATACAACAAAACGCAGATCCCTTTCTAAGCTTCAAGCAGAATATTTGTGAAAGTCTCATCAAAATCCATTGCTTAGTTTCCGAGATCCTTAAGTTCAAACAGACAAACAGACAAACAGACAGACAATAATTTTAAAAATGGATCAGATGAACTCTATAGCATTCCCCAGGTCATCCCCAGTCATCTTTTCAAAGAAATTTTCAATGTACAGACACGACCCTTCTAGAGATTTATTATAGTATAGATAGATATGCTGATACCCACATAAATATTTATTAAATTTATTTAAGAAAAAAAATTTCATAGGTTCCTCCCTAAAAATTAGTATATCTTTTTTGTTTGTGGTCCGACTTTGATAAAGCAAAGTACCGATCCCTTTCTAAGCTTCAAGCAGTATATTTGTGAAAGTCTTATCAAAATCCATTGCTTAGTTTCCGAGATCCTTAAGTTCAAACAGGCAAACAGACACACAGACAGACAATAATTTTAAAAATGGATCAGATGAACTCTATAGCATTCCCCAGGTCATCCCCAGTCATCTTTTCAAAGAAATTTTCAATGTACAGACACGACAATTCTAGATATTTATTATAGTATAGATATGCTGATACCCACATAAATATTTATTTAAATTTATTTAAGAAAAAAAATTTCATAGGTTCCTCCCTAAAAATTAGTATATCTTTTTTGTTTGTGGTCCGACTTTGATAAAGCAAAGTACCGATCCCTTTCTAAGCTTCAAGCAGTATATTTGTGAAAGTCTTATCAAAATCCATTGCTTAGTTTCCGAGATCCTTAAGTTCAAACAGACAAACAGACAAACAGACAGACAATAATTTTAAAAATGGATCAGATGAACTCTATAGCATTCCCCAGGTCATCCCCAGTCATCTTTTCAAAGAAATTTTCAATGTACAGACACGACCCTTCTAGATATTTATTATAGTATAGATATGCTGATACCCACATAAATATTTATTTAAATTTATTTAAGAAAAAAAATTTCATAGGTTCCTCCCTAAAAATTAGTATATCTTTTTTGGTTGTGGTCCGATTTTGATAAAACAAAACGCAGATCCCTTTCTAAGCTTCAAGCAGTATATTTGTGAAAACCTCATCAAAATCCATTGCTTAGTTTCCGAGCTCCTTAAGTTCAAACAGGCAAACAGACAAACAGACAGACAATAATTTTAAAAATGGATCAGATGAACTCTATAGCATTCCCCAGGTCATCCCCAGTCATCTTTTCAAAGAAATTTTCAATGTACAGACACGACCCTTCTAGAGATTTATTATAGTATAGATAGATATGCTGATACCCACATAAATATTTATTAAATTTATTTAAGGAAAAAAATTTCATAGGTTCCTCCCTAAAAATTAGTATATCTTTTTGATTTGTGGTCCGATTTTGATAAAACAAAGTGCAGATCCCTTTCTAAGCTTCAAGCAGTATATTTGTGAAAGTCTCATCAAAATCCATTACTTAGTTTCCGAGATCCTTAAGTTCAAACAGACAGACAATAATTTTAAAAATGGATCAGATGAACTCTATAGCATTCCCCAGGTCATTCCCAGTCATCTTTTCAAAGAAATTTTCAATGTACAGACACGACCCTTCTAGAGATTTATTATAGTATAGATAGTAGATAGATAGATAGATAGATAGTTATACACAGATAGATACCCACATAAATATTTATTTAAATTTATTTAAGAAAAAAAATTTCATAGGTTCCTCCCTAAAAATTAGTATATCTTTTTTGTTTGTGGTTCGATTTTGATAAAACAAAGTGCAGATCCCTTTCTAAGCTTCAAGCAGTATATTTGTGAAAACCTCATCAAAATCCATTGCTTAGTTTCCGAGATCCTTAAGTTCAAACAGACAAACAGACAGACAATAATTTTAAAAATGGATCAGATGAACTCTATAGCATTCCCCAGGTCATCCCCAGTCATCTTTTCAAAGAAATTTTCAATGTACAGACACGACCCTTCTAGATATTTATTATAGTATAGATATGCTGATACCCACATAAATATTTATTTAAATTTATTTAAGAAAAAAAATTTCATAGGTTCCTCCCTAAAAATTAGTATATCTTTTTTGGTTGTGGTCCGATTTTGATAAAACAAAACGCAGATCCCTTTCTAAGCTTCAAGCAGTATATTTGTGAAAACCTCATCAAAATCCATTGCTTAGTTTCCGAGCTCCTTAAGTTCAAACAGGCAAACAGACAAACAGACAGACAATAATTTTAAAAATGGATCAGATGAACTCTATAGCATTCCCCAGGTCATCCCCAGTCATCTTTTCAAAGAAATTTTCAATGTACAGACACGACCCTTCTAGAGATTTATTATAGTATAGATAGATATGCTGATACCCACATAAATATTTATTAAATTTATTTAAGGAAAAAAATTTCATAGGTTCCTCCCTAAAAATTAGTATATCTTTTTGATTTGTGGTCCGATTTTGATAAAACAAAGTGCAGATCCCTTTCTAAGCTTCAAGCAGTATATTTGTGAAAGTCTCATCAAAATCCATTACTTAGTTTCCGAGATCCTTAAGTTCAAACAGACAGACAATAATTTTAAAAATGGATCAGATGAACTCTATAGCATTCCCCAGGTCATTCCCAGTCATCTTTTCAAAGAAATTTTCAATGTACAGACACGACCCTTCTAGAGATTTATTATAGTATAGATAGTAGATAGATAGATAGATAGATAGTTATACACAGATAGATACCCACATAAATATTTATTTAAATTTATTTAAGAAAAAAAATTTCATAGGTTCCTCCCTAAAAATTAGTATATCTTTTTTGGTTGTGGTCCGATTTTGATAAAACAAAACGCAGATCCCTTTCTTAGCTTCAAGCAGTATATTTGTGAAAACCTCATCAAAATCCATTGCTTAGTTTCCGAGCTCCTTAAGTTCAAACAGGCAAACAGACAAACAGACAGACAATAATTTTAAAAATGGATCAGATGAACTCTATAGCATTCCCCAGGTCATCCCCAGTCATCTTTTCAAAGAAATTTTCAATGTACAGACACGACCCTTCTAGAGATTTATTATAGTATAGATAGATATGCTGATACCCACATAAATATTTATTAAATTTATTTAAGGAAAAAAATTTCATAGGTTCCTCCCTAAAAATTAGTATATCTTTTTGATTTGTGGTCCGATTTTGATAAAACAAAGTGCAGATCCCTTTCTAAGCTTCAAGCAGTATATTTGTGAAAGTCTCATCAAAATCCATTACTTAGTTTCCGAGATCCTTAAGTTCAAACAGACAGACAATAATTTTAAAAATGGATCAGATGAACTCTATAGCATTCCCCAGGTCATTCCCAGTCATCTTTTCAAAGAAATTTTCAATGTACAGACACGACCCTTCTAGAGATTTATTATAGTATAGATAGTAGATAGATAGATAGATAGATAGTTATACACAGATAGATACCCACATAAATATTTATTTAAATTTATTTAAGAAAAAAAATTTCATAGGTTCCTCCCTAAAAATTAGTATATCTTTTTTGTTTGTGGTTCGATTTTGATAAAACAAAGTGCAGATCCCTTTCTAAGCTTCAAGCAGTATATTTGTGAAAACCTCATCAAAATCCATTGCTTAGTTTCCGAGATCCTTAAGTTCAAACAGACAAACAGACAGACAATAATTTTAAAAAATGGATCAGATGAACTCTATAGCATTCCCCAGGTCATCCCCAGTCATCTTTTCAAAGAAATTTTCAATGTACAGACACGACCCTTCTAGATATTTATTATAGTATAGATATGCTGATACCCACATAAATATTTATTTAAATTTATTTAAGAAAAAAAATTTCATAGGTTCCTCCCTAAAAATTAGTATATCTTTTTTGTTTGTGGTCCGATTTTGATAAAACAAAACGCAGATCCCTTTCTAAGCTTCAAGCAGTATATTTGTGAAAACCTCATCAAAATCCATTGCTTAGTTTCCGAGCTCCTTAAGTTCAAACAGGCAAACAGACAAACAGACAGACAATAATTTTAAAAATGGATCAGATGAACTCTATAGCATTCCCCAGGTCATCCCCAGTCATCTTTTCAAAGAAATTTTCAATGTACAGACACGACCCTTCTAGAGATTTATTATAGTATAGATAGATATGCTGATACCCACATAAATATTTATTAAATTTATTTAAGGAAAAAAATTTCATAGGTTCCTCCCTAAAAATTAGTATATCTTTTTGATTTGTGGTCCGATTTTGATAAAACAAAGTGCAGATCCCTTTCTAAGCTTCAAGCAGTATATTTGTGAAAGTCTCATCAAAATCCATTACTTAGTTTCCGAGATCCTTAAGTTCAAACAGACAGACAATAATTTTAAAAATGAATCAGATGAACTCTATAGCATTCCCCAGGTCATTCCCAGTCATCTTTTCAAAGAAATTTTCAATGTACAGACACGACCCTTCTAGAGATTTATTATAGTATAGATAGTAGATAGATAGATAGATAGATAGTTATACACAGATAGATACCCACATAAATATTTATTTAAATTTATTTAAGAAAAAAAATTTCATAGGTTCCTCCCTAAAAATTAGTATATCTTTTTTGTTTGTGGTTCGATTTTGATAAAACAAAGTGCAGATCCCTTTCTAAGCTTCAAGCAGTATACTTGTGAAAACCTCATCAAAATCCATTGCTTAGTTTCCGAGATCCTTAAGTTCAAACAGACAAACAGACAGACAATAATTTTAAAAATGGATCAGATGAACTCTATAGCATTCCCCAGGTCATCCCCAGTCATCTTTTCAAAGAAATTTTCAATGTACAGACACGACCCTTCTAGAGATTTATTATAGTATAGATAGATATGCTGATACCCACATAAATATTTATTAAATTTATTTAAGAAAAAAAATTTCATAGATTCCTCCCTAAAAATTAGTATATCTTTTTTGTTTGTGGTCCGACTTTGAAAGCAAAGTACCGATCCCTTTCTAAGCTTCAAGCAGTATATTTGTGAAAGTCTTATCAAAATCCATTGCTTAGTTTCCGAGATCCTTAAGTTCAAACAGCCAAACAGACACACAGACAGACAATAATTTTAAAAATGGATCAGATGAACTCTATAGCATTCCCCAGGTCATCCCCAGTCATCTTTTCAAAGAAATTTTCAATGTACAGGCACGACCCTTCTAGATATTTATTATAGTATAGATATGCTGATACCCACATAAATATTTATTTAAATTTATTTAAGAAAAAAAATTTCATAGGTTCCTCCCTAAAAATTAGTATATCTTTTTTGTTTGTGGTCCGATTTTGATAAAACAAAGTGCAGATCCCTTTCTAAGCTTCAAGCAGTATATTTGTGAAAGTCCCATCAAAATCCATTGCTTAGTTTCCGAGATCCTTAAGTTCAAACAGACAGACAATAATTTTAAAAATGGATCAGATGAACTCTATAGCATTCCCCAGGTCATTCCCAGTCATCTTTTCAAAGAAATTTTCAATGTACAGACACGACTCTTCTAGAGATTTATTATAGTATAGATAGATATGCTGATACCCACATAAATATTTATTAAATTTATTTAAGAAAAAAAAATTCATAGGTTCCTCCCTAAAAATTAGTATATCTTTTTTGTTTGTGGGCCGACTTTGATAAAGCAAAGTACCGATCCCTTTCTAACCTTCAAGCAGTATATTTGTGAAAGTCTTATCAAAATCCATTGCTTAGTTTCCGAGATCCTTAAGTTCAAACAGGCAAACAGACACACAGACAGACAATAATTTTAAAAATGGATCAGATGAACTCTATAGCATTCCCCAGGTCATCCCCAGTCATCTTTTCAAAGAAATTTTCAATGTACAGACACGACCCTTCTAGATATTTATTATAGCATAGATATGCTGATACCCACATAAATATTTATTTAAATTTATTTAAGAAAAAAAATTTCATAGGTTCCTCCCTAAAAATTAGTATATCTTTTTTGTTTGTGGTCCGATTTTGATAAAACAAAGTGCAGATCCCTTTCTAAGCTTCAAGCAGTATATTTGTGAAAGTCTCATCAAAATCCATTGCTTAGTTTCCGAGATCGTTAAGTTCAAACAGACACACAGACAAACAGACAGACAATAATTTTAAAAATGGATCAGATGAACTCTATAGCATTCCCCAGGTCATCCCCAGTCATCTTTTCAAAGAAATTTTCAATGTACAGACACGACCCTTCTAGAGATTTATTATAGTATAGATAGATATGCTGATACCCACATAAATATTTATTAAATTTATTTAAGAAAAAAAATTGCATAGGTTCCTCCCTAAAAATTAGTATATCTTTTTTGTTTGTGGTCCGATTTTGATAAAACAAAGTGCAGATCCCTTTCTAAGCTTCAAGCAGTATATTTGTGAAAACCTCATCAAAATCCATTGCTTAGTTTCCGAGCTCCTTAAGTTCAAACAGGCAAACAGACAAACAGACAGACAATAATTTTAAAAATGGATCAGATGAACTCTATAGCATTCCCCAGGTCATCCCCAGTCATCTTTTCAAAGAAATTTTCAATGTACAGACACGACCCTTTTAGAGATTTATTATAGTATAGATAGATATGCTGATACCCACATAAATATTTATTAAATTTATTTAAGGAAAAAAATTTCATAGGTTCCTCCCTAAAAATTAGTATATCTTTTTGATTTGTGGTCCGATTTTGATAAAACAAAGTGCAGATCCCTTTCTAAGCTTCAAGCAGTATATTTGTGAAAACCTCATCAAAATCCATTGCTTAGTTTCCGAGCTCCTTAAGTTCAAACAGGCAAACAGACAAACAGACAGACAATAATTTTAAAAATGGATCAGATGAACTCTATAGCATTCCCCAGGTCATCCCCAGTCATCTTTTCAAAGAAATTTTCAATGTACAGACACGACCCTTCTAGAGATTTATTATAGTATAGATAGATATGCTGATACCCACATAAATATTTATTAAATTTATTTAAGGAAAAAAATTTCATAGGTTCCTCCCTAAAAATTAGTACATCTTTTTGATTTGTGGTCCGATTTTGATAAAACAAAGTGCAGATCCCTTTCTAAGCTTCAAGCAGTATATTTGTGAAAGTCTCATCAAAATCCATTGCTTAGTTTCCGAGATCCTTAAGTTCAAACAGACAGACAATAATTTTAAAAATGGATCAGATGAACTCTATAGCATTCCCCAGGTCATTCCCAGTCATCTTTTCAAAGAAATTTTCAATGTACAGACACGACCCTTCTAGAGATTTATTATAGTATAGATAGTAGATAGATAGATAGATAGATAGTTATACACAGATAGATACCCACATAAATATTTATTTAAATTTATTTAAGAAAAAAAATTTCATAGGTTCCTCCCTAAAAATTAGTATATCTTTTTTGTTTGTGGTTCGATTTTGATAAAACAAAGTGCAGATCCCTTTCTAAGCTTCAGGCAGTATATTTGTGAAAACCTCATCAAAATCCATTGCTTAGTTTCCGAGATCCTTAAGTTCAAACAGACAAACAGACAAACAGACAGACAATAATTTTAAAAATGGATCAGATGAACTCTATAGCATTCCCCAGGTCATCCCCAGTCATCTTTTCAAAGAAATTTTCAATGTACAGAGACGACCCTTCTAGAGATTTATTATAGTATAGATAGATATGCTGATACCCACATAAATATTTATTAAATTTATTTAAGAAAAAAAATTTCATAGGTTCCTCCCTAAAAATTAGTATATCTTTTTTGTTTGTGGTTCGATTTTGATAAAACAAAGTGCAGATCCCTTTCTAAGCTTCAAGCAGTATATTTGTGAAAGTCCTATCAAAATCCATTGCTTAGTTTCCGAGATCCTTAAGTTCAAACAGGCAAACAGACACACAGACAGACAATAATTTTAAAAATGGATCAGATGAACTCTATAGCATTCCCCAGGTCATCCCCAGTCATCTTTTCAAAGAAATTTTCAATGTACAGGCACGACCCTTCTAGATATTTATTATAGTATAGATATGCTGATACCCACATAAATATTTATTTAAATTTATTTAAGAAAAAAAATTTCATAGGTTCCTCCCTAAAAATTAGTATATCTTTTTTGTTTGTGGTCCGATTTTGATAAAACAAAGTGCAGATCCCTTTCTAAGCTTCAAGCAGTATATTTGTGAAAGTCTCATCAAAATCCATTGCTTAGTTTCCGAGATCTTTAAGTTCAAACAGACAAACAGACAGACAATAATTTTAAAAATGGATCAGATGAACTCTATACCATTCCCCAGGTCATCCCCAGTCATCTTTTCAAAGAAATTTTCAATGTACAGACACGACCCTTCTAGAGATTTATTATAGTATAGATAGATATGCTGATACCCACATAAATATTTATTAAATTTATTTAAGAAAAAAAATTGCATAGCTTCCTCCCTAAAAATTAGTATATCTTTTTTGTTTGTGGTCCGATTTTGATAAAACAAAGTGCAGATCCCTTTCTAAGCTTCAAGCAGTATATTTGTGAAAACCTCATCAAAATCCATTGCTTAGTTTCCGAGCTCCTTAAGTTCAAACAGGCAAACAGACAAACAGACAGACAATAATTTTAAAAATGGATCAGATGAACTCTATAGCATTCCCCAGGTCATCCCCAGTCATCTTTTCAAAGAAATTTTCAATGTACAGACACGACCCTTCTAGAGATTTATTATAGTATAGATAGATATGCTGATACCCACATAAATATTTATTAAATTTATTTAAGAAAAAAAATTGCATAGGTTCCTCCCTAAAAATTAGTATATCTTTTTTGTTTGTGGTCCGATTTTGATAAAACAAAGTGCAGATCCCTTTCTAAGCTTCAAGCAGTATATTTGTGAAAACCTCGTCAAAATCCATTGCTTGGTTTCCGAGCTCCTTAAGTTCAAACAGGCAAACAGACAAACAGACAGACAATAATTTTAAAAATGGATCAGATGAACTCTATAGCATTCCCCAGGTCATCCCCAGTCATCTTTTCAAAGAAATTTTCAATGTACAGACACGACCCTTCTAGAGATTTATTATAGTATAGATAGATATGCTGATACCCACATAAATATTTATTAAATTTATTTAAGAAAAAAAATTGCATAGGTTCCTCCCTAAAAATTAGTATATCTTTTTTGTTTGTGGTCCGATTTTGATAAAACAAAGTGCAGATCCCTTTCTAAGCTTCAAGCAGTATATTTGTGAAAACCTCATCAAAATCCATTGCTTAGTTTCCGAGATCGTTAAGTTCAAACAGACAAACAGACAGACAATAATTTTAAAAATGGATCAGATGAACTCTATACCATTCCCCAGGTCATCCCCAGTCATCTTTTCAAAGAAATTTTCAATGTACAGACACGACCCTTCTAGAGATTTATTATAGTATAGATAGATATGCTGATACCCACATAAATATTTATTAAATTTATTTAAGAAAAAAAATTGCATAGGTTCCTCCCTAAAAATTAGTATATCTTTTTTGTTTGTGGTCCGATTTTGATAAAACAAAGTACCGATCCCTTTCTAAGCTTCAAGCAGTATATTTGTGAAAGTCTTATCAAAATCCATTGCTTAGTTTCCGAGATCCTTAAGTTCAAACAGGCAAACAGACACACAGACAGACAATAATTTTAAAAATGGATCAGATGAACTCTATAGCATTCCCCAGGTCATCCCCAGTCATCTTTTCAAAGAAATTTTCAATGTACAGGCACGACCCTTCTAGATATTTATTATAGTATTAATGTAACTCTTGGTAATTCAGTTAGTATTTATTTAATAAAGGGTAGTTATTGTACAGAGGAAAAATCTCGAACTGAAAAAATATGACAATATTTTTTCTAAGCTCTAAAAACAAAATCAAAGATTGCTATAATTTCAACACCCCTTCTCAATCTTGCAATCCTAGCTTATAACATAATTTATTCAGTCTAGTTGCATCTAGTGCCTTCGTGCATATATCTGCAAGTTGATCTTCTGTAGGTATTGAAAACAGCTTTACTAATCCTTTTGCGACTTGATCTCTGATAAAATGATGCTTTATGTCAATATGTTTGGCCTTCCTAGAATCATATGTATTTGCCATTCCAATGCAACCTCTATTGTCTTCAAATATTTCAACCGAATGATTGTTTATTTGTTGAAGATCTTTGAGCAAACCATGTAACCAAATAGCTTCTGTTACAGCTGCACTTAGAGCAACATACTCGGCTTCACTTGAGGATAAAGCAACCGTTACTTGTTTTTTGCTTGACCATGAAACAGTACATCCGTATACTTGAAATATGAAACCACTCACAGATTTGCGATCTGTTGCATCACTTGCCCAATCTGCATCAGCAAATCCAATAAGAGGCTTGTCAGAAGTTTTCTTAAATACTAATTTGTTTTCTTTAGTTCCTTTCAAATATCTTAAAATCCTTTTAAGACATTGCCAATCCTCTTCAGTTGGGTTCTGCTGATATCTACCCATATATCCAACAGGATAACAGATATCAGGTCTTGCACTAAGCATTATATACATAAGGCTTCCCAACATTTCCTTATAAGGTTTATTCAAATTATGTGGCTCTTTCTTTTGTAGTAATTGCAAACCTTTCTCCATTGGACTTTTTACAGGATTGCAGTCTGTCATACCGAACCTTATCAGAACTTTATCAATACTCGCACTTTGTGACAATTCAATATAGTCATTAAATTTTTCAATTTTGATTCCCAAGAAAAATTTCAATTCCCCACAATCGGACATTTCAAATTTCTCACTTAAGGCTCTTTTCAACCAATTAATTGAGGAAATTTCCTTTCCACCAATGAGCAAATCATCAACATACATAATAACAATCAAGAAACAATCACTTGAAAATTTCGTATATAAGCAATAATCATGATTCAATCTGGTAAAACCAAGTTGTAGCAAGTATTTGTTAAATTTTTGATTCCAGCATCTTGGAGCTTGCTTTAAGCCGTAAAGAGATTTCTTGAGCTTACACGCTTTACCTGATTCTGCTTTAACCCCTTCTGGTATTGTCATATACAATTCTTCGTCTAAATCACCATGTAAAAAGGCAGTTTTTACATCTAGTTGATGAAATAATAATCGTTCATGCACACCAACTGCCAGCACAACTCTTATAGTTGTAAGTTTAGCCACCGGAGCATAGGTTTCATAGTAATCAACCCCTTCTTTTTGTAAAAATCCTTTTACTACAAGCCGTGCCTTATAACGCGTTGGTAACCCGTTTTCGTTTACTTTTATACGAAATACCCATTTTGTCTTGAGTAGCTTGACGCCTTTTGGTGGATATACTACATCCCAGACCTTGTTTTTGTCCATAGACTTAAGCTCATCTTTTACTGCTTCCATCCATTTACCAGCATCGTTTCTATCATTGATTTCTTCGTAAGATTCTGGATAATCTGTGGAAATACAAGCGGCAGAAGTTGCTCCATACCCAGTGAGATAGTCAAGTAACTTACGTGGTTGTCGGCGCTCCCGTTCGCTACGCCTTGGAGTAATTTCAGTTAAAGATTCACTGATACTATGCGAAGGGAGCGCTGTTGCGTTGTCATCATATACCGGATCCTCAAATGAATCGCTCACTTGTCCCTTTTCACTATCCGAATCAACCTGCTGTTCATCACAAACATTGCTTTCAGTAATGCGAACTTCATCTGACACGAGAATATTATCAAGATCATCCCCTTCTTGCTCGTGGCTTCGTGTTATGTGTATTTGTTTATCCGAATCCTTTAAAGCTTCATGTTTGAATGGAAAAACTGTCTCGTCAAACTTCACATCACGTGCAACAAAAATTTTCTGAATAGACATATCCCAAAGTCTGTACCCATTTGGAGCATACCCTACCATCACTGATTTTCGACTCTTGTAATCTAATTTCTTTCGTTGTTGACTAGGTATCCACGCATATGCCTTGCATCCAAATACCCGAAGTTTACTGACATCGGGCTTGATACCATACCACATCTCCGAGGGCGTAATTGACCTGTCTAATGATTTTGTTGGACTCCGGTTTAGTAAATAAACACCAGTATACACTGCCTCACACCACATTCGTTTCGGCATATTAGCTTCCAGTAACAACGATCTTACTTTTTCAACCAACGTTCTGTTGAAACGTTCAGCAACTCCATTTTGCTGAGGTGTGTATGCAACCGTTGGTTCAACCTGAATGCCCTTCTCCTTGTACCAAGCTTCTTGTTCTTTTGAACAATATTCTCGCCCTTGATCAACCGTTAATTTCGAAATTGAAGTACCAAATTTCGCTGATACAATTGCTTCGTACTCCTTCATTGCTTTAAATACGTCAGATTTGTTTTTAATCGTATACACAAAAACAAAATGTGTGTAATCATCTATGAACGTTACAAAATATTTGGCTCCATTCCATGCAACTGGATCAATGGGTCCACAAACATCAGAATGTATTCTCTCAATTGGTCTTATACCTCGTGCGCGTATGCCATTAAAAGGATCACGACAATGTTTTGCTTCTACACACACATCACAAAATTTTATTTTCTCCGCCTTTACATTCAGGCCCACCACCAAATCCTTATTAAATATTTCAGTTAATGCTTGTTGCCCAATGTGCCCAAATCGCTTGTGCCACAACTCGACTTTATCTTCATTACAAATTAATGCTGATCTATTTTCAATATCTATTTCTATTTCATATAGTCCATCACGTAAGTATGCAGTCGCTATCAATTCTTCATCCTTGATAATGTTCGCCTTATTCTTGCAGAATAGTACATTCACTCCAGCATTTGTTAATTTCCGCACCGATAGCAAATTGTCACGCAGTTCAGGAACATACAAAACATCTTTCATAATAAACTGTACTCCCTTGTTACTGGTTCCGCTTATTTTTCCTGCATACTTCGCAACCAAGCATTGATTATCTTTCGCAACATTTATATAAACTGGATTTTCAATTTTCACCATATCTTGAAAATACCATCTTTCTTTCACCAAATGATCACTTGCACCTGAATCTAGTTTAAATTTTAGCTTTAAACTATCTTTGTCTTGCGTACAGCTTCCACCACCAGCAACAAAACAAATCCTTTCAACCTTCTTTTTCTCAGTTGCACTACGAGCTTCAATTGATTGCTTACAGTCATTTGCTTTATGCCCAAATTTTCCACATTTAAAACATTTTCCTTTAAATTTTAAATGTTTTCTGAAGTTTTTCTTGCTTGAGAAAGCGGTATTTTGAATTTCATTGTTTTGGCGATCTGCCATTTTGATTTCCTCAGCCAAAATCCTTTCTTTTACAAAATTGAAATTCAGTTTCTCTTCGCTTAGATTTTGTAATGCTGTTACCAATGGATCAAATTTTTCAGGTAGTGTCAAGAAAAATTGAGCCAATAAATCTTCTTCGCTTATTACAGCCCCCGCAGTCTTCAATTGTCTGGTTAAATTTTCAAATGTGACTATATGAGTTGCTACAGGCTTGTCTTCTTTCATGCGAAGCGTTGCAAGCTGCTTTCGCACTAGGATTTGGCTTACAATGGATTTCTTTGCGAATACCATATTTAAATTGTCCCACATTTCCTTCGCTGTTCCCTTGTCTCGTATATAGCCTAAACAATCATTATGTACAAATCCAACTAAGCGATCTTTAGCCTTCTTGTCTTTCTTCAAGAATTCTTCCCTTTCTGCTGCACCATTTGGAGGATGGCCCGTTAAAACCTCCGCCAAGTTGAGCGCTTCCAAATGCATCTGCACTCTAAATTGCCAATTATCAAAACCGACGCCCGCGAACTGCGGAATACCAAAGTCCTTTACGTCGCCCATAACCTAATGTAACTCTTGGTAATTCAGTTAGTATTTATTTAATAAAGGGTAGTTATTGTACAGAGGAAAAATCTCGAACTGAAAAAATATGACAATATTTTTTCTAAGCTCTAAAAACAAAATCAAAGATTGCTATAATTTCAACAAGTATAGATGGATATGCTGATACCCACATAAATATTTATTAAATTTATTTAAGAAAAAAAATTGCATAGGTTCCTCCCTAAAAATTAGTATATCTTTTTTGTTTGTGGTCCGATTTTGATAAAACAAAGTGCAGATCCCTTTCTAAGCTTCAAGCAGTATATTTGTGAAAACCTCATCAAAATCCATTGCTTAGTTTCCGAGCTCCTTAAGTTCAAACAGGCAAACAGACAAACAGACAGACAATAATTTTAAAAATGGATCAGATGAACTCTATAGCATTCCCCAGGTCATCCCCAGTCATCTTTTCAAAGAAATTTTCAATGTACAGACACGACCCTTCTAGAGATTTATTATAGTATAGATAGATATGCTGATACCCACATAAATATTTATTAAATTTATTTAAGAAAAAAAATTGCATAGGTTCCTCCCTAAAAATTAGTATATCTTTTTTGTTTGTGGTCCGATTTTGATAAAACAAAGTACCGATCCCTTTCTAAGCTTCAAGCAGTATATTTGTGAAAGTCTTATCAAAATCCATTGCTTAGTTTCCGAGATCCTTAAGTTCAAACAGGCAAACAGACACACAGACAGACAATAATTTTAAAAATGGATCAGATGAACTCTATAGCATTCCCCAGGTCATCCCCAGTCATCTTTTCAAAGAAATTTTCAATGTACAGGCACGACCCTTCTAGATATTTATTATAGTATTAATGTAACTCTTGGTAATTCAGTTAGTATTTATTTAATAAAGGGTAGTTATTGTACAGAGGAAAAATCTCGAACTGAAAAAATATGACAATATTTTTTCTAAGCTCTAAAAACAAAATCAAAGATTGCTATAATTTCAACACCCCTTCTCAATCTTGCAATCCTAGCTTATAACATAATTTATTCAGTCTAGTTGCATCTAGTGCCTTCGTGCATATATCTGCAAGTTGATCTTCTGTAGGTATTGAAAACAGCTTTACTAATCCTTTTGCGACTTGATCTCTGATAAAATGATGCTTTATGTCAATATGTTTGGCCTTCCTAGAATCATATGTATTTGCCATTCCAATGCAACCTCTATTGTCTTCAAATATTTCAACCGAATGATTGTTTATTTGTTGAAGATCTTTGAGCAAACCATGTAACCAAATAGCTTCTGTTACAGCTGCACTTAGAGCAACATACTCGGCTTCACTTGAGGATAAAGCAACCGTTACTTGTTTTTTGCTTGACCATGAAACAGTACATCCGTATACTTGAAATATGAAACCACTCACAGATTTGCGATCTGTTGCATCACTTGCCCAATCTGCATCAGCAAATCCAATAAGAGGCTTGTCAGAAGTTTTCTTAAATACTAATTTGTTTTCTTTAGTTCCTTTCAAATATCTTAAAATCCTTTTAAGACATTGCCAATCCTCTTCAGTTGGGTTCTGCTGATATCTACCCATATATCCAACAGGATAACAGATATCAGGTCTTGCACTAAGCATTATATACATAAGGCTTCCCAACATTTCCTTATAAGGTTTATTCAAATTATGTGGCTCTTTCTTTTGTAGTAATTGCAAACCTTTCTCCATTGGACTTTTTACAGGATTGCAGTCTGTCATACCGAACCTTATCAGAACTTTATCAATACTCGCACTTTGTGACAATTCAATATAGTCATTAAATTTTTCAATTTTGATTCCCAAGAAAAATTTCAATTCCCCACAATCGGACATTTCAAATTTCTCACTTAAGGCTCTTTTCAACCAATTAATTGAGGAAATTTCCTTTCCACCAATGAGCAAATCATCAACATACATAATAACAATCAAGAAACAATCACTTGAAAATTTCGTATATAAGCAATAATCATGATTCAATCTGGTAAAACCAAGTTGTAGCAAGTATTTGTTAAATTTTTGATTCCAGCATCTTGGAGCTTGCTTTAAGCCGTAAAGAGATTTCTTGAGCTTACACGCTTTACCTGATTCTGCTTTAACCCCTTCTGGTATTGTCATATACAATTCTTCGTCTAAATCACCATGTAAAAAGGCAGTTTTTACATCTAGTTGATGAAATAATAATCGTTCATGCACACCAACTGCCAGCACAACTCTTATAGTTGTAAGTTTAGCCACCGGAGCATAGGTTTCATAGTAATCAACCCCTTCTTTTTGTAAAAATCCTTTTACTACAAGCCGTGCCTTATAACGCGTTGGTAACCCGTTTTCGTTTACTTTTATACGAAATACCCATTTTGTCTTGAGTAGCTTGACGCCTTTTGGTGGATATACTACATCCCAGACCTTGTTTTTGTCCATAGACTTAAGCTCATCTTTTACTGCTTCCATCCATTTACCAGCATCGTTTCTATCATTGATTTCTTCGTAAGATTCTGGATAATCTGTGGAAATACAAGCGGCAGAAGTTGCTCCATACCCAGTGAGATAGTCAAGTAACTTACGTGGTTGTCGGCGCTCCCGTTCGCTACGCCTTGGAGTAATTTCAGTTAAAGATTCACTGATACTATGCGAAGGGAGCGCTGTTGCGTTGTCATCATATACCGGATCCTCAAATGAATCGCTCACTTGTCCCTTTTCACTATCCGAATCAACCTGCTGTTCATCACAAACATTGCTTTCAGTAATGCGAACTTCATCTGACACGAGAATATTATCAAGATCATCCCCTTCTTGCTCGTGGCTTCGTGTTATGTGTATTTGTTTATCCGAATCCTTTAAAGCTTCATGTTTGAATGGAAAAACTGTCTCGTCAAACTTCACATCACGTGCAACAAAAATTTTCTGAATAGACATATCCCAAAGTCTGTACCCATTTGGAGCATACCCTACCATCACTGATTTTCGACTCTTGTAATCTAATTTCTTTCGTTGTTGACTAGGTATCCACGCATATGCCTTGCATCCAAATACCCGAAGTTTACTGACATCGGGCTTGATACCATACCACATCTCCGAGGGCGTAATTGACCTGTCTAATGATTTTGTTGGACTCCGGTTTAGTAAATAAACACCAGTATACACTGCCTCACACCACATTCGTTTCGGCATATTAGCTTCCAGTAACAACGATCTTACTTTTTCAACCAACGTTCTGTTGAAACGTTCAGCAACTCCATTTTGCTGAGGTGTGTATGCAACCGTTGGTTCAACCTGAATGCCCTTCTCCTTGTACCAAGCTTCTTGTTCTTTTGAACAATATTCTCGCCCTTGATCAACCGTTAATTTCGAAATTGAAGTACCAAATTTCGCTGATACAATTGCTTCGTACTCCTTCATTGCTTTAAATACGTCAGATTTGTTTTTAATCGTATACACAAAAACAAAATGTGTGTAATCATCTATGAACGTTACAAAATATTTGGCTCCATTCCATGCAACTGGATCAATGGGTCCACAAACATCAGAATGTATTCTCTCAATTGGTCTTATACCTCGTGCGCGTATGCCATTAAAAGGATCACGACAATGTTTTGCTTCTACACACACATCACAAAATTTTATTTTCTCCGCCTTTACATTCAGGCCCACCACCAAATCCTTATTAAATATTTCAGTTAATGCTTGTTGCCCAATGTGCCCAAATCGCTTGTGCCACAACTCGACTTTATCTTCATTACAAATTAATGCTGATCTATTTTCAATATCTATTTCTATTTCATATAGTCCATCACGTAAGTATGCAGTCGCTATCAATTCTTCATCCTTGATAATGTTCGCCTTATTCTTGCAGAATAGTACATTCACTCCAGCATTTGTTAATTTCCGCACCGATAGCAAATTGTCACGCAGTTCAGGAACATACAAAACATCTTTCATAATAAACTGTACTCCCTTGTTACTGGTTCCGCTTATTTTTCCTGCATACTTCGCAACCAAGCATTGATTATCTTTCGCAACATTTATATAAACTGGATTTTCAATTTTCACCATATCTTGAAAATACCATCTTTCTTTCACCAAATGATCACTTGCACCTGAATCTAGTTTAAATTTTAGCTTTAAACTATCTTTGTCTTGCGTACAGCTTCCACCACCAGCAACAAAACAAATCCTTTCAACCTTCTTTTTCTCAGTTGCACTACGAGCTTCAATTGATTGCTTACAGTCATTTGCTTTATGCCCAAATTTTCCACATTTAAAACATTTTCCTTTAAATTTTAAATGTTTTCTGAAGTTTTTCTTGCTTGAGAAAGCGGTATTTTGAATTTCATTGTTTTGGCGATCTGCCATTTTGATTTCCTCAGCCAAAATCCTTTCTTTTACAAAATTGAAATTCAGTTTCTCTTCGCTTAGATTTTGTAATGCTGTTACCAATGGATCAAATTTTTCAGGTAGTGTCAAGAAAAATTGAGCCAATAAATCTTCTTCGCTTATTACAGCCCCCGCAGTCTTCAATTGTCTGGTTAAATTTTCAAATGTGACTATATGAGTTGCTACAGGCTTGTCTTCTTTCATGCGAAGCGTTGCAAGCTGCTTTCGCACTAGGATTTGGCTTACAATGGATTTCTTTGCGAATACCATATTTAAATTGTCCCACATTTCCTTCGCTGTTCCCTTGTCTCGTATATAGCCTAAACAATCATTATGTACAAATCCAACTAAGCGATCTTTAGCCTTCTTGTCTTTCTTCAAGAATTCTTCCCTTTCTGCTGCACCATTTGGAGGATGGCCCGTTAAAACCTCCGCCAAGTTGAGCGCTTCCAAATGCATCTGCACTCTAAATTGCCAATTATCAAAACCGACGCCCGCGAACTGCGGAATACCAAAGTCCTTTACGTCGCCCATAACCTAATGTAACTCTTGGTAATTCAGTTAGTATTTATTTAATAAAGGGTAGTTATTGTACAGAGGAAAAATCTCGAACTGAAAAAATATGACAATATTTTTTCTAAGCTCTAAAAACAAAATCAAAGATTGCTATAATTTCAACAAGTATAGATGGATATGCTGATACCCACATAAATATTTATTAAATTTATTTAAGAAAAAAAATTGCATAGGTTCCTCCCTAAAAATTAGTATATCTTTTTTGTTTGTGGTCCGATTTTGATAAAACAAAGTGCAGATCCCTTTCTAAGCTTCAAGCAGTATATTTGTGAAAACCTCATCAAAATCCATTGCTTAGTTTCCGAGCTCCTTAAGTTCAAACAGGCAAACAGACAAACAGACAGACAATAATTTTACAAATGGATCAGATGAACTCTATAGCATTCCCCAGGTCATCCCCAGTCATCTTTTCAAAGAAATTTTCAATGTACAGACACGACCCTTCTAGAGATTTATTATAGTATAGATAGATATGCTGATACCCACATAAATATTTATTTCAATTATTTAAGAAAAAAAATTGCATAGGTTCCTCCCTAAAAATTAGTATATCTTTTTTGTTTGTGGTCCGATTTTGATAAAACAAAGTACCGATCCCTTTCTAAGCTTCAAGCAGTATATTTGTGAAAGTCTTATCAAAATCCATTGCTTAGTTTCCGAGATCCTTAAGTTCAAACAGGCAAACAGACACACAGACAGACAATAATTTTAAAAATGGATCAGATGAACTCTATAGCATTCCCCAGGTCATCCCCAGTCATCTTTTCAAAGAAATTTTCAATGTACAGGCACGACCCTTCTAGATATTTATTATAGTATAGATATGCTGATACCCACATAAATATTTATTTAAATTTATTTAAGAAAAAAAATTTCATAGGTTCCTCCCTAAAAATTAGTATATCTTTTTTGTTTGTGGTCCGATTTTGATAAAACAAAGTGCAGATCCCTTTCTAAGCTTCAAGCAGTATATTTGTGAAAGTCTCATCAAAATCCATTGCTTAGTTTCCGAGATCCTTAAGTTCAAACAGGCAAACAGACAGACAATAATTTTAAAAATGGATCAGATGAACTCTATACCATTCCCCAGGTCATCCCCAGTCATCTTTTCAAAGAAATTTTCAATGTACAGACACGACCCTTCTAGAGATTTATTATAGTATAGATAGATATGCTGATACCCACATAAATATTTATTAAATTTATTTAAGAAAAAAAATTGCATAGGTTCCTCCCTAAAAATTAGTATATCTTTTTTGTTTGTGGTCCGATTTTGATAAAACAAAGTACCGATCCCTTTCTAAGCTTCAAGCAGTATATTTGTGAAAGTCTTATCAAAATCCATTGCTTAGTTTCCGAGATCCTTAAGTTCAAACAGGCAAACAGACACACAGACAGACAATAATTTTAAAAATGGATCAGATGAACTCTATAGCATTCCCCAGGTCATCCCCAGTCATCTTTTCAAAGAAATTTTCAATGTACAGACACGACCCTTCTAGAGATTTATTATAGTATAGATAGATATGCTGATACCCACATAAATATTTATTAAATTTATTTAAGAAAAAAAATTGCATAGGTTCCTCCCTAAAAATTAGTATATCTTTTTTGTTTGTGGTCCGATTTTGATAAAACAAAGTGCAGATCCCTTTCTAAGCTTCAAGCAGTATATTTGTGAAAGTCTCATCAAAATCCATTGCTTAGTTTCCGAGATCGTTAAGTTCAAACAGACAAACAGACAGACAATAATTTTAAAAATGGATCAGATGAACTCTATAGCATTCCCCAGGTCATCCCCAGTCATCTTTTCAAAGAAATTTTCAATGTACAGGCACGACCCTTCTAGATATTTATTATAGTATAGATATGCTGATACCCACATAAATATTTATTTAAATTTATTTAAGAAAAAAAATTTCATAGGTTCCTCCCTAAAAATTAGTATATCTTTTTTGTTTGTGGTCCGATTTTGATAAAACAAAATGCAGATCCCTTTCTAAGCTTCAAGCAGTATATTTGTGAAAACCTCATCAAAATCCATTGCTTAGTTTCCGAGCTCCTTAAGTTCAAACAGGCAAACAGACAAACAGACAGACAATAATTTTAAAAATGGATCAGATGAACTCTATAGCATTCCCCAGGTCATCCCCAGTCAACTTTTCAAAGAAATTTTCAATGTACAGACACGACCCTTCTAGAGATTTATTATAGTATAGATAGATATGCTGATACCCACATAAATATTTATTAAATTTATTTAAGGAAAAAATTTCATAGGTTCCTCCCTAAAAATTAGTATATCTTTTTTGTTTGTGGTCCGCCTTTGATAAAACAAAGTACCGATCCCTTTCTAAGCTTCAAGCAGTATATTTGTGAAAGTCTTATCAAAATCCATTGCTTAGTTTCCGAGATCCTTAAGTTCAAACAGGCAAACAGACACACAGACAGACAATAATTTTAAAAATGGATCAGATGAACTCTATAGCATTCCCCAGGTCATCCCCAGTCATCTTTTCAAAGAAATTTTCAATGTACAGACACGACCCTTCTAGATATTTATTATAGTATAGATATGCTGATACCCACATAAATATTTATTTAAATTTATTTAAGAAAAAAAATTTCATAGGTTCCTCCCTAAAAATTAGTATATCTTTTTTGTTTGTGGTCCGATTTTGATAAAACAAAGTGCAGATCCCTTTCTAAGCTTCAAGCAGTATATTTGTGAAAGTCTCATCAAAATCCATTGCTTAGTTTCCGAGATCGTTAAGTTCAAACAGACAAACAGACAAACAGACAGACAATAATTTTAAAAATGGATCAGATGAACTCTATAGCATTCCCCAGGTCATCCCCAGTCATCTATTCAAAGAAATTTTCAATGTACAGACACGACCCTTCTAGAGATTTATTATAGTATAGATAGATATGCTGATACCCACATAAATATTTATTAAATTTATTTAAGGAAAAAAATTGCATAGGTTCCTCCCTAAAAATTAGTATATCTTTTTGATTTGTGGTCCGATTTTGATAAAACAAAGTGCAGATCCCTTTCTAAGCTTCAAGCAGTATATTTGTGAAAGTCTCATCAAAATCCATTGCTTAGTTTCCGAGATCCTTAAGTTCAAACAGACAAACAGACAGACAATAATTTTAAAAATGGATCAGATGAACTCTATAGCATTCCCCAGGTCATCCCCAGTCATCTTTTCAAAGAAATTTTCAATGTACAGACACGACCCTTCTAGAGATTTATTATAGTATAGATAGATATGCTGATACCCACATAAATATTTATTAAATTTATTTAAGAAAAAAAATTTCATAGGTTCCTCCCTAAAAATTTGTATATCTTTTTTGTTTGTGGTCCGACTTTGATAAAACAAGGTACCGATCCCTTTCTAAGCTTCAAGCAGTATATTTGTGAAAACCTCATCAAAATCCATTGCTTAGTTTCCGAGATCCTTAAGTTCAAACAGACAAACAGACAGACAATAATTTTAAAAATGGATCAGATGAACTCTATAGCATTCCCCAGGTCATCCCCAGTCATCTTTTCAAAGAAATTTTCAATGTACAGACACGACCCTTCTAGAGATTTATTATAGTATAGATAGATATGCTGATACCCACATAAATATTTATTAAATTTATTTAAGAAAAAAAATTTCATAGGTTCCTCCCTAAAAAT
Organism: Sphenella marginata; assembly: GCA_951509765.1. NCBI lineage: Eukaryota > Metazoa > Arthropoda > Insecta > Diptera > Tephritidae > Sphenella > Sphenella marginata. The sequence continues at coordinate 29,421,971 of OX608078.1, read as the reverse complement.
TAGTATATCTTTTTTGTTTGTGGTCCGACTTTGATAAAACAAAGTACCGATCCCTTTCTAAGCTTCAAGCAGTATATTTGTGAAAGTCTTATCAAAATCCATTGCTTTGTTTCCGAGATCCTTAAGTTCAAACAGGCAAACAGACACACAGACAGACAATAATTTTAAAAATGGATCAGATGAACTCTATAGCATTCCCCAGGTCATCCCCAGTCATCTTTTCAAAGAAATTTTCAATATACAGGCACGACCCTTCTAGATATTTATTATAGTATAGATATGCTGATACCCACATAAATATTTATTTAAATTTATTTAAGAAAAAAAATTTCATAGGTTCCTCCCTAAAAATTAGTATATCTTTTTTGTTTGTGGTCCGATTTTGATAAAACAAAGTGCAGATCCCTTTCTAAGCTTCAAGCAGTATACTTGTGAAAACCTCATCAAAATCCATTGCTTAGTTTCCGAGCTCCTTAAGTTCAAACAGGCAAACAGACAAACAGACAGACAATAATTTTAAAAATGGATCAGATGAGCTCTATAGCATTCCCCAGGTCATCCCCAGTCATCTTTTCAAAGAAATTTTCAATGTACAGACACGACCCTTCTAGAGATTTATTATAGTATAGATAGTAGATAGATAGATAGATAGATAGTTATACACAGATAGATACCCACATAAATATTTATTTAAATTTATTTAAGAAAAAAAAATTTAATAGGTTCCTCCCTAAAAATTAGTATATCTTTTTTGTTTGTGGTCCGATTTTGATAAAACAAAGTGCAGATCCCTTTCTAAGCTTCAAGCAGTATATTTGTGAAAGTCTTATCAAAATCCATTGCTTAGTTTCCGAGATCCTTAAGTTCAAACAGACAAACAGACAGACAATAATTTTAAAAATGGATCAGATGAACTCTATAGAATTCCCCAGGTCATCCCCAGTCATCTTTTCAAAGAAATTTTCAATGTACAGACACGACCCTTCTAGAGATTTATTATAGTATAGATAGATATGCTGATACCCACATAAATATTTATTAAATTTATTTAATAAAAAAAATTTCATAGGTTCCTCCCTAAAAATTAGTATATCTTTTTTGTTTGTGGTCCGACTTTGATAAAACAAAGTACCGATCCCTTTCTAAGCTTCAAGCAGTATATTTGTGAAAGTCTTATCAAAATCCATTGCTTAGTTTCCGAGATCCTTAAGTTCAAACAGGCAAACAGACACACGGACAGACAATAATTTTAAAAATGGATCAGATGAACTCTATAGCATTCCCCAGGTCATCCCCAGTCATCTTTTCAAAGAAATTTTCAATATACAGGCACGACCCTTCTAGATATTTATTATAGTATAGATATGCTGATACCCACATAAATATTTATTTAAATTTATTTAAGAAAAAAAATTTCATGGGTTCCTCCCTAAAAATTAGTATATCTTTTTTGTTTGTGGTCCGATTTTGATAAAACAAAGTGCAGATCCCTTTCTAAGCTTCAAGCAGTATATTTGTGAAAGTCTCATCAAAATCCATTGCTTAGTTTCCGAGATCGTTAAGTTCAAACAGACAAACAGACAGACAATAATTTTAAAAATGGATCAGATGAACTCTATAGCATTCCCCAGGTCATCCCCAGTCATCTTTTCAAAGAAATTTTCAATGTACAGACACGACCCTTCTAGAGATTTATTATAGTATAGATAGATATGCTGATACCCACATAAATATTTATTAAATTTATTTAAGAAAAAAAATTTCATAGGTTCCTCCCTAAAAATTAGTATATCTTTTTTGTTTGTGGTCCGACTTTGATAAAACAAAGTACCGATCCCTTTCTAAGCTTCAAGCAGTATATTTGTGAAAACCTCATCAAAATCCATTGCTTGGTTTCCGAGATCCTTAAGTTCAAACAGACAGACAATAATTTTAAAAATGGATCAGATGAACTCTATAGCATTCCCCAGGTCATCCCCAGTCATCTTTTCAAAGAAATTTTCAATGTACAGACACGACCCTTCTAGAGATTTATTATAGTATAGATAGATATGCTGATACCCACATAAATATTTATTAAATTTATTTAAGAAAAAAAATTTCATAGGTTCCTCCCTAAAAATTAGTATATCTTTTTTGTTTGTGGTCCGACTTTGATAAAACAAAGTACCGATCCCTTTCTAAGCTTCAAGCAGTATATTTGTGAAAGTCTTATCAAAATCCATTGCTTAGTTTCCGAGATCCTTAAGTTCAAACAGGCAAACAGACACACAGACAGACAATAATTTTAAAAATGGATCAGATGAACTCTATAGCATTCCTCAGGTCATCCCCAGTCATCTTTTCAAAGAAATTTTCAATGTACAGACACGACCCTTCTAGAGATTTATTATAGTATAGATAGATATGCTGATACCCACATAAATATTTATTAAATTTATTTAAGAAAAAAAATTTCATAGGTTCCTCCCTAAAAATTAGTATATCTTTTTTGTTTGTGGTCCGACTTTGATAAAACAAAGTACCGATCCCTTTCTAAGCCTCAAGCAGTATATTTGTGAAAACCTCATCAAAATCCATTGCTTAGTTTCCGAGATCCTTAAGTTCAAACAGACAAACAGACAGACAATAATTTTAAAAATGGATCAGATGAACTCTATAGCATTCCCCAGGTCATTCCCAGTCATCTTTTCAAAGAAATTTTCAATGTACAGACACGACCCTTCTAGAGATTTATTATAGTATAGATAGTAGATAGATAGATAGATAGATAGTTATACACAGATAGATACCCACATAAATATTTATTTAAATTTATTTAAGAAAAAAAATTTCATAGGTTCCTCCCTAAAAATTAGTATATCTTTTTTGTTTGTGGTCCGATTTTGATAAAACAAAGTGCAGATCCCTTTCTAAGCCTCAAGCAGTATATTTGTGAAAACCTCATCAAAATCCATTGCTTAGTTTCCGAGATCCTTAAGTTCAAACAGACAAACAGACAAACAGACAGACAATAATTTTAAAAATGGATCAGATGAACTCTATAGCATTCCCCAGGTCATCCCCAGTCATCTTTTCAAAGAAATTTTCAATGTACAGACACGACCCTTCTAGAGATTTATTATAGTATAGATAGATATGCTGATACCCACATAAATATTTATTAAATTTATTTAAGAAAAAAAATTTCATAGGTTCCTCCCTAAAAATTAGTATATCTTTTTTGTTTGTGGTCCGACTTTGATAAAACAAAGTACCGATCCCTTTCTAAGCCTCAAGCAGTATATTTGTGAAAACCTCATCAAAATCCATTGCTTAGTTTCCGAGATCCTTAAGTTCAAACAGACAAACAGACAGACAATAATTTTAAAAATGGATCAGATGAACTCTATAGCATTCCCCAGGTCATTCCCAGTCATCTTTTCAAAGAAATTTTCAATGTACAGACACGACCCTTCTAGAGATTTATTATAGTATAGATAGTAGATAGATAGATAGATAGATAGTTATACACAGATAGATACCCACATAAATATTTATTTAAATTTATTTAAGAAAAAAAATTTCATAGGTTCCTCCCTAAAAATTAGTATATCTTTTTTGTTTGTGGTCCGATTTTGATAAAACAAAGTGCAGATCCCTTTCTAAGCCTCAAGCAGTATATTTGTGAAAACCTCATCAAAATCCATTGCTTAGTTTCCGAGATCCTTAAGTTCAAACAGACAAACAGACAAACAGACAGACAATAATTTTAAAAATGGATCAGATGAACTCTATAGCATTCCCCAGGTCATCCCCAGTCATCTTTTCAAAGAAATTTTCAATGTACAGACACGACCCTTCTAGAGATTTATTATAGTATAGATAGATATGCTGATACCCACATAAATATTTATTAAATTTATTTAAGAAAAAAAATTTCATAGGTTCCTCCCTAAAAATTAGTATATCTTTTTGGTTTGTTATCCGACTTTGATAAAACAAAGTACCGATCCCTTTCTAAGCTTCAAGCAGTATATTTGTGAAAGTCTTATCAAAATCCATTGCTTAGTTTCCGAGATCCTTAAGTTCAAACAGGCAAACAGACACACAGACAGACAATAATTTTAAAAATGGATCAGATGAGCTCTATAGCATTCCCCAGGTCATCCCCAGTCATCTTTTCAAAGAAATTTTCAATGTACAGGCACGACCCTTCTAGATATTTATTATAGTATAGATATGCTGATACCCACATAAATATTTATTTAAATTTATTTAAGAAAAAAAATTTCATAGGTTCCTCCCTAAAAATTAGTATATCTTTTTTGTTTGTGGTCCGATTTTGATAAAACAAAGTGCAGATCCCTTTCTAAGCTTCAAGCAGTATATTTGCGAAAGTCTCATCAAAATCAATTGCTTAGTTTCCGAGATCCTTAAGTTCAAACAGACAAACAGACAGACAATAATTTTAAAAATGGATCAGATGAACTCTATAGCATTCCCCAGGTCATCCCCAGTCATCTTTTCAAAGAAATTTTCAATGTACAGACACGACCCTTCTAGAGATTTATTATAGTATAGATAGTAGATAGATAGATAGATAGATAGTTATACACAGATAGATACCCACATAAATATTTATTTAAATTTATTTAAGAAAAAAAATTTCATAGGTTCCTCCCTAAAAATTAGTATATCTTTTTTGTTTGTGGTCCGATTTTGATAAAACAAAGTGCAGATCCCTTTCTAAGCCTCAAGCAGTATATTTGTGAAAACCTCATCAAAATCCATTGCTTAGTTTCCGAGATCCTTAAGTTCAAACAGACAAACAGACAAACAGACAGACAATAATTTTAAAAATGGATCAGATGAACTCTATAGCATTCCCCAGGTCATCCCCAGTCATCTTTTCAAAGAAATTTTCAATGTACAGACACGACCCTTCTAGAGATTTATTATAGTATAGATAGATATGCTGATACCCACATAAATATTTATTAAATTTATTTAAGAAAAAAAATTTCATAGGTTCCTCCCTAAAAATTAGTATATCTTTTTGGTTTGTTATCCGACTTTGATAAAACAAAGTACCGATCCCTTTCTAAGCTTCAAGCAGTATATTTGTGAAAGTCTTATCAAAATCCATTGCTTAGTTTCCGAGATCCTTAAGTTCAAACAGGCAAACAGACACACAGACAGACAATAATTTTAAAAATGGATCAGATGAGCTCTATAGCATTCCCCAGGTCATCCCCAGTCATCTTTTCAAAGAAATTTTCAATGTACAGGCACGACCCTTCTAGATATTTATTATAGTATAGATATGCTGATACCCACATAAATATTTATTTAAATTTATTTAAGAAAAAAAATTTCATAGGTTCCTCCCTAAAAATTAGTATATCTTTTTTGTTTGTGGTCCGATTTTGATAAAACAAAGTGCAGATCCCTTTCTAAGCTTCAAGCAGTATATTTGCGAAAGTCTCATCAAAATCAATTGCTTAGTTTCCGAGATCCTTAAGTTCAAACAGACAAACAGACAGACAATAATTTTAAAAATGGATCAGATGAACTCTATAGCATTCCCCAGGTCATCCCCAGTCATCTTTTCAAAGAAATTTTCAATGTACAGACACGACCCTTCTAGAGATTTATTATAGTATAGATAGATATGCTGATACCCACATAAATATTTATTAAATTTATTTAAGAAAAAAAATTGCATAGGTTCCTCCCTAAAAATTAGTATATCTTTTTTGTTTGTGGTCCGATGTTGATAAAACAAAGTGCAGATCCCTTTCTAAGCTTCAAGCAGTATATTTGTGAAAACCTCATCAAAATCCATTGCTTAGTTTCCGAGCTCCTTAAGTTCAAACAGGCAAACAGACAAACAGACAGACAATAATTTTAAAAATGGATCAGATGAACTCTATAGCATTCCCCAGGTCATCCCCAGTCATCTTTTCAAACAAAATTTTCAATGTACAGGCACGACCCTTCTAGAGATTTATTATAGTATAGATAGATATGCTGATACCCACATAAATATTTATTAAATTTATTTAAGGAAAAAAATTTCATAGGTTCCTCCCTAAAAATTAGTATATCTTTTTGATTTGTGGTACGATTTTGATAAAACAAAGTGCAGATCCCTTTCTAAGCTTCAAGCAGTATATTTGTGAAAGTCTCATCAAAATCCATTGCTTAGTTTCCGAGATCCTTAAGTTCAAACAGACAAACAGACAGACAATAATTTTAAAAATGGATCAGATGAACTCTATAGCATTCCCCAGGTCATTCACAGTCATCTTTTCAAAGAAATTTTCAATGTACAGACACGACCCTTCTAGAGATTTATTATAGTATAGCTAGTAGATAGATAGATAGATAGATAGATATCCACAGATAGATACCCACATAAATATTTATTTAAATTTATTTAAGAAAAAAAATTTCATAGGTTCCTCCCTAAAAATTAGTATATCTTTTTTGTTTGTGGTCCGATTTTGATAAAACAAAGTGCAGATCCCTTTCTAAGCTTCAAGCAGTATATTTGTGAAAACCTCATCAAAATCCATTGCTTAGTTTCCGAGATCCTTAAGTTCAAACAGACAAACAGACAGACAATAATTTTAAAAATGGATCAGATGAACTCTATAGCATTCCCCAGGTCATCCCCAGTCATCTTTTCAAAGAAATTTTCAATGTACAGACACGACCCTTCTAGAGATTTATTATAGTATAGATAGATATGCTAATACCCACATAAATATTTATTAAATTTATTTAAGAAAAAAAATTGCATAGGTTCCTCCCTAAAAATTAGTATATCTTTTTTGTTTGTGGTCCGATTTTGATAAAACAAAGTGCAGATCCCTTTCTAAGCTTCAAGCAATATATTTGTGAAAGTCTCATCAAAATCCATTGCTTAGTTTCCGAGCTCCTTAAGTTCAAACAGGCAAACAGACAAACAGACAGACAATAATTTTAAAAATGGATCAGATGAACTCTATAGCATTCCTTAGGTCATCCCCAGTCATCTTTTCAAAGAAATTTTCAATGTACAGGCACGACCCTTCTAGATATTTATTATAGTATAGATATGCTGATACCCACATAAATATTTATTTAAATTTATTAAAGAAACCCAAAAACAACAATAATTTTTCGCTGCAGAAAAAAATTATTAATAGGTCTATAGCTCGTTTCGAACCAGGATACTTCAAATATAAAGACCAAAAACACAAGCTTGTTGTTTGTGTAAAATCTCAATAACAAAAACCAAGAGCACATGGTTGGCAAACTGTGACACCAAAGCAGACTTGCAAAAAATCCATCATGACACCAAATCTAAAACGTCAAATGGCGTTGTTGGTACATGAATTGGTAAAGAGTTGATTGAACAGGGCGTTTAGAAGGCAAAAAAACCCAGCGTATTGTTAGCTTAATAGTTAGCAATGCGTGCCAAAATTTCTCTGATGAGTGAAGTTAGCAACTTCCGAAATGGATCTATAAGAAAAGCTATGGCGGTTGTCTCTAAATTTTTCCTGTTCAACTCAACAAAAAACTTTTAATAATTAATAAAAATTATTAAGAAACCCAAAAACAACAATAATTTTTCGCTGCAGAAAAAAATTATTAATAGGTCTATAGCTCGTTTCGAACCAGGATACTTCAAATATAAAGACCAAAAACACAAGCTTGTTGTTTGTGTAAAATCTCAATAACAAAAACCAAGAGCACATGGTTGGCAAACTGTGACACCAAAGCAGACTTGCAAAAAATCCATCATGACACCAAATCTAAAACGTCAAATGGCGTTGTTGGTACATGAATTGGTAAAGAGTTGATTGAACAGGGCGTTTAGAAGGCAAAAAAAAACCCAGCGTATTGTTAGCTTAATAGTTAGCAATGCGTGCCAAAATTTCTCTGATGAGTGAAGTTAGCAACTTCCGAAATGGATCTATAAGAAAAGCTATGGCGGTTGTCTCTAAATTTTTCCTGTTCAACTCAACAAAAAACTTTTAATAATTAATAAAAATTATTAAGAAACCCAAAAACAACAATAATTTTTCGCTGCAGAAAAAAATTATTAATAGGTCTATAGCTCGTTTCGAACCAGGATACTTCAAATATAAAGACCAAAAACACAAGCTTGTTGTTTGTGTAAAATCTCAATAACAAAAACCAAGAGCACATGGTTGGCAAACTGTGACACCAAAGCAGACTTGCAAAAAATCCATCATGACACCAAATCTAAAACGTCAAATGGCGTTGTTGGTACATGAATTGGTAAAGAGTTGATTGAACAGGGCGTTTAGAAGGCAAAAAAACCCAGCGTATTGTTAGCTTAATAGTTAGCAATGCGTGCCAAAATTTCTCTGATGAGTGAAGTTAGCAACTTCCGAAATGGATCTATAAGAAAAGCTATGGCGGTTGTCTCTAAATTTTTCCTGTTCAACTCAACAAAAAACTTTTAATAATTAATAAAAATTATTAAGAAACCCAAAAACAACAATAATTTTTCGCTGCAGAAAAAAATTATTAATAGGTCTATAGCTCGTTTCGAACCAGGATACTTTAAATTTATTTAAGAAAAAAAATTTCATAGGTTCCTCCCTAAAAATTAGTATATCTTTTTTGTTTGTGGTCCGATTTTGATAAAACAAAGTGCAGATGCCTTTCTAAGCTTCAAGCAGTATATTTGTGAAAGCTTCATCAAAATCCATTGCTTAGTTTCCGAGCTCCTTAAGTTCAAACAGGCAAACAGACACACAGACAGACAATAATTTTAAAAATGGATCAGATGAACTCTATAGCATTCCCCAGGTCATCCCCAGTCATCTTTTCAAAGAAATTTTCAATGTACAGGCACGACCCTTCTAGATATTTATTATAGTATAGATATGCTGATACCCACATAAATATTTATTTAAATTTATTTAAGAAAAAAAATTGCATAGGTTCCTCCCTAAAAATTAGTATATCTTTTTTGTTTGTGGTCCGATTTTGATAAAACAAAGTGCAGATCCCTTTATAAGCTTCAAGCAGTATATTTGTGAAAGTCTCATCAAAATCCATCGCTTAGTTTCCGAGATCGTTAAGTTCAAACAGACAAACAGACAGACAATGATTTTAAAAATGGATCAGATGAACTCTATAGCATTCCCCAGGTCATTCCCAGTCATCTTTTCAAAGAAATTTTCAATGTACAGACACGACCCTTCTAGAGATTTATTATAGTATAGATAGTAGATAGATAGATAGATAGATAGATATCCACAGATAGATACCCACATAAATATTTATTTAAATTTATTTAAGAAAAAAAATTTCATAGGTTCCTCCCTAAAAATTAGTATATCTTTTTTGTTTGTGGTCCGATTTTGATAAAACAAAGTGCAGATCCCTTTCTAAGCTTCAAGCAGTATATTTGTGAAAACCTCATCAAAATCCATTGCTTAGTTTCCGAGATCCTTAAGTTCAAACAGACAAACAGACAGACAATAATTTTAAAAATGGATCAGATGAACTCTATAGCATTCCCCAGGTCATCCCCAGTCATCTTTTCAAAGAAATTTTCAATGTACAGACACGACCCTTCTAGAGATTTATTATAGTATAGATAGATATGCTGATACCCACATAAATATTTATTAAATTTATTTAAGAAAAAAAATTTCATAGGTTCCTCCCTAAAAATTAGTATATCTTTTTTGTTTGTGGTCCGACTTTGATAAAACAAAGTGCAGATCCCTTTCTAAGCTCCAAGCAGTATATTTGTGAAAGTCTTATCAAAATCCATTGCTTAGTTTCCGAGATCCTTAAGTTCAAACAGGCAACAGACACACAGACAGACAATAATTTTAAAAATGGATCAGATGAACTCTATAGCATTCCCCAGGTCATCCCCAGTCATCTTTTCAAAGAAATTTTCAATGTACAGGCACGACCCTTCTAGATATTTATTATAGTATAGATATGCTGATACCCACATAAATATTTATTAAATTTATTTAAGAAAAAAAATTTCATAGGTTCCTCCCTAAAAATTAGTATATCTTTTTTGTTTGTGGTCCGACTTTGATAAAACAAAGTGCAGATCCCTTTCTAAGCTCCAAGCAGTATATTTGTGAAAGTCTTATCAAAATCCATTGCTTAGTTTCCGAGATCGTTAAGTTCAAACAGACAAACAGACAGACAATAATTTTAAAAATGGATCAGATGAACTCTATAGCATTCCCCAGGTCATTCCCAGTCATCTTTTCAAAGAAATTTTCAATGTACAGACACGACCCTTCTAGAGATTTATTATAGTATAGATAGTAGATAGATAGATAGATAGATAGATATCCACAGATAGATACCCACATAAATATTTATTTAAATTTATTTAAGAAAAAAAATTTCATAGGTTCCTCCCTAAAAATTAGTATATCTTTTTTGTTTGTGGTCCGACTTTGATAAAACAAAGTGCAGATCCCTTTCTAAGCTCCAAGCAGTATATTTGTGAAAGTCTTATCAAAATCCATTGCTTAGTTTCCGAGATCCTTAAGTTCAAACAGGCAACAGACACACAGACAGACAATAATTTTAAAAATGGATCAGATGAACTCTATAGCATTCCCCAGGTCATCCCCAGTCATCTTTTCAAAGAAATTTTCAATGTACAGGCACGACCCTTCTAGATATTTATTATAGTATAGATATGCTGATACCCACATAAATATTTATTAAATTTATTTAAGAAAAAAAATTTCATAGGTTCCTCCCTAAAAATTAGTATATCTTTTTTGTTTGTGGTCCGACTTTGATAAAACAAAGTGCAGATCCCTTTCTAAGCTTCAAGCAGTATATTTGTGAAAACCTCATCAAAATCCATGGCTTAGTTTCCGAGATCCTTAAGTTCAAACAGACAAACAGACAGACAATAATTTTAAAAATGGATCAGATGAACTCTATAGCATTCCCCAGGTCATCCCCAGTCATCTTTTCAAAGAAATTTTCAATGTACAGACACGACCCTTCTAGAGATTTATTATAGTATAGATAGATATGCTGATACCCACATAAATATTTATTAAATTTATTTAAGAAAAAAAATTTCATAGGTTCCTCCCTAAAAATTAGTATATCTTTTTTGTTTGTGGTCCGACTTTGATAAAACAAAGTGCAGATCCCTTTCTAAGCTCCAAGCAGTATATTTGTGAAAGTCTTATCAAAATCAATTGCTTAGTTTCCGAGATCCTTAAGTTCAAACAGGCAACAGACACACAGACAGACAATAATTTTAAAAATGGATCAGATGAACTCTATAGCATTCCCCAGGTCATCCCCAGTCATCTTTTCAAAGAAATTTTCAATGTACAGGCACGACCCTTCTAGATATTTATTATAGTATAGATATGCTGATACCCACATAAATATTTATTTAAATTTATTTAAGAAAAAAAATTTCATAGGTTCCTCCCTAAAAATTAGTATATCTTTTTTGTTTGTGGTCCGATTTTGATAAAACAAAGTGCAGATCCCTTTCTAAGCTTCAAGCAGTATATTTGTGAAAACTTCATCAAAATCCATTGCTTAGTTTCCGAGCTCCTTAAGTTCAAACAGGCAAACAGACACACAGACAGACAATAATTTTAAAAATGGATCAGATGAACTCTATAGCATTCCCCAGGTCATCCCCAGTCATCTTTTCAAAGAAATTTTCAATGTACAGGCACGACCCTTCTAGATATTTATTATAGTATAGATATGCTGATACCCACATAAATATTTATTTAAATTTATTTAAGAAAAAAAATTGCATAGGTTCCTTATATCTTTTTTGTTTGTGGTCCGATTTTGATAAAACAAAGTGCAGATCCCTTTATAAGCTTCAAGCAGTATATTTGTGAAAACTTCATCAAAATCCATTGCTTAGTTTCCGAGCTCCTTAAGTTCAAACAGGCAAACAGACACACAGACAGACAATAATTTTAAAAATGGATCAGATGAACTCTATAGCATTCCCCAGGTCATCCCCAGTCATCTTTTCAAAGAAATTTTCAATGTACAGGCACGACCCTTCTAGATATTTATTATAGTATAGATATGCTGATACCCACATAAATATTTATTTAAATTTATTTAAGAAAAAAAATTTCATAGGTTCCTTCCTAAAAATTAGTATATCTTTTTTGTTTGTGGTCCGATTTTGATAAAACAAAGTGCAGATCCCTTTCTAAGCTTCAAGCAGTATATTGGTGAAAGTCTCATCAAAATCCATTGCTTAGTTTCCGAGATCGTTAAGTTCAAACAGACAAACAGACAGACAATAATTTTAAAAATGGATCAGATGAACTCTATAGCATTCCCCAGGTCATTCCCAGTCATCTTTTCAAAGAAATTTTCAATGTACAGACACGACCCTTCTAGAGATTTATTATAGTATAGATAGTAGATAGATAGATAGATAGATAGATATCCACAGATAGATACCCACATAAATATTTATTTAAATTTATTTAAGAAAAAAAATTTCATAGGTTCCTCCCTAAAAATTAGTATATCTTTTTTGTTTGTGGTCCGACTTTGATAAAACAAAGTGCAGATCCCTTTCTAAGCTCCAAGCAGTATATTTGTGAAAGTCTTATCAAAATCCATTGCTTAGTTTCCGAGATCCTTAAGTTCAAACAGGCAACAGACACACAGACAGACAATAATTTTAAAAATGGATCAGATGAACTCTATAGCATTCCCCAGGTCATCCCCAGTCATCTTTTCAAAGAAATTTTCAATGTACAGGCACGACCCTTCTAGATATTTATTATAGTATAGATATGCTGATACCCACATAAATATTTATTAAATTTATTTAAGAAAAAAAATTTCATAGGTTCCTCCCTAAAAATTAGTATATCTTTTTTGTTTGTGGTCCGACTTTGATAAAACAAAGTGCAGATCCCTTTCTAAGCTTCAAGCAGTATATTTGTGAAAACCTCATCAAAATCCATGGCTTAGTTTCCGAGATCCTTAAGTTCAAACAGACAAACAGACAGACAATAATTTTAAAAATGGATCAGATGAACTCTATAGCATTCCCCAGGTCATCCCCAGTCATCTTTTCAAAGAAATTTTCAATGTACAGACACGACCCTTCTAGAGATTTATTATAGTATAGATAGATATGCTGATACCCACATAAATATTTATTAAATTTATTTAAGAAAAAAAATTTCATAGGTTCCTCCCTAAAAATTAGTATATCTTTTTTGTTTGTGGTCCGACTTTGATAAAACAAAGTGCAGATCCCTTTCTAAGCTCCAAGCAGTATATTTGTGAAAGTCTTATCAAAATCAATTGCTTAGTTTCCGAGATCCTTAAGTTCAAACAGGCAACAGACACACAGACAGACAATAATTTTAAAAATGGATCAGATGAACTCTATAGCATTCCCCAGGTCATCCCCAGTCATCTTTTCAAAGAAATTTTCAATGTACAGGCACGACCCTTCTAGATATTTATTATAGTATAGATATGCTGATACCCACATAAATATTTATTTAAATTTATTTAAGAAAAAAAATTTCATAGGTTCCTCCCTAAAAATTAGTATATCTTTTTTGTTTGTGGTCCGATTTTGATAAAACAAAGTGCAGATCCCTTTATAAGCTTCAAGCAGTATATTTGTGAAAACCTCATCAAAATCCATTGCTTAGTTTCCGAGCTCCTTAAGTTCAAACAGGCAAACAGACACACAGACAGACAATAATTTTAAAAATGGATCAGATGAACTCTATAGCATTCCCCAGGTCATCCCCAGTCATCTTTTCAAAGAAATTTTCAATGTACAGGCACGACCCTTCTAGATATTTATTATAGTATAGATATGCTGATACCCACATAAATATTTATTTAAATTTATTTAAGAAAAAAAATTTCATAGGTTCCTCCCTAAAAATTAGTATATCTTTTTTGTTTGTGGTCCGATTTTGATAAAACAAAGTGCAGATCCCTTTCTAAGCTTCAAGCAGTATATTTGTGAAAACTTCATCAAAATCCATTGCTTAGTTTCCGAGCTCCTTAAGTTCAAACAGGCAAACAGACACACAGACAGACAATAATTTTAAAAATGGATCAGATGAACTCTATAGCATTCCCCAGGTCATCCCCAGTCATCTTTTCAAAGAAATTTTCAATGTACAGGCACGACCCTTCTAGATATTTATTATAGTATAGATATGCTGATACCCACATAAATATTTATTTAAATTTATTTAAGAAAAAAAATTGCATAGGTTCCTTATATCTTTTTTGTTTGTGGTCCGATTTTGATAAAACAAAGTGCAGATCCCTTTATAAGCTTCAAGCAGTATATTTGTGAAAACCTCATCAAAATCCATTGCTTAGTTTCCGAGCTCCTTAAGTTCAAACAGGCAAACAGACACACAGACAGACAATAATTTTAAAAATGGATCAGATGAACTCTATAGCATTCCCCAGGTCATCCCCAGTCATCTTTTCAAAGAAATTTTCAATGTACAGGCACGACCCTTCTAGATATTTATTATAGTATAGATATGCTGATACCCACATAAATATTTATTTAAATTTATTTAAGAAAAAAAATTTCATAGGTTCCTTCCTAAAAATTAGTATATCTTTTTTGTTTGTGGTCCGATTTTGATAAAACAAAGTGCAGATCCCTTTCTAAGCTTCAAGCAGTATATTTGTGAAAGTCTCATCAAAATCCATTGCTTAGTTTCCGAGATCGTTAAGTTCAAACAGACAAACAGACAGACAATAATTTTAAAAATGGATCAGATGAACTCTATAGCATTCCCCAGGTCATTCCCAGTCATCTTTTCAAAGAAATTTTCAATGTACAGACACGACCCTTCTAGAGATTTATTATAGTATAGATAGTAGATAGATAGATAGATAGATAGATATCCACAGATAGATACCCACATAAATATTTATTTAAATTTATTTAAGAAAAAAAATTTCATAGGTTCCTCCCTAAAAATTAGTATATCTTTTTTGTTTGTGGTCCGACTTTGATAAAACAAAGTGCAGATCCCTTTCTAAGCTCCAAGCAGTATATTTGTGAAAGTCTTATCAAAATCCATTGCTTAGTTTCCGAGATCCTTAAGTTCAAACAGGCAACAGACACACAGACAGACAATAATTTTAAAAATGGATCAGATGAACTCTATAGCATTCCCCAGGTCATCCCCAGTCATCTTTTCAAAGAAATTTTCAATGTACAGGCACGACCCTTCTAGATATTTATTATAGTATAGATATGCTGATACCCACATAAATATTTATTAAATTTATTTAAGAAAAAAAATTTCATAGGTTCCTCCCTAAAAATTAGTATATCTTTTTTGTTTGTGGTCCGACTTTGATAAAACAAAGTGCAGATCCCTTTCTAAGCTTCAAGCAGTATATTTGTGAAAACCTCATCAAAATCCATGGCTTAGTTTCCGAGATCCTTAAGTTCAAACAGACAAACAGACAGACAATAATTTTAAAAATGGATCAGATGAACTCTATAGCATTCCCCAGGTCATCCCCAGTCATCTTTTCAAAGAAATTTTCAATGTACAGACACGACCCTTCTAGAGATTTATTATAGTATAGATAGATATGCTGATACCCACATAAATATTTATTAAATTTATTTAAGAAAAAAAATTTCATAG
The DNA here is from genome assembly GCA_951509765.1 of Sphenella marginata. NCBI lineage: Eukaryota > Metazoa > Arthropoda > Insecta > Diptera > Tephritidae > Sphenella > Sphenella marginata. The sequence goes on along the minus strand of OX608078.1, from coordinate 29,406,294 downwards.
GTTCCTCCCTAAAAATTAGTATATCTTTTTTGTTTGTGGTCCGACTTTGATAAAACAAAGTGCAGATCCCTTTCTAAGCTCCAAGCAGTATATTTGTGAAAGTCTTATCAAAATCAATTGCTTAGTTTCCGAGATCCTTAAGTTCAAACAGGCAACAGACACACAGACAGACAATAATTTTAAAAATGGATCAGATGAACTCTATAGCATTCCCCAGGTCATCCCCAGTCATCTTTTCAAAGAAATTTTCAATGTACAGGCACGACCCTTCTAGATATTTATTATAGTATAGATATGCTGATACCCACATAAATATTTATTTAAATTTATTTAAGAAAAAAAATTTCATAGGTTCCTCCCTAAAAATTAGTATATCTTTTTTGTTTGTGGTCCGATTTTGATAAAACAAAGTGCAGATCCCTTTATAAGCTTCAAGCAGTATATTTGTGAAAACCTCATCAAAATCCATTGCTTAGTTTCCGAGCTCCTTAAGTTCAAACAGGCAAACAGACACACAGACAGACAATAATTTTAAAAATGGATCAGATGAACTCTATAGCATTCCCCAGGTCATCCCCAGTCATCTTTTCAAAGAAATTTTCAATGTACAGGCACGACCCTTCTAGATATTTATTATAGTATAGATATGCTGATACCCACATAAATATTTATTTAAATTTATTTAAGAAAAAAAATTTCATAGGTTCCTCCCTAAAAATTAGTATATCTTTTTTGTTTGTGGTCCGATTTTGATAAAACAAAGTGCAGATCCCTTTCTAAGCTTCAAGCAGTATATTTGTGAAAACTTCATCAAAATCCATTGCTTAGTTTCCGAGCTCCTTAAGTTCAAACAGGCAAACAGACACACAGACAGACAATAATTTTAAAAATGGATCAGATGAACTCTATAGCATTCCCCAGGTCATCCCCAGTCATCTTTTCAAAGAAATTTTCAATGTACAGGCACGACCCTTCTAGATATTTATTATAGTATAGATATGCTGATACCCACATAAATATTTATTTAAATTTATTTAAGAAAAAAAATTGCATAGGTTCCTTATATCTTTTTTGTTTGTGGTCCGATTTTGATAAAACAAAGTGCAGATCCCTTTATAAGCTTCAAGCAGTATATTTGTGAAAACCTCATCAAAATCCATTGCTTAGTTTCCGAGCTCCTTAAGTTCAAACAGGCAAACAGACACACAGACAGACAATAATTTTAAAAATGGATCAGATGAACTCTATAGCATTCCCCAGGTCATCCCCAGTCATCTTTTCAAAGAAATTTTCAATGTACAGGCACGACCCTTCTAGATATTTATTATAGTATAGATATGCTGATACCCACATAAATATTTATTTAAATTTATTTAAGAAAAAAAATTTCATAGGTTCCTTCCTAAAAATTAGTATATCTTTTTTGTTTGTGGTCCGATTTTGATAAAACAAAGTGCAGATCCCTTTCTAAGCTTCAAGCAGTATATTTGTGAAAGTCTCATCAAAATCCATTGCTTAGTTTCCGAGATCGTTAAGTTCAAACAGACAAACAGACAGACAATAATTTTAAAAATGGATCAGATGAACTCTATAGCATTCCCCAGGTCATTCCCAGTCATCTTTTCAAAGAAATTTTCAATGTACAGACACGACCCTTCTAGAGATTTATTATAGTATAGATAGTAGATAGATAGATAGATAGATAGATATCCACAGATAGATACCCACATAAATATTTATTTAAATTTATTTAAGAAAAAAAATTTCATAGGTTCCTCCCTAAAAATTAGTATATCTTTTTTGTTTGTGGTCCGATTTTGATAAAACAAAGTGCAGATCCCTTTCTAAGCTTCAAGCAGTATATTTGTGAAAACCTCATCAAAATCCATTGCTTAGTTTCCGAGATCCTTAAGTTCAAACAGACAAACAGACAGACAATAATTTTAAAAATGGATCAGATGAACTCTATAGCATTCCCCAGGACATCCCCAGTCATCTTTTCAAAGAAATTTTCAATGTACAGACACGACCCTTCTAGAGATTTATTATAGTATAGATAGATATGCTGATACCCACATAAATATTTATTAAATTTATTTAAGAAAAAAAATTTCATAGGTTCCTCCCTAAAAATTAGTATATCTTTTTTGTTTGTGGTCCGACTTTGATAAAACAAAGTGCAGATCCCTTTCTAAGCTCCAAGCAGTATATTTGTGAAAGTCTTATCAAAATCCATTGCTTAGTTTCCGAGATCCTTAAGTTCAAACAGGCAACAGACACACAGACAGACAATAATTTTAAAAATGGATCAGATGAACTCTATAGCATTCCCCAGGTCATCCCCAGTCATCTTTTCAAAGAAATTTTCAATGTACAGGCACGACCCTTCTAGATATTTATTATAGTATAGATATGCTGATACCCACATAAATATTTATTTAAATTTATTTAAGAAAAAAAATTTCATAGGTTCCTCCCTAAAAATTAGTATATCTTTTTTGTTTGTGGTCCGATTTTGATAAAACAAAGTGCAGATCCCTTTATAAGCTTCAAGCAGTATATTTGTGAAAACCTCATCAAAATCCATTGCTTAGTTTCCGAGCTCCTTAAGTTCAAACAGGCAAACAGACACACAGACAGACAATAATTTTAAAAATGGATCAGATGAACTCTATAGCATTCCCCAGGTCATCCCCAGTCATCTTTTCAAAGAAATTTTCAATGTACAGGCACGACCCTTCTAGATATTTATTATAGTATAGATATGCTGATACCCACATAAATATTTATTTAAATTTATTTAAGAAAAAAAATTTCATAGGTTCCTCCCTAAAAATTAGTATATCTTTTTTGTTTGTGGTCCGATTTTGATAAAACAAAGTGCAGATCCCTTTCTAAGCTTCAAGCAGTATATTTGTGAAAACTTCATCAAAATCCATTGCTTAGTTTCCGAGCTCCTTAAGTTCAAACAGGCAAACAGACACACAGACAGACAATAATTTTAAAAATGGATCAGATGAACTCTATAGCATTCCCCAGGTCATCCCCAGTCATCTTTTCAAAGAAATTTTCAATGTACAGGCACGACCCTTCTAGATATTTATTATAGTATAGATATGCTGATACCCACATAAATATTTATTTAAATTTATTTAAGAAAAAAAATTGCATAGGTTCCTCCCTAAAAATTAGTATATCTTTTTTGTTTGTGGTCCGATTTTGATAAAACAAAGTGCAGATCCCTTTATAAGCTTCAAGCAGTATATTTGTGAAAACCTCATCAAAATCCATTGCTTAGTTTCCGAGCTCCTTAAGTTCAAACAGGCAAACAGACACACAGACAGACAATAATTTTAAAAATGGATCAGATGAACTCTATAGCATTCCCCAGGTCATCCCCAGTCATCTTTTCAAAGAAATTTTCAATGTACAGGCACGACCCTTCTAGATATTTATTATAGTATAGATATGCTGATACCCACATAAATATTTATTTAAATTTATTTAAGAAAAAAAATTTCATAGGTTCCTCCCTAAAAATTAGTATATCTTTTTTGTTTGTGGTCCGATTTTGATAAAACAAAGTGCAGATCCCTTTATAAGCTTCAAGCAGTATATTTGTGAAAACCTCATCAAAATCCATTGCTTAGTTTCCGAGCTCCTTAAGTTCAAACAGGCAAACAGACACACAGACAGACAATAATTTTAAAAATGGATCAGATGAACTCTATAGCATTCCCCAGGTCATCCCCAGTCATCTTTTCAAAGAAATTTTCAATGTACAGGCACGACCCTTCTAGATATTTATTATAGTATAGATATGCTGATACCCACATAAATATTTATTTAAATTTATTTAAGAAAAAAAATTTCATAGGTTCCTCCCTAAAAATTAGTATATCTTTTTTGTTTGTGGTCCGATTTTGATAAAACAAAGTGCAGATCCCTTTCTAAGCTTCAAGCAGTATATTTGTGAAAGTCTCATCAAAATCCATTGCTTAGTTTCCGAGATCGTTAAGTTCAAACAGACAAACAGACAGACAATAATTTTAAAAATGGATCAGATGAACTCTATAGCATTCCCCAGGTCATTCCCAGTCATCTTTTCAAAGAAATTTTCAATGTACAGACACGACCCTTCTAGAGATTTATTATAGTATAGATAGTAGATAGATAGATAGATAGATAGATATCCACAGATAGATACCCACATAAATATTTATTTAAATTTATTTAAGAAAAAAAATTTCATAGGTTCCTCCCTAAAAATTAGTATATCTTTTTTGTTTGTGGTCCGATTTTGATAAAGCAAAGTGCAGATCCCTTTCTAAGCTTCAAGCAGTATATTTGTGAAAACCTCATCAAAATCCATTGCTTAGTTTCCGAGATCCTTAAGTTCAAACAGACAAACAGACAGACAATAATTTTAAAAATGGATCAGATGAACTCTATAGCATTCCCCAGGTCATCCCCAGTCATCTTTTCAAAGAAATTTTCAATGTACAGACACGACCCTTCTAGAGATTTATTATAGTATAGATAGATATGCTGATACCCACATAAATATTTATTAAATTTATTTAAGAAAAAAAATTTCATAGGTTCCTCCCTAAAAATTAGTATATCTTTTTTGTTTGTGGTCCGACTTTGATAAAACAAAGTGCAGATCCCTTTCTAAGCTTCAAGCAGTATATTTGTGAAAGTCTTATCAAAATCCATTGCTTAGTTTCCGAGATCCTTAAGTTCAAACAGGCAACAGACACACAGACAGACAATAATTTTAAAAATGGATCAGATGAACTCTATAGCATTCCCCAGGTCATCCCCAGTCATCTTTTCAAAGAAATTTTCAATGTACAGGCACGACCCTTCTAGATATTTATTATAGTATAGATATGCTGATACCCACATAAATATTTATTTAAATTTATTTAAGAAAAAAAATTTCATAGGTTCCTTTATAAGCTTCAAGCAGTATATTTGTGAAAACCTCATCAAAATCCATTGCTTAGTTTCCGAGCTCCTTAAGTTCAAACAGGCAAACAGACACACAGACAGACAATAATTTTAAAAATGGATCAGATGAACTCTATAGCATTCCCCAGGTCATCCCCAGTCATCTTTTCAAAGAAATTTTCAAAAATTCTAGAGATTTATTATAGTATAGATAGATATGCTGATACCCACATAAATATTTATTAAATTTATTTAAGAAAAAAAATTTCATAGGTTCCTCCCTAAAAATTAGTATATCTTTTTTGTTTGTGGTCCGACTTTGATAAAACAAAGTGCAGATCCCTTTCTAAGCTTCAAGCAGTATATTTGTGAAAGTCTTATCAAAATCCATTGCTTAGTTTCCGAGATCCTTAAGTTCAAACAGGCAACAGACACACAGACAGACAATAATTTTAAAAATGGATCAGATGAACTCTATAGCATTCCCCAGGTCATCCCCAGTCATCTTTTCAAAGAAATTTTCAATGTACAGGCACGACCCTTCTAGATATTTATTATAGTATAGATATGCTGATACCCACATAAATATTTATTTAAATTTATTTAAGAAAAAAAATTTCATAGGTTCCTCCCTAAAAATTAGTATATCTTTTTTGTTTGTGGTCCGATTTTGATAAAACAAAGTGCAGATCCCTTTCTAAGCTTCAAACAGTATATTTGTGAAAGTCTCATCAAAATCCATTGCTTAGTTTCCGAGATCCTTAAGTTCAAACAGACAAACAGACAGACAATAATTTTAAAAATGGATCAGATGAACTCTATAGCATTCCCCAGGTCATCCCCAGTCATCTTTTCAAAGAAATTTTCAATGTACAGGCACGACCCTTCTAGATATTTATTATAGTATAGATATGCTGATACCCACATAAATATTTATTTAAATTTATTTAAGAAAAAAAATTTCATAGGTTCCTCCCTAAAAATTAGTATATCTTTTTTGTTTGTGGTCCGACTTTGATAAAACAAAGTGCAGATCCCTTTCTAAGCTCCAAGCAGTATATTTGTGAAAGTCTTATCAAAATCCATTGCTTAGTTTCCGAGATCCTTAAGTTCAAACAGGCAACAGACACACAGACAGACAATAATTTTAAAAATGGATCAGATGAACTCTATAGCATTCCCCAGGTCATCCCCAGTCATCTTTTCAAAGAAATTTTCAATGTACAGACACGACCCTTCTAGAGATTTATTATAGTATAGATAGATATGCTGATACCCACATAAATATTTATTAAATTTATTTAAGAAAAAAAATTTCATAGGTTCCTCCCTAAAAATTAGTATATCTTTTTTGTTTGTGGTCCGACTTTGATAAAACAAAGTGCAGATCCCTTTCTAAGCTCCAAGCAGTATATTTGTGAAAGTCTTATCAAAATCCATTGCTTAGTTTCCGAGATCCTTAAGTTCAAACAGGCAACAGACACACAGACAGACAATAATTTTAAAAATGGATCAGATGAACTCTATAGCATTCCCCAGGTCATCCCCAGTCATCTTTTCAAAGAAATTTTCAATGTACAGGCACGACCCTTCTAGATATTTATTATAGTATAGATATGCTGATACCCACATAAATATTTATTTAAATTTATTTAAGAAAAAAAATTTCATAGGTTCCTCCCTAAAAATTAGTATATCTTTTTTGTTTGTGGTCCGACTTTGATAAAACAAAGTGCAGATCCCTTTCTAAGCTTCAAGCAGTATATTTGTGAAAGTCTTATCAAAATCCATTGCTTAGTTTCCGAGATCCTTAAGTTCAAACAGGCAACAGACACACAGACAGACAATAATTTTAAAAATGGATCAGATGAACTCTATAGCATTCCCCAGGTCATCCCCAGTCATCTTTTCAAAGAAATTTTCAATGTACAGGCACGACCCTTCTAGATATTTATTATAGTATAGATATGCTGATACCCACATAAATATTTATTTAAATTTATTTAAGAAAAAAAATTTCATAGGTTCCTCCCTAAAAATTAGTATATCTTTTTTGTTTGTGGTCCGATTTTGATAAAACAAAGTGCAGATCCCTTTCTAAGCTTCAAACAGTATATTTGTGAAAGTCTCATCAAAATCCATTGCTTAGTTTCCGAGATCCTTAAGTTCAAACAGACAAACAGACAGACAATAATTTTAAAAATGGATCAGATGAACTCTATAGCATTCCCCAGGTCATCCCCAGTCATCTTTTCAAAGAAATTTTCAATGTACAGGCACGACCCTTCTAGATATTTATTATAGTATAGATATGCTGATACCCACATAAATATTTATTTAAATTTATTTAAGAAAAAAAATTTCATAGGTTCCTCCCTAAAAATTAGTATATCTTTTTTGTTTGTGGTCCGATTTTGATAAAACAAGGTGCAGATCCCTTTCTAAGCTTCAAGCAGTATATTTGTGAAAGTCTTATCAAAATCCATTGCTTAGTTTCCGAGATCCTTAAGTTCAAACAGGCAACAGACACACAGACAGACAATAATTTTAAAAATGGATCAGATGAACTCTATAGCATTCCCCAGGTCATCCCCAGTCATCTTTTCAAAGAAATTTTCAATGTACAGACACGACCCTTCTAGAGATTTATTATAGTATAGATAGATATGCTGATACCCACATAAATATTTATTAAATTTATTTAAGAAAAAAAATTTCATAGGTTCCTCCCTAAAAATTAGTATATCTTTTTTGTTTGTGGTCCGACTTTGATAAAACAAAGTGCAGATCCCTTTCTAAGCTCCAAGCAGTATATTTGTGAAAGTCTTATCAAAATCCATTGCTTAGTTTCCGAGATCCTTAAGTTCAAACAGGCAACAGACACACAGACAGACAATAATTTTAAAAATGGATCAGATGAACTCTATAGCATTCCCCAGGTCATCCCCAGTCATCTTTTCAAAGAAATTTTCAATGTACAGGCACGACCCTTCTAGATATTTATTATAGTATAGATATGCTGATACCCACATAAATATTTATTTAAATTTATTTAAGAAAAAAAATTTCATAGGTTCCTCCCTAAAAATTAGTATATCTTTTTTGTTTGTGGTCCGATTTTGATAAAACAAAGTGCAGATCCCTTTATAAGCTTCAAGCAGTATATTTGTGAAAACCTCATCAAAATCCATTGCTTAGTTTCCGAGCTCCTTAAGTTCAAACAGGCAAACAGACACACAGACAGACAATAATTTAAAAAATGGATCAGATGAACTCTATAGCATTCCCCAGGTCATCCCCAGTCATCTTTTCAAAGAAATTTTCAATGTACAGGCACGACCCTTCTAGATATTTATTATAGTATAGATATGCTGATACCCACATAAATATTTATTTAAATTTATTTAAGAAAAAAAATTTCATAGGTTCCTCCCTAAAAATTAGTATATCTTTTTTGTTTGTGGTCCGATTTTGATAAAACAAAGTGCAGATCCCTTTCTAAGCTTCAAGCAGTATATTTGTGAAAGTCTCATCAAAATCCATTGCTTAGTTTCCGAGATCGTTAAGTTCAAACAGACAAACAGACAGACAATAATTTTAAAAATGGATCAGATGAACTCTATAGCATTCCCCAGGTCATTCCCAGTCATCTTTTCAAAGAAATTTTCAATGTACAGACACGACCCTTCTAGAGATTTATTATAGTATAGATAGTAGATAGATAGATAGATAGATAGATATCCACAGATAGATACACACATAAATATTTATTTAAATTTATTTAAGAAAAAAAATTTCATAGGTTCCTCCCTAAAAATTAGTATATCTTTTTTGTTTGTGGTCCGATGTTGATAAAGCAAAGTGCAGATCCCTTTCTAAGCTTCAAGCAGTATATTTGTGAAAACCTCATCAAAATCCATTGCTTAGTTTCCGAGATCCTTAAGTTCAAACAGACAAACAGACAGACAATAATTTTAAAAATGGATCAGATGAACTCTATAGCATTCCCCAGGTCATCCCCAGTCATCTTTTCAAAGAAATTTTCAATGTACAGACACGACCCTTCTAGAGATTTATTATAGTATAGATAGATATGCTGATACCCACATAAATATTTATTAAATTTATTTAAGAAAAAAAATTTCATAGGTTCCTCCCTAAAAATTAGTATATCTTTTTTGTTTGTGGTCCGACTTTGATAAAACAAAGTGCAGATCCCTTTCTAAGCTTCAAGCAGTATATTTGTGAAAGTCTTATCAAAATCCATTGCTTAGTTTCCGAGATCCTTAAGTTCAAACAGGCAACAGACACACAGACAGACAATAATTTTAAAAATGGATCAGATGAACTCTATAGCATTCCCCAGGTCATCCCCAGTCATCTTTTCAAAGAAATTTTCAATGTACAGGCACGACCCTTCTAGATATTTATTATAGTATAGATATGCTGATACCCACATAAATATTTATTTAAATTTATTTAAGAAAAAAAATTTCATAGGTTCCTCCCTAAAAATTAGTATATCTTTTTTGTTTGTGGTCCGATTTTGATAAAACAAAGCGCAGATCCCTTTCTAAGCTTCAAACAGTATATTTGTGAAAGTCTCATCAAAATCCATTGCTTAGTTTCCGAGATCCTTAAGTTCAAACAGACAAACAGACAGACAATAATTTTAAAAATGGATCAGATGAACTCTATAGCATTCCCCAGGTCATCCCCAGTCATCTTTTCAAAGAAATTTTCAATGTACAGGCACGACCCTTCTAGATATTTATTATAGTATATGTAGATATGCTGATACCCACATAAATATTTATTTAAATTTATTTAAGAAAAAAAATGTCATAGGTTCCTCCCTAAAAATTAGTATATCTTTTTTGTTTGTGGTCCGATTTTGATAAAACAAGGTGCAGATCCCTTTCTAAGCTTCAAGCAGTATATTTGTGAAAGTCTTATCAAAATCCATTGCTTAGTTTCCGAGATCCTTAAGTTCAAACAGGCAACAGACACACAGACAGACAATAATTTTAAAAATGGATCAGATGAACTCTATAGCATTCCCCAGGTCATCCCCAGTCATCTTTTCAAAGAAATTTTCAATGTACAGACACGACCCTTCTAGAGATTTATTATAGTATAGATAGATATGCTGATACCCACATAAATATTTATTAAATTTATTTAAGAAAAAAAATTTCATAGGTTCCTCCCTAAAAATTAGTATATCTTTTTTGTTTGTGGTCCGACTTTGATAAAACAAAGTGCAGATCCCTTTCTAAGCTCCAAGCAGTATATTTGTGAAAGTCTTATCAAAATCCATTGCTTAGTTTCCGAGATCCTTAAGTTCAAACAGGCAACAGACACACAGACAGACAATAATTTTAAAAATGGATCAGATGAACTCTATAGCATTCCCCAGGTCATCCCCAGTCATCTTTTCAAAGAAATTTTCAATGTACAGGCACGACCCTTCTAGATATTTATTATAGTATAGATATGCTGATACCCACATAAATATTTATTTAAATTTATTTAAGAAAAAAAATTTCATAGGTTCCTCCCTAAAAATTAGTATATCTTTTTTGTTTGTGGTCCGATTTTGATAAAACAAAGTGCAGATCCCTTTATAAGCTTCAAGCAGTATATTTGTGAAAACCTCATCAAAATCCATTGCTTAGTTTCCGAGCTCCTTAAGTTCAAACAGGCAAACAGACACACAGACAGACAATAATTTAAAAAATGGATCAGATGAACTCTATAGCATTCCCCAGGTCATCCCCAGTCATCTTTTCAAAGAACTTTTCAATGTACAGGCACGACCCTTCTAGATATTTATTATAGTATAGATATGCTGATACCCACATAAATATTTATTTAAATTTATTTAAGAAAAAAAATTTCATAGGTTCCTCCCTAAAAATTAGTATATCTTTTTTGTTTGTGGTCCGATTTTGATAAAACAAAGTGCAGATCCCTTTCTAAGCTTCAAGCAGTATATTTGTGAAAGTCTCATCAAAATCCATTGCTTAGTTTCCGAGATCGTTAAGTTCAAACAGACAAACAGACAGACAATAATTTTAAAAATGGATCAGATGAACTCTATAGCATTCCCCAGGTCATTCCCAGTCATCTTTTCAAAGAAATTTTCAATGTACAGACACGACCCTTCTAGAGATTTATTATAGTATAGATAGTAGATAGATAGATAGATAGATAGATATCCACAGATAGATACACACATAAATATTTATTTAAATTTATTTAAGAAAAAAAATTTCATAGGTTCCTCCCTAAAAATTAGTATATCTTTTTTGTTTGTGGTCCGATGTTGATAAAGCAAAGTGCAGATCCCTTTCTAAGCTTCAAGCAGTATATTTGTGAAAACCTCATCAAAATCCATTGCTTAGTTTCCGAGATCCTTAAGTTCAAACAGACAAACAGACAGACAATAATTTTAAAAATGGATCAGATGAACTCTATAGCATTCCCCAGGTCATCCCCAGTCATCTTTTCAAAGAAATTTTCAATGTACAGACACGACCCTTCTAGAGATTTATTATAGTATAGATAGATATGCTGATACCCACATAAATATTTATTAAATTTATTTAAGAAAAAAAATTTCATAGGTTCCTCCCTAAAAATTAGTATATCTTTTTTGTTTGTGGTCCGACTTTGATAAAACAAAGTGCAGATCCCTTTCTAAGCTTCAAGCAGTATATTTGTGAAAGTCTTATCAAAATCCATTGCTTAGTTTCCGAGATCCTTAAGTTCAAACAGGCAACAGACACACAGACAGACAATAATTTTAAAAATGGATCAGATGAACTCTATAGCATTCCCCAGGTCATCCCCAGTCATCTTTTCAAAGAAATTTTCAATGTACAGGCACGACCCTTCTAGATATTTATTATAGTATAGATATGCTGATACCCACATAAATATTTATTTAAATTTATTTAAGAAAAAAAATTTCATAGGTTCCTTTATAAGCTTCAAGCAGTATATTTGTGAAAACCTCATCAAAATCCATTGCTTAGTTTCCGAGCTCCTTAAGTTCAAACAGGCAAACAGACACACAGACAGACAATAATTTTAAAAATGGATCAGATGAACTCTATAGCATTCCCCAGGTCATCCCCAGTCATCTTTTCAAAGAAATTTTCAAAAATTCTAGAGATTTATTATAGTATAGATAGATATGCTGATACCCACATAAATATTTATTAAATTTATTTAAGAAAAAAAATTTCATAGGTTCCTCCCTAAAAATTAGTATATCTTTTTTGTTTGTGGTCCGACTTTGATAAAACAAAGTGCAGATCCCTTTCTAAGCTTCAAGCAGTATATTTGTGAAAGTCTTATCAAAATCCATTGCTTAGTTTCCGAGATCCTTAAGTTCAAACAGGCAACAGACACACAGACAGACAATAATTTTAAAAATGGATCAGATGAACTCTATAGCATTCCCCAGGTCATCCCCAGTCATCTTTTCAAAGAAATTTTCAATGTACAGGCACGACCCTTCTAGATATTTATTATAGTATAGATATGCTGATACCCACATAAATATTTATTTAAATTTATTTAAGAAAAAAAATTTCATAGGTTCCTCCCTAAAAATTAGTATATCTTTTTTGTTTGTGGTCCGATTTTGATAAAACAAAGTGCAGATCCCTTTCTAAGCTTCAAACAGTATATTTGTGAAAGTCTCATCAAAATCCATTGCTTAGTTTCCGAGATCCTTAAGTTCAAACATACAGACAATAATTTTAAAAATGGATCAGATGAACTCTATAGCATTCCCCAGGTCATCCCCAGTCATCTTTTCAAAGAAATTTTCAATGTACAGGCACGACCCTTCTAGATATTTATTATAGTATAGATATGCTGATACCCACATAAATATTTATTTAAATTTATTTAAGAAAAAAAATTTCATAGGTTCCTCCCTAAAAATTAGTATATCTTTTTTGTTTGTGGTCCGACTTTGATAAAACAAAGTGCAGATCCCTTTCTAAGCTTCAAGCAGTATATTTGTGAAAGTCTTATCAAAATCCATTGCTTAGTTTCCGAGATCCTTAAGTTCAAACAGGCAACAGACACACAGACAGACAATAATTTTAAAAATGGATCAGATGAACTCTATAGCATTCCCCAGGTCATCCCCAGTCATCTTTTCAAAGAAATTTTCAATGTACAGGCACGACCCTTCTAGATATTTATTATAGTATAGATATGCTGATACCCACATAAATATTTATTTAAATTTATTTAAGAAAAAAAATTTCATAGGTTCCTCCCTAAAAATTAGTATATCTTTTTTGTTTGTGGTCCGATTTTGATAAAACAAAGTGCAGATCCCTTTCTAAGCTTCAAACAGTATATTTGTGAAAGTCTCATCAAAATCCATTGCTTAGTTTCCGAGATCCTTAAGTTCAAACAGACAAACAGACAGACAATAATTTTAAAAATGGATCAGATGAACTCTATAGCATTCCCCAGGTCATCCCCAGTCATCTTTTCAAAGAAATTTTCAATGTACAGGCACGACCCTTCTAGATATTTATTATAGTATAGATATGCTGATACCCACATAAATATTTATTTAAATTTATTTAAGAAAAAAAATTTCATAGGTTCCTCCCTAAAAATTAGTATATCTTTTTTGTTTGTGGTCCGATTTTGATAAAACAAGGTGCAGATCCCTTTCTAAGCTTCAAGCAGTATATTTGTGAAAGTCTTATCAAAATCCATTGCTTAGTTTCCGAGATCCTTAAGTTCAAACAGGCAACAGACACACAGACAGACAATAATTTTAAAAATGGATCAGATGAACTCTATAGCATTCCCCAGGTCATCCCCAGTCATCTTTTCAAAGAAATTTTCAATGTACAGACACGACCCTTCTAGAGATTTATTATAGTATAGATAGATATGCTGATACCCACATAAATATTTATTAAATTTATTTAAGAAAAAAAATTTCATAGGTTCCTCCCTAAAAATTAGTATATCTTTTTTGTTTGTGGTCCGACTTTGATAAAACAAAGTGCAGATCCCTTTCTAAGCTCCAAGCAGTATATTTGTGAAAGTCTTATCAAAATCCATTGCTTAGTTTCCGAGATCCTTAAGTTCAAACAGGCAACAGACACACAGACAGACAATAATTTTAAAAATGGATCAGATGAACTCTATAGCATTCCCCAGGTCATCCCCAGTCATCTTTTCAAAGAAATTTTCAATGTACAGGCACGACCCTTCTAGATATTTATTATAGTATAGATATGCTGATACCCACATAAATATTTATTTAAATTTATTTAAGAAAAAAAATTTCATAGGTTCCTCCCTAAAAATTAGTATATCTTTTTTGTTTGTGGTCCGATTTTGATAAAACAAAGTGCAGATCCCTTTATAAGCTTCAAGCAGTATATTTGTGAAAACCTCATCAAAATCCATTGCTTAGTTTCCGAGCTCCTTAAGTTCAAACAGGCAAACAGACACACAGACAGACAATAATTTAAAAAATGGATCAGATGAACTCTATAGCATTCCCCAGGTCATCCCCAGTCATCTTTTCAAAGAAATTTTCAATGTACAGGCACGACCCTTCTAGATATTTATTATAGTATAGATATGCTGATACCCACATAAATATTTATTTAAATTTATTTAAGAAAAAAAATTTCATAGGTTCCTCCCTAAAAATTAGTATATCTTTTTTGTTTGTGGTCCGATTTTGATAAAACAAAGTGCAGATCCCTTTCTAAGCTTCAAGCAGTATATTTGTGAAAGTCTCATCAAAATCCATTGCTTAGTTTCCGAGATCGTTAAGTTCAAACAGACAAACAGACAGACAATAATTTTAAAAATGGATCAGATGAACTCTATAGCATTCCCCAGGTCATTCCCAGTCATCTTTTCAAAGAAATTTTCAATGTACAGACACGACCCTTCTAGAGATTTATTATAGTATAGATAGTAGATAGATAGATAGATAGATAGATATCCACAGATAGATACACACATAAATATTTATTTAAATTTATTTAAGAAAAAAAATTTCATAGGTTCCTCCCTAAAAATTAGTATATCTTTTTTGTTTGTGGTCCGATGTTGATAAAGCAAAGTGCAGATCCCTTTCTAAGCTTCAAGCAGTATATTTGTGAAAACCTCATCAAAATCCATTGCTTAGTTTCCGAGATCCTTAAGTTCAAACAGACAAACAGACAGACAATAATTTTAAAAATGGATCAGATGAACTCTATAGCATTCCCCAGGTCATCCCCAGTCATCTTTTCAAAGAAATTTTCAATGTACAGACACGACCCTTCTAGAGATTTATTATAGTATAGATAGATATGCTGATACCCACATAAATATTTATTAAATTTATTTAAGAAAAAAAATTTCATAGGTTCCTCCCTAAAAATTAGTATATCTTTTTTGTTTGTGGTCCGACTTTGATAAAACAAAGTGCAGATCCCTTTCTAAGCTTCAAGCAGTATATTTGTGAAAGTCTTATCAAAATCCATTGCTTAGTTTCCGAGATCCTTAAGTTCAAACAGGCAACAGACACACAGACAGACAATAATTTTAAAAATGGATCAGATGAACTCTATAGCATTCCCCAGGTCATCCCCAGTCATCTTTTCAAAGAAATTTTCAATGTACAGGCACGACCCTTCTAGATATTTATTATAGTATAGATATGCTGATACCCACATAAATATTTATTTAAATTTATTTAAGAAAAAAAATTTCATAGGTTCCTTTATAAGCTTCAAGCAGTATATTTGTGAAAACCTCATCAAAATCCATTGCTTAGTTTCCGAGCTCCTTAAGTTCAAACAGGCAAACAGACACACAGACAGACAATAATTTTAAAAATGGATCAGATGAACTCTATAGCATTCCCCAGGTCATCCCCAGTCATCTTTTCAAAGAAATTTTCAAAAATTCTAGAGATTTATTATAGTATAGATAGATATGCTGATACCCACATAAATATTTATTAAATTTATTTAAGAAAAAAAATTTCATAGGTTCCTCCCTAAAAATTAGTATATCTTTTTTGTTTGTGGTCCGACTTTGATAAAACAAAGTGCAGATCCCTTTCTAAGCTTCAAGCAGTATATTTGTGAAAGTCTTATCAAAATCCATTGCTTAGTTTCCGAGATCCTTAAGTTCAAACAGGCAACAGACACACAGACAGACAATAATTTTAAAAATGGATCAGATGAACTCTATAGCATTCCCCAGGTCATCCCCAGTCATCTTTTCAAAGAAATTTTCAATGTACAGGCACGACCCTTCTAGATATTTATTATAGTATAGATATGCTGATACCCACATAAATATTTATTTAAATTTATTTAAGAAAAAAAATTTCATAGGTTCCTCCCTAAAAATTAGTATATCTTTTTTGTTTGTGGTCCGATTTTGATAAAACAAAGCGCAGATCCCTTTCTAAGCTTCAAACAGTATATTTGTGAAAGTCTCATCAAAATCCATTGCTTAGTTTCCGAGATCCTTAAGTTCAAACAGACAAACAGACAGACAATAATTTTAAAAATGGATCAGATGAACTCTATAGCATTCCCCAGGTCATCCCCAGTCATCTTTTCAAAGAAATTTTCAATGTACAGGCACGACCCTTCTAGATATTTATTATAGTATAGATATGCTGATACCCACATAAATATTTATTTAAATTTATTTAAGAAAAAAAATGTCATAGGTTCCTCCCTAAAAATTAGTATATCTTTTTTGTTTGTGGTCCGATTTTGATAAAACAAGGTGCAGATCCCTTTCTAAGCTTCAAGCAGTATATTTGTGAAAGTCTTATCAAAATCCATTGCTTAGTTTCCGAGATCCTTAAGTTCAAACAGGCAACAGACACACAGACAGACAATAATTTTAAAAATGGATCAGATGAACTCTATAGCATTCCCCAGGTCATCCCCAGTCATCTTTTCAAAGAAATTTTCAATGTACAGACACGACCCTTCTAGAGATTTATTATAGTATAGATAGATATGCTGATACCCACATAAATATTTATTAAATTTATTTAAGAAAAAAAATTTCATAGGTTCCTCCCTAAAAATTAGTATATCTTTTTTGTTTGTGGTCCGACTTTGATAAAACAAAGTGCAGATCCCTTTCTAAGCTCCAAGCAGTATATTTGTGAAAGTCTTATCAAAATCCATTGCTTAGTTTCCGAGATCCTTAAGTTCAAACAGGCAACAGACACACAGACAGACAATAATTTTAAAAATGGATCAGATGAACTCTATAGCATTCCCCAGGTCATCCCCAGTCATCTTTTCAAAGAAATTTTCAATGTACAGGCACGACCCTTCTAGATATTTATTATAGTATAGATATGCTGATACCCACATAAATATTTATTTAAATTTATTTAAGAAAAAAAATTTCATAGGTTCCTCCCTAAAAATTAGTATATCTTTTTTGTTTGTGGTCCGATTTTGATAAAACAAAGTGCAGATCCCTTTATAAGCTTCAAGCAGTATATTTGTGAAAACCTCATCAAAATCCATTGCTTAGTTTCCGAGCTCCTTAAGTTCAAACAGGCAAACAGACACACAGACAGACAATAATTTAAAAAATGGATCAGATGAACTCTATAGCATTCCCCAGGTCATCCCCAGTCATCTTTTCAAAGAACTTTTCAATGTACAGGCACGACCCTTCTAGATATTTATTATAGTATAGATATGCTGATACCCACATAAATATTTATTTAAATTTATTTAAGAAAAAAAATTTCATAGGTTCCTCCCTAAAAATTAGTATATCTTTTTTGTTTGTGGTCCGATTTTGATAAAACAAAGTGCAGATCCCTTTCTAAGCTTCAAGCAGTATATTTGTGAAAGTCTCATCAAAATCCATTGCTTAGTTTCCGAGATCGTTAAGTTCAAACAGACAAACAGACAGACAATAATTTTAAAAATGGATCAGATGAACTCTATAGCATTCCCCAGGTCATTCCCAGTCATCTTTTCAAAGAAATTTTCAATGTACAGACACGACCCTTCTAGAGATTTATTATAGTATAGATAGTAGATAGATAGATAGATAGATAGATATCCACAGATAGATACACACATAAATATTTATTTAAATTTATTTAAGAAAAAAAATTTCATAGGTTCCTCCCTAAAAATTAGTATATCTTTTTTGTTTGTGGTCCGATGTTGATAAAGCAAAGTGCAGATCCCTTTCTAAGCTTCAAGCAGTATATTTGTGAAAACCTCATCAAAATCCATTGCTTAGTTTCCGAGATCCTTAAGTTCAAACAGACAAACAGACAGACAATAATTTTAAAAATGGATCAGATGAACTCTATAGCATTCCCCAGGTCATCCCCAGTCATCTTTTCAAAGAAATTTTCAATGTACAGACACGACCCTTCTAGAGATTTATTATAGTATAGATAGATATGCTGATACCCACATAAATATTTATTAAATTTATTTAAGAAAAAAAATTTCATAGGTTCCTCCCTAAAAATTAGTATATCTTTTTTGTTTGTGGTCCGACTTTGATAAAACAAAGTGCAGATCCCTTTCTAAGCTTCAAGCAGTATATTTGTGAAAGTCTTATCAAAATCCATTGCTTAGTTTCCGAGATCCTTAAGTTCAAACAGGCAACAGACACACAGACAGACAATAATTTTAAAAATGGATCAGATGAACTCTATAGCATTCCCCAGGTCATCCCCAGTCATCTTTTCAAAGAAATTTTCAATGTACAGGCACGACCCTTCTAGATATTTATTATAGTATAGATATGCTGATACCCACATAAATATTTATTTAAATTTATTTAAGAAAAAAAATTTCATAGGTTCCTTTATAAGCTTCAAGCAGTATATTTGTGAAAACCTCATCAAAATCCATTGCTTAGTTTCCGAGCTCCTTAAGTTCAAACAGGCAAACAGACACACAGACAGACAATAATTTTAAAAATGGATCAGATGAACTCTATAGCATTCCCCAGGTCATCCCCAGTCATCTTTTCAAAGAAATTTTCAAAAATTCTAGAGATTTATTATAGTATAGATAGATATGCTGATACCCACATAAATATTTATTAAATTTATTTAAGAAAAAAAATTTCATAGGTTCCTCCCTAAAAATTAGTATATCTTTTTTGTTTGTGGTCCGACTTTGATAAAACAAAGTGCAGATCCCTTTCTAAGCTTCAAGCAGTATATTTGTGAAAGTCTTATCAAAATCCATTGCTTAGTTTCCGAGATCCTTAAGTTCAAACAGGCAACAGACACACAGACAGACAATAATTTTAAAAATGGATCAGATGAACTCTATAGCATTCCCCAGGTCATCCCCAGTCATCTTTTCAAAGAAATTTTCAATGTACAGGCACGACCCTTCTAGATATTTATTATAGTATAGATATGCTGATACCCACATAAATATTTATTTAAATTTATTTAAGAAAAAAAATTTCATAGGTTCCTCCCTAAAAATTAGTATATCTTTTTTGTTTGTGGTCCGATTTTGATAAAACAAAGTGCAGATCCCTTTCTAAGCTTCAAGCAGTATATTTGTGAAAGTCTCATCAAAATCCATTGCTTAGTTTCCGAGATCCTTAAGTTCAAACATACAGACAATAATTTTAAAAATGGATCAGATGAACTCTATAGCATTCCCCAGGTCATCCCCAGTCATCTTTTCAAAGAAATTTTCAATGTACAGGCACGACCCTTCTAGATATTTATTATAGTATAGATATGCTGATACCCACATAAATATTTATTTAAATTTATTTAAGAAAAAAAATTTCATAGGTTCCTCCCTAAAAATTAGTATATCTTTTTTGTTTGTGGTCCGATTTTGATAAAACAAAGTGCAGATCCCTTTCTAAGCTTCAAGCAGTATATTTGTGAAAGTCTTATCAAAATCCATTGCTTAGTTTCCGAGATCCTTAAGTTCAAACAGGCAACAGACACACAGACAGACAATAATTTTAAAAATGGATCAGATGAACTCTATAGCATTCCCCAGGTCATCCCCAGTCATCTTTTCAAAGAAATTTTCAATGTACAGGCACGAAACTTCTAGATATTTATTATAGTATAGATATGCTGATACCCACATAAATATTTATTTAAATTTATTTAAGAAAAAAAATTTCATAGGTTCCTCCCTAAAAATTAGTATATCTTTTTTGTTTGTGGTCCGATTTTGATAAAACAAAGTGCAGATACCTTTCTAAGCTTCAAGCAGTATATTTGTGAAAGTCTCATCAAAATCCATTGCTTAGTTTCCGAGATCGTTAAGTTCAAACAGACAGACAATAATTTTAAAAATGGATCAGATGAACTCTATAGCATTCCCCAGGTCATTCCCAGTCATCTTTTCAAAGAAATTTTCAATGTACAGACACGACCCTTCTAGAGATTTATTATAGTATAGATAGTAGATAGATAGATAGATAGATAGATATCCACAGATAGATACCCACATAAATATTTATTTAAATTTATTTAAGAAAAAAAATTTCATAGGTTCCTCCCTAAAAATTAGTATATCTTTTTTGTTTGTGGTCCCATTTTGATAAAGCAAAGTGCAGATCCCTTTCTAAGCTTCAAGCAGTATATTTGTGAAAACCTCATCAAAATCCATTGCTTAGTTTCCGAGATCCTTAAGTTCAAACAGACAAACAGACAGACAATAATTTTAAAAATGGATCAGATGAACTCTATATCATTCCCCAGGTCATCCCCAGTCATCTTTTCAAAGAAATTTTCAATGTACAGGCACGACCCTTCTAGATATTTATTATAGTATAGATATGCTGATACCCACATAAATATTTATTTAAATTTATTTAAGAAAAAAAATTTCATAGGTTCCTTTATAAGCTTCAAGCAGTATATTTGTGAAAACCTCATCAAAATCCATTGCTTAGTTTCCGAGCTCCTTAAGTTCAAACAGGCAAACAGACACACAGACAGACAATAATTTTAAAAATGGATCAGATGAACTCTATAGCATTCCCCAGGTCATCCCCAGTCATCTTTTCAAAGAAATTTTCAAAAATTCTAGAGATTTATTATAGTATAGAGAGATATGCTGATACCCACATAAATATTTATTAAATTTATTTAAGAAAAAAAATTTCATAGGTTCCTCCCTAAAAATTAGTATATCTTTTTTGTTTGTGGTCCGACTTTGATAAAACAAAGTGCAGATCCCTTTCTAAGCTTCAAGCAGTATATTTGTGAAAGTCTTATCAAAATCCATTGCTTAGTTTCCGAGATCCTTAAGTTCAAACAGGCAACAGACACACAGACAGACAATAATTTTAAAAATGGATCAGATGAACTCTATAGCATTCCCCAGGTCATCCCCAGTCATCTTTTCAAAGAAATTTTCAATGTACAGGCACGACCCTTCTAGATATTTATTATAGTATAGATATGCTGATACCCACATAAATATTTATTTAAATTTATTTAAGAAAACAAATTTCATAGGTTCCTCCCTAAAAATTAGTATATCTTTTTTGTTTGTGGTCCGATTTTGATAAAACAAAGTGCATGTCCCTTTCTAAGCTTCAAGCAGTATATTTGTGAAAGTCTTATCAAAATCCATTGCTTAGTTTCCGAGATCCTTAAGTTCAAACAGACAAACAGACAGACAATAATTTTAAAAATGGATCAGATGAACTCTATAGCATTCCCCAGGTCATCCCCAGTCATCTTTTCAAAGAAATTTTCAATGTACAGGCACGACCCTTCTAGATATTTATTATAGTATAGATATGCTGATACCCACATAAATATTTATTTAAATTTATTTAAGAAAAAAAATTTCATAGGTTCCTCACTAAAAATTAGTATATCTTTTTTGTTTGTGGTCCGATTTTGATAAAACAAAGTGCAGATCCCTTTCTAAGCTTCAAGCAGTATATTTGTGAAAGTCTTATCAAAATCCATTGCTTAGTTTCCGAGATCCTTAAGTTCAAACAGGCAACAGACACACAGACAGACAATAATTTTAAAAATGGATCAGATGAACTCTATAGCATTCCCCAGGTCATCCCCAGTCATCTTTTCAAAGAAATTTTCAATGTACAGGCACGACCCTTCTAGATATTTATTATAGTATAGATATGCTGATACCCACATAAATATTTATTTAAATTTATTTAAGAAAAAAAATTTCATAGGTTCCTCCCTAAAAATTAGTATATCTTTTTTGTTTGTGGTCCGATTTTGATAAAACAAAGTGCAGATCCCTTTATAAGCTTCAAGCAGTATATTTGTGAAAACCTCATCAAAATCCATTGCTTAGTTTCCGAGCTCCTTAAGTTCAAACAGGCAAACAGACACACAGACAGACAATAATTTTAAAAATGGATCAGATGAACTCTATAGCATTCCCCAGGTCATCCCCAGTCATCTTTTCAAAGAAATTTTTAATGTACAGGCACGACCCTTCTAGATATTTATTATAGTATAGATATGCTGATACCCACATAAATATTTATTTAAATTTATTTAAGGAAAAAAATTTCATAGGTTCCTCCCTAAAAATTAGTATATCTTTTTTGTTTGTGGTCCGATTTTGATAAAACAAAGTGCAGATACCTTTCTAAGCTTCAAGCAGTATATTTGTGAAAGTCTCATCAAAATCCATTGCTTAGTTTCCGAGATCGTTAAGTTCAAACAGACAAACAGACAGACAATAATTTTAAAAATGGATCAGATGAACTCTATAGTATTCCCCAGGTCATTCCCAGTCATCTTTTCAAAGAAATTTTCAATGTACAGACACGACCCTTCTAGAGATTTATTATAGTATAGATAGTAGATAGATAGATAGATAGATAGATATCCACAGATAGATACCCACATAAATATTTATTTAAATTTATTTAAGAAAAAAAATTTCATAGGTTCCTCCCTAAAAATTAGTATATCTTTTTTGTTTGTGGTCCGATTTTGATAAAGCAAAGTGCAGATCCCTTTCTAAGCTTCAAGCAGTATATTTGTGAAAACCTCATCAAAATCCATTGCTTAGTTTCCGAGATCCTTAAGTTCAAACAGACAAACAGACAGACAATAATTTTAAAAATGGATCAGATGAACTCTATAGCATTCCCCAGGTCATCCCCAGTCATCTTTTCAAAGAAATTTTCAATGTACAGACACGACCCTTCTAGAGATTTATTATAGTATAGATAGATATGCTGATACCCACATAAATATTTATTAAATTTATTTAAGAAAAAAAATTTCATAGGTTCCTCCCTAAAAATTAGTATATCTTTTTTGTTTGTGGTCCGACTTTGATAAAACAAAGTGCAGATCCCTTTCTAAGCTTCAAGCAATATATTTGTGAAAGTCTCATCAAAATCCATTGCTTAGTTTCCGAGATCGTTAAGTTCAAACAGACAAACAGACAGACAATAATTTTAAAAATGGATCAGATGAACTCTATAGCATTCCCCAGGTCATCCCCAGTCATCTTTTCAAAGAAATTTCCAATGTACAGGCACGACCCTTCTAGATATTTATTATAGTATAGATATGCTGATACCCACATAAATATTTATTTAAATTTATTTAAGAAAAAAAATTTCATAGGTTCCTCCCTAAAAATTAGTATATCTTTTTTGTTTGTGGTCCGACTTTGATAAAACAAAGTGCAGATCCCTTTCTAAGCTTCAAGCAATATATTTGTGAAAGTCTCATCAAAATCCATTGCTTAGTTTCCGAGATCCTTAAGTTCAAACAGGCAACAGACACACAGACAGACAATAATTTTAAAAATGGATCAGATGAACTCTATAGCATTCCCCAGGTCATCCCCAGTCATCTTTTCAAAGAAATTTTCAATGTACAGGCACGACCCTTCTAGATATTTATTATAGTATAGATATGCTGATACCCACATAAATATTTATTTAAATTTATTTAAGAAAACAAATTTCATAGGTTCCTCCCTAAAAATTAGTATATCTTTTTTGTTTGTGGTCCGATTTTGATAAAACAAAGTGCATATCCCTTTCTAAGCTTCAAACAGTATATTTGTGAAAGTCTCATCAAAATCCATTGCTTAGTTTCCGAGATCCTTAAGTTCAAACAGACAAACAGACAGACAATAATTTTAAAAATGGATCAGATGAACTCTATAGCATTCCCCAGGTCATCCCCAGTCATCTTTTCAAAGAAATTTTCAATGTACAGGCACGACCCTTCTAGATATTTATTATAGTATAGATATGCTGATACCCACATAAATATTTATTTAAATTTATTTAAGAAAAAAAATTTCATAGGTTCCTCACTAAAAATTAGTATATCTTTTTTGTTTGTGGTCCGATTTTGATAAAACAAAGTGCAGATCCCTTTCTAAGCTTCAAGCAGTATATTTGTGAAAGTCTTATCAAAATCCATTGCTTAGTTTCCGAGATCCTTAAGTTCAAACAGGCAACAGACACACAGACAGACAATAATTTTAAAAATGGATCAGATGAACTCTATAGCATTCCCCAGGTCATCCCCAGTCATCTTTTCAAAGAAATTTTCAATGTACAGGCACGACCCTTCTAGATATTTATTATAGTATAGATATGCTGATACCCACATAAATATTTATTTAAATTTATTTAAGAAAAAAAATTTCATAGGTTCCTCCCTAAAAATTAGTATATCTTTTTTGTTTGTGGTCCGATTTTGATAAAACAAAGTGCAGATCCCTTTATAAGCTTCAAGCAGTATATTTGTGAAAACCTCATCAAAATCCATTGCTTAGTTTCCGAGCTCCTTAAGTTCAAACAGGCAAACAGACACACAGACAGACAATAATTTTAAAAATGGATCAGATGAACTCTATAGCATTCCCCAGGTCATCCCCAGTCATCTTTTCAAAGAAATTTTTAATGTACAGGCACGACCCTTCTAGATATTTATTATAGTATAGATATGCTGATACCCACATAAATATTTATTTAAATTTATTTAAGGAAAAAAATTTCATAGGTTCCTCCCTAAAAATTAGTATATCTTTTTTGTTTGTGGTCCGATTTTGATAAAACAAAGTGCAGATACCTTTCTAAGCTTCAAGCAGTATATTTGTGAAAGTCTCATCAAAATCCATTGCTTAGTTTCCGAGATCGTTAAGTTCAAACAGACAAACAGACAGACAATAATTTTAAAAATGGATCAGATGAACTCTATAGTATTCCCCAGGTCATTCCTAGTCATCTTTTCAAAGAAATTTTCAATGTACAGACACGACCCTTCTAGAGATTTATTATAGTATAGATAGTAGATAGATAGATAGATAGATAGATATCCACAGATAGATACCCACATAAATATTTATTTAAATTTATTTAAGAAAAAAAATTTCATAGGTTCCTCCCTAAAAATTAGTATATCTTTTTTGTTTGTGGTCCGATTTTGATAAAGCAAAGTGCAGATCCCTTTCTAAGCTTCAAGCAGTATATTTGTGAAAACCTCATCAAAATCCATTGCTTAGTTTCCGAGATCCTTAAGTTCAAACAGACAAACAGACAGACAATAATTTTAAAAATGGATCAGATGAACTCTATAGCATTCCCCAGGTCATCCCCAGTCATCTTTTCAAAGAAATTTTCAATGTACAGACACGACCCTTCTAGAGATTTATTATAGTATAGATAGATATGCTGATACCCACATAAATATTTATTAAATTTATTTAAGAAAAAAAATTTCATAGGTTCCTCCCTAAAAATTAGTATATCTTTTTTGTTTGTGGTCCGACTTTGATAAAACAAAGTGCAGATCCCTTTCTAAGCTTCAAGCAATATATTTGTGAAAGTCTCATCAAAATCCATTGCTTAGTTTCCGAGATCGTTAAGTTCAAACAGACAAACAGACAGACAATAATTTTAAAAATGGATCAGATGAACTCTATAGCATTCCCCAGGTCATCCCCAGTCATCTTTTCAAAGAAATTTCCAATGTACAGGCACGACCCTTCTAGATATTTATTATAGTATAGATATGCTGATACCCACATAAATATTTATTTAAATTTATTTAAGAAAAAAAATTTCATAGGTTCCTCCCTAAAAATTAGTATATCTTTTTTGTTTGTGGTCCGATTTTGATAAAACAAAGTGCAGATCCCTTTCTAAGCTTCAAGCAGTATATTTGTGAAAACCCTTTCAAAATCCATTGCTTAGTTTCCGAGATCCTTAAGTTCAAACAGACAAACAGACAGACAATAATTTTAAAAATGGATCAGATGAACTCTATAGCATTCCCCAGGTCATTCCCAGTCATCTTTTCAAAGAAATTTTCAATGTACAGACACGACCCTTCTAGAGATTTATTATAGTATAGATAGTAGATAGATAGATATATAGATAGATATCCACAGATAGATACCCACATATATATTTATTTAAATTTATTTAAGAAAAAAAATTTCATAGGTTCCTCCCTAAAAATTAGTATATCTTTTTTGTTTGTGGTCCGATTTTGATAAAACAAAGTGCAGATCCCTTTCTAAGCTTCAAGCAGTATATTTGTGAAAACCTCATCAAAATCCATTGCTTAGTTTCCGAGATCCTTAAGTTCAAACAGACAAACAGACAGACAATAATTTTAAAAATGGATCAGATGAACTCTATAGCATTCCCCAGGTCATCCCCAGTCATCTTTTCAAAGAAATTTCCAATGTACAGGCACGACCCTTCTAGATATTTATTATAGTATAGATATGCTGATACCCACATAAATATTTATTTAAATTTATTTAAGAAAAAAAATTTCATAGGTTCCTCCCTAAAAATTAGTATATCTTTTTTGTTTGTGGTCCGATTTTGATAAAACAAAGTGCAGATCCCTTTCTAAGCTTCAAGCAGTATATTTGTGAAAACCTCATCAAAATCCATTGCTTAGTTTCCGAGATCCTTAAGTTCAAACAGACAAACAGACAGACAATAATTTTAAAAATGGATCAGATGAACTCTATAGCATTCCCCAGGTCATCCCCAGTCATCTTTTCAAAGAAATTTTCAATGTACAGACACGACCCTTCTAGAGATTTATTATAGTATAGATAGATATGCTGATACCCACATAAATATTTATTAAATTTATTTAAGAAAAAAAATTTCATAGGTTCCTCCCTAAAAATTAGTATATCTTTTTTGTTTGTGGTCCGACTTTGATAAAACAAAGTGCAGATCCCTTTCTAAGCTTCAAGCAGTATATTTGTGAAAGTCTTATCAAAATCCATTGCTTAGTTTCCGAGATCCTTAAGTTCAAACAGGCAACAGACACACAGTCAGACAATAATTTTAAAAATGGATCAGATGAACTCTATAGCATTCCCCAGGTCATCCCCAGTCATCTTTTCAAAGAAATTTTCAATGTACAGGCACGACCCTTCTAGATATTTATTATAGTATAGATATGCTGATACCCACATAAATATTTATTTAAATTTATTTAAGAAAAAAAATTTCATAGGTTCCTCCCTAAAAATTAGTATATCTTTTTTGTTTGTGGTCCGATTTTGATAAAACAAAGTGCAGATCCCTTTCTAAGCTTCAAGCAGTATATTTGTGAAAGTCTCATCAAAATCCATTGCTTAGTTTCCGAGATCGTTAAGTTCAAACAGACAGACAATAATTTTAAAAATGGATCAGATGAACTCTATAGCATTCCCCAGGTCATTCCCAGTCATCTTTTCAAAGAAATTTTCAATGTACGGACACGACCCTTCTAGAGATTTATTATAGTATAGATAGTAGATAGATAGATATATAGATAGATATCCACAGATAGATACCCACATATATATTTATTTAAATTTATTTAAGAAAAAAAATTTCATAGGTTCCTCCCTAAAAATTAGTATATCTTTTTTGTTTGTGGTCCGATTTTGATAAAACAAAGTGCAGATCCCTTTCTAAGCTTCAAGCAGTATATTTGTGAAAACCTCATCAAAATCCATTGCTTAGTTTCCGAGATCCTTAAGTTCAAACAGACAAACAGACAGACAATAATTTTAAAAATGGATCAGATGAACTCTATAGCATTCCCCAGGTCATCCCCAGTCATCTTTTCAAAGAAATTTCCAATGTACAGGCACGACCCTTCTAGATATTTATTATAGTATAGATATGCTGATACCCACATAAATATTTATTTAAATTTATTTAAGAAAAAAAATTTCATAGGTTCCTCCCTAAAAATTAGTATATCTTTTTTGTTTGTGGTCCGATTTTGATAAAACAAAGTGCAGATCCCTTTCTAAGCTTCAAGCAGTATATTTGTGAAAACCTCATCAAAATCCATTGCTTAGTTTCCGAGATCCTTAAGTTCAAACAGACAAACAGACAGACAATAATTTTAAAAATGGATCAGATGAACTCTATAGCATTCCCCAGGTCATCCCCAGTCATCTTTTCAAAGAAATTTTCAATGTACAGACACGACCCTTCTAGAGATTTATTATAGTATAGATAGATATGCTGATACCCACATAAATATTTATTAAATTTATTTAAGAAAAAAAATTTCATAGGTTCCTCCCTAAAAATTAGTATATCTTTTTTGTTTGTGGTCCGACTTTGATAAAACAAAGTGCAGATCCCTTTCTAAGCTTCAAGCAGTATATCTGTGAAAGTCTTATCAAAATCCATTGCTTAGTTTCCGAGATCCTTAAGTTCAAACAGGCAACAGACACACAGACAGACAATAATTTTAAAAATGGATCAGATGAACTCTATAGCATTCCCCAGGTCATCCCCAGTCATCTTTTCAAAGAAATTTTCAATGTACAGGCACGACCCTTCTAGATATTTATTATAGTATAGATATGCTGATACCCACATAAATATTTATTTAAATTTATTTAAGAAAACAAATTTCATAGGTTCCTCCCTAAAAATTAGTATATCTTTTTTGTTTGTGGTCCGATTTTGATAAAACAAAGTGCAGATCCCTTTCTAAGCTTCAAGCAATATATTTGTGAAAGTCTCATCAAAATCCATTGCTTAGTTTCCGAGATCGTTAAGTTCAAACAGACAAACAGACAGACAATAATTTTAAAAATGGATCAGATGAACTCTATAGCATTCCCCAGGTCATCCCCAGTCATCTTTTCAAAGAAATTTTCAATGTACAGGCACGACCCTTCTAGATATTTATTATAGTATAGATATGCTGATACCCACATAAATATTTATTTAAATTTATTTAAGAAAAAAAATTTCATAGGTTCCTCCCTAAAAATTAGTATATCTTTTTAGTTTGTGGTCCGATTTTGATAAAACAAAGTGCAGATCCCTTTCTAAGCTTCAAGCAGTATATTTGTGAAAACCTCATCAAAATCCATTGCTTAGTTTCCGAGATCCTTAAGTTCAAACAGACAAACAGACAGACAATAATTTTAAAAATGGATCAGATGAACTCTATAGCATTCCCCAGGTCATCCCCAGTCATCTTTTCAAAGAAATTTTCAATGTACAGGCACGACCCTTCTAGAGATTTATTATAGTATAGATAGATATGCTGATACCCACATAAATATTTATTAAATTTAATTAAAGTAAACAATTTCATAGGTTCCTCCCTAAAAATTAGTATATCTTTTTTGTTTGTGGTCCGACTTTGATAAAACAAAGTGCAGATCCCTTTCTAAGCTTCAAGCAGTATATTTGTGAAAACCTCATCAAAATCCATTGCTTAGTTTCCGAGATCCTTAAGTTCAAACAGACAAACAGACAGACAATAATTTTAAAAATGGATCAGATGAACTCTATAGCATTCCCCAGGTCATCCCCAGTCATCTTTTCAAAGAAATTTTCAATGTACAGACACGACCCTTCTAGAGATTTATTATAGTATAGATAGATATGCTGATACCCACATAAATATTTATTAAATTTATTTAAGCAAAAAAATTTCATAGGTTCCTCCCTAAAAATTAGTATATCTTTTTTTATTTGTGGTCCGATGTTGATAAAACAAAGTGCAGATCCCTTTCTAAGCTTCAAGCAGTATATTTGTGAAAGTCTCATCGAAATCCATTGCTTAGTTTCCGAGATCCTTAAGTTCAAACAGACAAACAGACAGACAATAATTTTAAAAATGGATCAGATGAACTCTATAGCATTCCCCAGGTCATCCCCAGTCATCTTTTCAAAGAAATTTTCAATGTACAGGCACGACCCTTCTAGAGATTTATTATAGTATAGATAGATATGCTGATACCCACATAAATATTTATTAAATTTAATTAAAGAAAACAATTTCATAGGTTCCTCCCTAAAAATTAGTATATCTTTTTTGTTTGTGGTCCGACTTTGATAAAACAAAGTGCAGATCCCTTTCTAAGCTTCAAGCAATATATTTGTGAAAGTCTCATCAAAATCCATTGCTTAGTTTCCGAGATCGTTAAGTTCAAACAGACAAACAGACAGACAATAATTTTAAAAATGGATCAGATGAACTCTATAGCATTCCCCAGGTCATCCCCAGTCATCTTTTCAAAGAAATTTCCAATGTACAGGCACGACCCTTCTAGATATTTATTATAGTATAGATATGCTGATACCCACATAAATATTTATTTAAATTTATTTAAGAAAAAAAATTTCATAGGTTCCTCCCTAAAAATTAGTATATCTTTTTTGTTTGTGGTCCGATTTTGATAAAACAAAGTGCAGATCCCTTTCTAAGCTTCAAGCAGTATATTTGTGAAAACCTCATCAAAATCCATTGCTTAGTTTCCGAGATCCTTAAGTTCAAACAGACAAACAGACAGACAATAATTTTAAAAATGGATCAGATGAACTCTATAGCATTCCCCAGGTCATCCCCAGTCATCTTTTCAAAGAAATTTCCAATGTACAGGCACGACCCTTCTAGATATTTATTATAGTATAGATATGCTGATACCCACATAAATATTTATTTAAATTTATTTAAGAAAAAAAATTTCATAGGTTCCTCCCTAAAAATTAGTATATCTTTTTTGTTTGTGGTCCGATTTTGATAAAACAAAGTGCAGATCCCTTTCTAAGCTTCAAGCAGTATATTTGTGAAAACCCTTTCAAAATCCATTGCTTAGTTTCCGAGATCCTTAAGTTCAAACAGACAAACAGACAGACAATAATTTTAAAAATGGATCAGATGAACTCTATAGCATTCCCCAGGTCATTCCCAGTCATCTTTTCAAAGAAATTTTCAATGTACAGACACGACCCTTCTAGAGATTTATTATAGTATAGATAGTAGATAGATAGATATATAGATAGATATCCACAGATAGATACCCACATAAATATTTATTTAAATTTATTTAAGAAAAAAAATTTCATAGGTTCCTCCCTAAAAATTAGTATATCTTTTTTGTTTGTGGTCCGATTTTGATAAAACAAAGTGCAGATCCCTTTCTAAGCTTCAAGCAGTATATTTGTGAAAACCTCATCAAAATCCATTGCTTAGTTTCCGAGATCCTTAAGTTCAAACAGACAAACAGACAGACAATAATTTTAAAAATGGATCAGATGAACTCTATAGCATTCCCCAGGTCATCCCCAGTCATCTTTTCAAAGAAATTTTCAATGTACAGACACGACCCTTCTAGAGATTTATTATAGTATAGATAGATATGCTGATACCCACATAAATATTTATTAAATTTATTTAAGAAAAAAAATTTCATAGGTTCCTCCCTAAAAATTAGTATATCTTTTTTGTTTGTGGTCCGACTTTGATAAAACAAAGTGCAGATCCCTTTCTAAGCTTCAAGCAGTATATTTGTGAAAGTCTTATCAAAATCCATTGCTTAGTTTCCGAGATCCTTAAGTTCAAACAGGCAACAGACACACAGACAGACAATAATTTTAAAAATGGATCAGATGAACTCTATAGCATTCCCCAGGTCATCCCCAGTCATCTTTTCAAAGAAATTTTCAATGTACAGGCACGACCCTTCTAGATATTTATTATAGTATAGATATGCTGATACCCACATAAATATTTATTTAAATTTATTTAAGAAAACAAATTTCATAGGTTCCTCCCTAAAAATTAGTATATCTTTTTTGTTTGTGGTCCGATTTTGATAAAACAAAGTGCAGATCCCTTTCTAAGCTTCAAGCAGTATATTTGTGAAAGTCTCATCAAAATCCATTTCTTAGTTTCCGAGATCGTTAAGTTCAAACAGACAAACAGACAGACAATAATTTTAAAAATGGATCAGATGAACTCTATAGCATTCCCCAGGTCATCCCCAGTCATCTTTTCAAAGAAATTTCCAATGTACAGGCACGACCCTTCTAGATATTTATTATAGTATAGATATGCTGATACCCACATAAATATTTATTTAAATTTATTTAAGAAAAAAAATTTCATAGGTTCCTCCCTAAAAATTAGTATATCTTTTTTGTTTGTGGTCCGATTTTGATAAAACAAAGTGCAGATCCCTTTCTAAGCTTCAAGCAGTATATTTGTGAAAGTCTTATCAAAATCCATTGCTTAGTTTCCGAGCTCCTTAAGTTCAAACAGGCAAACAGACAAACAGACAGACAATAATTTTAAAAATGGATCAGATGAACTCTATAGCATTCCCCAGGTCATCCCCAGTCATCTTTTCAAAGAAATTTTCAATGTACAGACACGACCCTTCTAGAGATTTATTATAGTATAGATAGATATGCTGATACCCACATAAATATTTATTAAATTTATTTAAGAAAAAAAATTTCATAGGTTCCTCCCTAAAAATTAGTATATCTTTTTTGTTTGTGGTCCGACTTTGATAAAACAAAGTGCAGATCCCTTTCTAAGCTTCAAGCAATATATTTGTGAAAGTCTCATCAAAATCCATTGCTTAGTTTCCGAGATCGTTAAGTTCAAACAGACAAACAGACAGACAATAATTTTAAAAATGGATCAGATGAACTCTATAGCATTCCCCAGGTCATCCCCAGTCATCTTTTCAAAGAAATTTCCAATGTACAGGCACGACCCTTCTAGATATTTATTATAGTATAGATATGCTGATACCCACATAAATATTTATTTAAATTTATTTAAGAAAAAAAATTTCATAGGTTCCTCCCTAAAAATTAGTATATCTTTTTTGTTTGTGGTCCGATTTTGATAAAACAAAGTGCAGATCCCTTTCTAAGCTTCAAGCAGTATATTTGTGAAAACCCTTTCAAAATCCATTGCTTAGTTCCCGAGATCCTTAAGTTCAAACAGACAAACAGACAGACAATAATTTTAAAAATGGATCAGATGAACTCTATAGCATTCCCCAGGTCATTCCCAGTCATCTTTTCAAAGAAATTTTCAATGTACAGACACGACCCTTCTAGAGATTTATTATAGTATAGATAGTAGATAGATAGATATATAGATAGATATCCACAGATAGATACCCACATAAATATTTATTTAAATTTATTTAAGAAAAAAAATTTCATAGGTTCCTCCCTAAAAATTAGTATATCTTTTTTGTTTGTGGTCCGATTTTGATAAAACAAAGTGAAGATCCCTTTCTAAGCTTCAAGCAGTATATTTGTGAAAACCTCATCAAAATCCATTGCTTAGTTTCCGAGATCCTTAAGTTCAAACAGACAAACAGACAGACAATAATTTTAAAAATGGATCAGATGAACTCTATAGCATTCCCCAGGTCATCCCCAGTCATCTTTTCAAAGAAATTTCCAATGTACAGGCACGACCCTTCTAGATATTTATTATAGTATAGATATGCTGATACCCACATAAATATTTATTTAAATTTATTTAAGAAAAAAAATTTCATAGGTTCCTCCCTAAAAATTAGTATATCTTTTTTGTTTGTGGTCCGATTTTGATAAAACAAAGTGCAGATCCCTTTCTAAGCTTCAAGCAGTATATTTGTGAAAACCTCATCAAAATCCATTGCTTAGTTTCCGAGATCCTTAAGTTCAAACAGACAAACAGACAGACAATAATTTTAAAAATGGATCAGATGAACTCTATAGCATTCCCCAGGTCATCCCCAGTCATCTTTTCAAAGAAATTTTCAATGTACAGACACGACCCTTCTAGAGATTTATTATAGTATAGATAGATATGCTGATACCCACATAAATATTTATTAAATTTATTTAAGAAAAAAAATTTCATAGGTTCCTCCCTAAAAATTAGTATATCTTTTTTGTTTGTGGTCCGACTTTGATAAAACAAAGTGCAGATCCCTTTCTAAGCTTCAAGCAGTATATTTGTGAAAGTCTTATCAAAATCCATTGCTTAGTTTCCGAGATCCTTAAGTTCAAACAGGCAACAGACACACAGACAGACAATAATTTTAAAAATGGATCAGATGAACTCTATAGCATTCCCCAGGTCATCCCCAGTCATCTTTTCAAAGAAATTTTCAATGTACAGGCACGACCCTTCTAGATATTTATTATAGTATAGATATGCTGATACCCACATAAATATTTATTTAAATTTATTTAAGAAAAAAAATTTCATAGGTTCCTCCCTAAAAATTAGTATATCTTTTTTGTTTGTGGTCCGATTTTGATAAAACAAAGTGCAGATCCCTTTCTAAGCTTCAAGCAGTATATTTGTGAAAGTCTCATCAAAATCCATTGCTTAGTTTCCGAGATCGTTAAGTTCAAACAGACAGACAATAATTTTAAAAATGGATCAGATGAACTCTATAGCATTCCCCAGGTCATTCCCAGTCATCTTTTCAAAGAAATTTTCAATGTACAGACACGACCCTTCTAGAGATTTATTATAGTATAGATAGTAGATAGATAGATAGATAGATAGATATCCACAGATAGATACCCACATAAATATTTATTTAAATTTATTTAAGAAAAAAAATTTCATAGGTTCCTCCCTAAAAATTAGTATATCTTTTTTGTTTGTGGTCCGATTTTGATAAAACAAAGTGCAGATCCCTTTCTAAGCTTCAAGCAGTATATTTGTGAAAACCTCATCAAAATCCATTGCTTAGTTTCCGAGATCCTTAAGTTCAAACAGACAAACAGACAGACAATAATTTTAAAAATGGATCAGATGAACTCTATAGCATTCCCCAGGTCATCCCCAGTCATCTTTTCAAAGAAATTTTCAATGTACAGGCACGACCCTTCTAGAGATTTATTATAGTATAGATAGATATGCTGATACCCACATAAATATTTATTAAATTTAATTAAAGAAAACAATTTCATAGGTTCCTCCCTAAAAATTAGTATATCTTTTTTGTTTGTGGTCCGACTTTGATAAAACAAAGTGCAGATCCCTTTCTAAGCTTCAAGCAGTATATTTGTGAAAACCTCATCAAAATCCATTGCTTAGTTTCCGAGATCCTTAAGTTCAAACAGACAAACAGACAGACAATAATTTTAAAAATGGATCAGATGAACTCTATAGCATTCCCCAGGTCATCCCCAGTCATCTTTTCAAAGAAATTTTCAATGTACAGACACGACCCTTCTAGAGATTTATTATAGTATAGATAGATATGCTGATACCCACATAAATATTTATTAAATTTATTTAAGCAAAAAAATTTCATAGGTTCCTCCCTAAAAATTAGTATATCTTTTTTTATTTGTGGTCCGATGTTGATAAAACAAAGTGCAGATCCCTTTCTAAGCTTCAAGCAGTATATTTGTGAAAGTCTCATCGAAATCCATTGCTTAGTTTCCGAGATCCTTAAGTTCAAACAGACAAACAGACAGACAATAATTTTAAAAATGGATCAGATGAACTCTATAGCATTCCCCAGGTCATCCCCAGTCATCTTTTCAAAGAAATTTTCAATGTACAGGCACGACCCTTCTAGAGATTTATTATAGTATAGATAGATATGCTGATACCCACATAAATATTTATTAAATTTAATTAAAGAAAACAATTTCATAGGTTCCTCCCTAAAAATTAGTATATCTTTTTTGTTTGTGGTCCGACTTTGATAAAACAAAGTGCAGATCCCTTTCTAAGCTTCAAGCAATATATTTGTGAAAGTCTCATCAAAATCCATTGCTTAGTTTCCGAGATCGTTAAGTTCAAACAGACAAACAGACCGACAATAATTTTAAAAATGGATCAGATGAACTCTATAGCATTCCCCAGGTCATCCCCAGTCATCTTTTCAAAGAAATTTCCAATGTACAGGCACGACCCTTCTAGATATTTATTATAGTATAGATATGCTGATACCCACATAAATATTTATTTAAATTTATTTAAGAAAAAAAATTTCATAGGTTCCTCCCTAAAAATTAGTATATCTTTTTTGTTTGTGGTCCGATTTTGATAAAACAAAGTGCAGATCCCTTTCTAAGCTTCAAGCAGTATATTTGTGAAAACCTCATCAAAATCAATGGCTTAGTTTCCGAGATCCTTAAGTTCAAACAGACAAACAGACAGACAATAATTTTAAAAATGGATCAGATGAACTCTATAGCATTCCCCAGGTCATCCCCAGTCATCTTTTCAAAGAAATTTCCAATGTACAGGCACGACCCTTCTAGATATTTATTATAGTATAGATATGCTGATACCCACATAAATATTTATTTAAATTTATTTAAGAAAAAAAATTTCATAGGTTCCTCCCTAAAAATTAGTATATCTTTTTTGTTTGTGGTCCGATTTTGATAAAACAAAGTGCAGATCCCTTTCTAAGCTTCAAGCAGTATATTTGTGAAAACCTCATCAAAATCCATTGCTTAGTTTCCGAGATCCTTAAGTTCAAACAGACAAACAGACAGACAATAATTTTAAAAATGGATCAGATGAACTCTATAGCATTCCCCAGGTCATCCCCAGTCATCTTTTCAAAGAAATTTTCAATGTACAGACACGACCCTTCTAGAGATTTATTATAGTATAGATAGATATGCTGATACCCACATAAATATTTATTAAATTTATTTAAGAAAAAAAATTTCATAGGTTCCTCCCTAAAAATTAGTATATCTTTTTTGTTTGTGGTCCGACTTTGATAAAACAAAGTGCAGATCCCTTTCTAAGCTTCAAGCAGTATATTTGTGAAAGTCTTATCAAAATCCATTGCTTAGTTTCCGAGATCCTTAAGTTCAAACAGGCAACAGACACACAGACAGACAATAATTTTAAAAATGGATCAGATGAACTCTATAGCATTCCCCAGGTCATCCCCAGTCATCTTTTCAAAGAAATTTTCAATGTACAGGCACGACCCTTCTAGATATTTATTATAGTATAGATATGCTGATACCCACATAAATATTTATTTAAATTTATTTAAGAAAAAAAATTTCATAGGTTCCTCCCTAAAAATTAGTATATCTTTTTTGTTTGTGGTCCGATTTTGATAAAACAAAGTGCAGATCCCTTTCTAAGCTTCAAGCAGTATATTTGTGAAAGTCTCATCAAAATCCATTGCTTAGTTTCCGAGATCGTTACGTTCAAACAGACAGACAATAATTTTAAAAATGGATCAGATGAACTCTATAGCATTCCCCAGGTCATTCCCAGTCATCTTTTCAAAGAAATTTTCAATGTACAGACACGACCCTTCTAGAGATTTATTATAGTATAGATAGTAGATAGATAGATAGATAGATAGATATCCACAGATAGATACCCACATAAATATTTATTTAAATTTATTTAAGAAAAAAAATTTCATAGGTTCCTCCCTAAAAATTAGTATATCTTTTTTGTTTGTGGTCCGATTTTGATAAAACAAAGTGCAGATCCCTTTCTAAGCTTCAAGCAGTATATTTGTGAAAACCTCATCAAAATCCATTGCTTAGTTTCCGAGATCCTTAAGTTCAAACAGACAAACAGACAGACAATAATTTTAAAAATGGATCAGATGAACTCTATAGCATTCCCCAGGTCATCCCCAGTCATCTTTTCAAAGAAATTTTCAATGTACAGACACGACCCTTCTAGAGATTTATTATAGTATAGATAGATATGCTGATACCCACATAAATATTTATTAAATTTATTTAAGAAAAAAAATTTCATAGGTTCCTCCCTAAAAATTAGTATATCTTTTTTGTTTGTGGTCCGACTTTGATAAAACAAAGTGCAGATCCCTTTCTAAGCTTCAAGCAGTATATTTGTGAAAGTCTTATCAAAATCCATTGCTTAGTTTCCGAGATCCTTAAGTTCAAACAGGCAACAGACACACAGACAGACAATAATTTTAAAAATGGATCAGATGAACTCTATAGCATTCCCCAGGTCATCCCCAGTCATCTTTTCAAAGAAATTTTCAATGTACAGGCACGACCCTTCTAGATATTAATTATAGTATAGATATGCTGATACCCACATAAATATTTATTTAAATTTATTTAAGAAAACAAATTTCATAGGTTCCTCCCTAAAAATTAGTATATCTTTTTTGTTTGTGGTCCGATTTTGATAAAACAAA
Organism: Sphenella marginata; assembly: GCA_951509765.1. Taxonomy (NCBI): domain Eukaryota; kingdom Metazoa; phylum Arthropoda; class Insecta; order Diptera; family Tephritidae; genus Sphenella; species Sphenella marginata. The sequence goes on along the minus strand of OX608078.1, from coordinate 29,367,862 downwards.
GTGCAGATCCCTTTCTAAGCTTCAAGCAATATATTTGTGAAAGTCTCATCAAAATCCATTGCTTAGTTTCCGAGATCGTTAAGTTCAAACAGACAAACAGACAGACAATAATTTTAAAAATCGATCAGATGAACTCTATAGCATTCCCCAGGTCATCCCCAGTCATCTTTTCAAAGAAATTTTCAATGTACAGGCACGACCCTTCTAGATATTTATTATAGTATAGATATGCTGATACCCACATAAATATTTATTTAAATTTATTTAAGAAAAAAAATTTCATAGGTTCCTCCCTAAAAATTAGTATATCTTTTTAGTTTGTGGTCCGATTTTGATAAAACAAAGTGCAGATCCCTTTCTAAGCTTCAAGCAGTATATTTGTGAAAACCTCATCAAAATCCATTGCTTAGTTTCCGAGATCCTTAAGTTCAAACAGACAAACAGACAGACAATAATTTTAAAAATGGATCAGATGAACTCTATAGCATTCCCCAGGTCATCCCCAGTCATCTTTTCAAAGAAATTTTCAATGTACAGACACGACCCTTCTAGAGATTTATTATAGTATAGATAGATATGCTGATACCCACATAAATATTTATTAAATTTATTTAAGAAAAAAAATTTCATAGGTTCCTCCCTAAAAATTAGTATATCTTTTTTGTTTGTGGTCCGACTTTGATAAAACAAAGTGCAGATCCCTTTCTAAGCTTCAAACAGTATATTTGTGAAAGTCTCATCAAAATCCATTGCTTAGTTTCCGAGATCCTTAAGTTCAAACAGACAAACAGACAGACAATAATTTTAAAAATGGATCAGATGAACTCTATAGCATTCCCCAGGTCATCCCCAGTCATCTTTTCAAAGAAATTTTCAATGTACAGGCACGACCCTTCTAGATATTTATTATAGTATAGATATGCTGATACCCACATAAATATTTATTTAAATTTATTTAAGAAAAAAAATTTCATAGGTTCCTCCCTAAAAATTAGTATATCTTTTTTGTTTGTCGTCCGATTTTGATAAAACAAAGTGCAGATCCCTTTCTAAGCTTCAAGCAGTATATTTGTGAAAGTCTTATCAAAATCCATTGCTTAGTTTCCGAGATCCTTAAGTTCAAACAGGCAACAGACACACAGACAGACAATAATTTTAAAAATGGATCAGATGAACTCTATAGCATTCCCCAGGTCATCCCCAGTCATCTTTTCAAAGAAATTTTCAATGTACAGGCACGACCCTTCTAGATATTTATTATAGTATAGATATGCTGATACCCACATAAATATTTATTTAAATTTATTTAAGAAAAAAAATTTCATAGGTTCCTCCCTAAAAATTAGTATATCTTTTTTGTTTGTGGTCCGATTTTGATAAAACAAAGTGCAGATCCCTTTCTAAGCTTCAAGCAGTATATTTGTGAAAGTCTCATCAAAATCCATTGCTTAGTTTCCGAGATCGTTAAGTTCAAACAGACAGACAATAATTTTAAAAATGGATCAGATGAACTCTATAGCATTCCCCAGGTCATTCCCAGTCATCTTTTCAAAGAAATTTTCAATGTACAGACACGACCCTTCTAGAGATTTATTATAGTATAGATAGTAGATAGATAGATAGATAGATAGATATCCACAGATAGATACCCACATAAATATTTATTTAAATTTATTTAAGAAAAAAAATTTCATAGGTTCCTCCCTAAAAATTAGTATATCTTTTTTGTTTGTGGTCCGATTTTGATAAAACAAAGTGCAGATCCCTTTCTAAGCTTCAAGCAGTATATTTGTGAAAACCTCATCAAAATCCATTGCTTAGTTTCCGAGATCCTTAAGTTCAAACAGACAAACAGACAGACAATAATTTTAAAAATGGATCAGATGAACTCTATAGCATTCCCCAGGTCATCCCCAGTCATCTTTTCAAAGAAATTTTCAATGTACAGACACGACCCTTCTAGAGATTTATTATAGTATAGATAGATATGCTGATACCCACATAAATATTTATTAAATTTATTTAAGAAAAAAAATTTCATAGGTTCCTCCCTAAAAATTAGTATATCTTTTTTGTTTGTGGTCCGACTTTGATAAAACAAAGTGCAGATCCCTTTCTAAGCTTCAAGCAGTATATTTGTGAAAGTCTTATCAAAATCCATTGCTTAGTTTCCGAGATCCTTAAGTTCAAACAGGCAACAGACACACAGACAGACAATAATTTTAAAAATGGATCAGATGAACTCTATAGCATTCCCCAGGTCATCCCCAGTCATCTTTTCAAAGAAATTTTCAATGTACAGGCACGACCCTTCTAGATATTTATTATAGTATAGATATGCTGATACCCACATAAATATTTATTTAAATTTATTTAAGAAAACAAATTTCATAGGTTCCTCCCTAAAAATTAGTATATCTTTTTTGTTTGTGGTCCGATTTTGATAAAACAAAGTGCAGATCCCTTTCTAAGCTTCAAGCAATATATTTGTGAAAGTCTCATCAAAATCCATTGCTTAGTTTCCGAGATCGTTAAGTTCAAACAGACAAACAGACAGACAATAATTTTAAAAATGGATCAGATGAACTCTATAGCATTCCCCAGGTCATCCCCAGTCATCTTTTCAAAGAAATTTTCAATGTACAGGCACGACCCTTCTAGATATTTATTATAGTATAGATATGCTGATACCCACATAAATATTTATTTAAATTTATTTAAGAAAAAAAATTTCATAGGTTCCTCCCTAAAAATTAGTATATCTTTTTAGTTTGTGGTCCGATTTTGATAAAACAAAGTGCAGATCCCTTTCTAAGCTTCAAGCAGTATATTTGTGAAAACCTCATCAAAATCCATTGCTTAGTTTCCGAGATCCTTAAGTTCAAACAGACAAACAGACAGACAATAATTTTAAAAATGGATCAGATGAACTCTATAGCATTCCCCAGGTCATCCCCAGTCATCTTTTCAAAGAAATTTTCAATGTACAGACACGACCCTTCTAGAGATTTATTATAGTATAGATAGATATGCTGATACCCACATAAATATTTATTAAATTTATTTAAGAAAAAAAATTTCATAGGTTCCTCCCTAAAAATTAGTATATCTTTTTTGTTTGTGGTCCGACTTTGATAAAACAAAGTGCAGATCCCTTTCTAAGCTTCAAACAGTATATTTGTGAAAGTCTCATCAAAATCCATTGCTTAGTTTCCGAGATCCTTAAGTTCAAACAGACAAACAGACAGACAATAATTTTAAAAATGGATCAGATGAACTCTATAGCATTCCCCAGGTCATCCCCAGTCATCTTTTCAAAGAAATTTTCAATGTACAGGCACGACCCTTCTAGATATTTATTATAGTATAGATATGCTGATACCCACATAAATATTTATTTAAATTTATTTAAGAAAAAAAATTTCATAGGTTCCTCCCTAAAAATTAGTATATCTTTTTTGTTTGTCGTCCGATTTTGATAAAACAAAGTGCAGATCCCTTTCTAAGCTTCAAGCAGTATATTTGTGAAAGTCTTATCAAAATCCATTGCTTAGTTTCCGAGATCCTTAAGTTCAAACAGGCAACAGACACACAGACAGACAATAATTTTAAAAATGGATCAGATGAACTCTATAGCATTCCCCAGGTCATCCCCAGTCATCTTTTCAAAGAAATTTTCAATGTACAGGCACGACCCTTCTAGATATTTATTATAGTATAGATATGCTGATACCCACATAAATATTTATTTAAATTTATTTAAGAAAAAAAATTTCATAGGTTCCTCCCTAAAAATTAGTATATCTTTTTTGTTTGTGGTCCGATTTTGATAAAACAAAGTGCAGATCCCTTTCTAAGCTTCAAACAGTATATTTGTGAAAGTCTCATCAAAATCCATTGCTTAGTTTCCGAGATCCTTAAGTTCAAACAGACAAACAGACAGACAATAATTTTAAAAATGGATCAGATGAACTCTATAGCATTCCCCAGGTCATCCCCAGTCATCTTTTCAAAGAAATTTTCAATGTACAGGCACGACCCTTCTAGATATTTATTATAGTATAGATATGCTGATACCCACATAAATATTTATTAAATTTATTTAAGAAAAAAAATTTCATAGGTTCCTCCCTAAAAATTAGTATATCTTTTTTGTTTGTGGTCCGACTTTGATAAAACAAAGTGCAGATCCCTTTCTAAGCTTCAAGCAGTATATTTGTGAAAGTATTATCAAAATCCATTGCTTAGTTTCCGAGATCCTTAAGTTCAAACAGGCAATAGACACACAGACAGACAATAATTTTAAAAATGGATCAGATGAACTCTATAGCATTCCCCAGGTCATCCCCAGTCATCTTTTCAAAGAAATTTTCAATGTACAGGCACGACCCTTCTAGATATTTATTATAGTATAGATATGCTGATACCCACATAAATATTTATTTAAATTTATTTAAGAAAAAAAATTTCATAGGTTCCTCCCTAAAAATTAGTATATCTTTTTTGTTTGTGGTCCGATTTTGATAAAACGAAGTGCAGATCCCTTTATAAGCTTCAAGCAGTATATTTGTGAAAACCTCATCAAAATCCATTGCTTAGTTTCCGAGCTCCTTAAGTTCAAACAGGCAAACAGACACACAGACAGACAATAATTTTAAAAATGGATCAGATGAACTCTATAGCATTCCCCAGGTCATCCCCAGTCATCTTTTCAAAGAAATTTTCAATGTACAGGCACGACCCTTCTAGATATTTATTATAGTATAGATATGCTGATACCCACATAAATATTTATTTACATTTATTTAAGAAAAAAAATTTCATAGGTTCCTCCCTAAAAATTAGTATATCTTTTTTGTTTGTCGTCCGATTTTGATAAAACAAAGTGCAGATCCCTTTCTAAGCTTCAAGCAGTATATTTGTGAAAGTCTTATCAAAATCCATTGCTTAGTTTCCGAGATCCTTAAGTTCAAACAGGCAACAGACACACAGACAGACAATAATTTTAAAAATGGATCAGATGAACTCTATAGCATTCCCCAGGTCATCCCCAGTCATCTTTTCAAAGAAATTTTCAATGTACAGGCACGACCCTTCTAGATATTTATTATAGTATAGATATGCTGATACCCACATAAATATTTATTAAATTTATTTAAGAAAAAAAATTTCATAGGTTCCTCCCTAAAAATTAGTATATCTTTTTTGTTTGTGGTCCGACTTTGATAAAACAAAGTGCAGATCCCTTTCTAAGCTTCAAGCAGTATATTTGTGAAAGTATTATCAAAATCCATTGCTTAGTTTCCGAGATCCTTAAGTTCAAACAGGCAATAGACACACAGACAGACAATAATTTTAAAAATGGATCAGATGAACTCTATAGCATTCCCCAGGTCATCCCCAGTCATCTTTTCAAAGAAATTTTCAATGTACAGGCACGACCCTTCTAGATATTTATTATAGTATAGATATGCTGATACCCACATAAATATTTATTTAAATTTATTTAAGAAAAAAAATTTCATAGGTTCCTCCCTAAAAATTAGTATATCTTTTTTGTTTGTGGTCCGATTTTGATAAAACGAAGTGCAGATCCCTTTATAAGCTTCAAGCAGTATATTTGTGAAAACCTCATCAAAATCCATTGCTTAGTTTCCGAGCTCCTTAAGTTCAAACAGGCAAACAGACACACAGACAGACAATAATTTTAAAAATGGATCAGATGAACTCTATAGCATTCCCCAGGTCATCCCCAGTCATCTTTTCAAAGAAATTTTCAATGTACAGGCACGACCCTTCTAGATATTTATTATAGTATAGATATGCTGATACCCACATAAATATTTATTTAAATTTATTTAAGAAAAAAAATTTCATAGGTTCCTCCCTAAAAATTAGTATATCTTTTTTGTTTGTGGTCCGATTTTGATAAAACAAAGTGCAGATCCCTTTCTAAGCTTCAAGCAGTATATTTGTGAAAGTCTCATCAAAATCCATTGCTTAGTTTCCGAGATCGTTAAGTTCAAACAGACAAACAGACAGACAATAATTTTAAAAATGGATCAGATGAACTCTATAGCATTCCCCCAGGTCATTCCCAGTCATCTTTTCAAAGAAATTTTCAATGTACAGACACGACCCTTCTAGAGATTTATTATAGTATAGATAGTAGATAGATAGATAGATAGATAGATATCCACAGATAGATACCCACATAAATATTTATTTAAATTTATTTAAGAAAACAATTTTCATAGGTTCCTCCCTAAAAATTAGTATATCTTTTTTGTTTGTGGTCCGATTTTGATAAAGCAAAGTGCAGATCCCTTTCTAAGCTTCAAGCAGTATAGTTGTGAAAGTCTTATCAAAATCCATTGCTTAGTTTCCGAGATCCTTAAGTTCAAACAGGCAACAGACACACAGACAGACAATAATTTTAAAAATGGATCAGATGAACTCTATAGCATTCCCCAGGTCATCCCCAGTCATCTTTTCAAAGAAATTTTCAATGTACAGACACGACCCTTCTAGAGATTTATTATAGTATAGATAGATATGCTGATACCCACATAAATATTTATTAAATTTATTTAAGAAAAAAAATTTCATAGGTTCCTCCCTAAAAATTAGTATATCTTTTTTGTTTGTGGTCCGACTTTGATAAAACAAAGTGCAGATCCCTTTCTAAGCTTCAAGCAGTATAGTTGTGAAAGTCTTATCAAAATCCATTGCTTAGTTTCCGAGATCCTTAAGTTCAAACAGACAAACAGACAGACAATAATTTTAAAAATGGATCAGATGAACTCTATAGCATTCCCCAGGTCATCCCCAGTCATCTTTTCAAAGAAATTTTCAATGTACAGACACGACCCTTCTAGAGATTTATTATAGTATAGATAGATATGCTGATACCCACATAAATATTTATTAAATTTATTTAAGAAAAAAAATTTCATAGGTTCCTCCCTAAAAATTAGTATATCTTTTTTGTTTGTGGTCCGACTTTGATAAAACAAAGTGCAGATCCCTTTCTAAGCTTCAAGCAGTATAGTTGTGAAAGTCTTATCAAAATCCATTGCTTAGTTTCCGAGATCGTTAAGTTCAAACAGACAAACAGACAGACAATAATTTTAAAAATGGATCAGATGAACTCTATAGCATTCCCCAGGTCATCCCCAGTCATCTTTTCAAAGAAATTTTCAATGTACAGGCACGACCCTTCTAGATATTTATTATAGTATAGATATGCTGATACCCACATAAATATTTATTTAAATTTATTTAAGAAAAAAAATTTCATAGGTTCCTCCCTAAAAATTAGTATATCTTTTTTGTTTGTGGTCCGATTTTGATAAAACAAAGTGCAGATCCCTTTCTAAGCTTCAAGCAGTATATTTGTGAAAACCTCATCAAAATCCATTGCTTAGTTTCCGAGATCCTTAAGTTCAAACAGACAAACAGACAGACAATAATTTTAAAAATGGATCAGATGAACTCTATAGCATTCCCCAGGTCATCCCCAGTCATCTTTTCAAAGAAATTTTCAATGTACAGACACGACCCTTCTAGAGATTTATTATAGTATAGATAGATATGCTGATACCCACATAAATATTTATTAAATTTATTTAAGAAAAAAAATTTCATAGGTTCCTCCCTAAAAATTAGTATATCTTTTTTGTTTGTGGTCCGACTTTGATAAAACAAAGTGCAGATCCCTTTCTAAGCTTCAAGCAGTATATTTGTGAAAGTCTTATCAAAATCCATTGCTTAGTTTCCGAGATCCTTAAGTTCAAACAGGCAACAGACACACAGACAGACAATAATTTTAAAAATGGATCAGATGAACTCTATAGCATTCCCCAGGTCATCCCCAGTCATCTTTTCAAAGAAATTTTCAATGTACAGGCACGACCCTTCTAGATATTTATTATAGTATAGATATGCTGATACCCACATAAATATTTATTTAAATTTATTTAAGAAAAAAAATTTCATAGGTTCCTCCCTAAAAATTAGTATATCTTTTTTGTTTGTGGTCCGATTTTGATAAAACAAAGTGCAGATCCCTTTCTAAGCTTCAAACAGTATATTTGTGAAAGTCTCATCAAAATCCATTGCTTAGTTTCCGAGATCCTTAAGTTCAAACAGACAAACAGACAGACAATAATTTTAAAAATGGATCAGATGAACTCTATAGCATTCCCCAGGTCATCCCCAGTCATCTTTTCAAAGAAATTTTCAATGTACAGGCACGACCCTTCTAGATATTTATTATAGTATAGATATGCTGATACCCACATAAATATTTATTTAAATTTATTTAAGAAAAAAAATTTCATAGGTTCCTCCCTAAAAATTAGTATATCTTTTTTGTTTGTGGTCCGATTTTGATAAAACAAAGTGCAGATCCCTTTCTAAGCTTCAAGCAGTATATTTGTGAAAGTCTCATCAAAATCCATTGCTTAGTTTCCGAGATCGTTAAGTTCAAACAGACAAACAGACAGACAATAATTTTAAAAATGGATCAGATGAACTCTATAGCATTCCCCAGGTCATTCCCAGTCATCTTTTCAAAGAAATTTTCAACGTACAGACACGACCCTTCTAGAGATTTATTATAGTATAGATAGTAGATAGATAGATAGATAGATAGATATCCACAGATAGATACCCACATAAATATTTATTTAAATTTATTTAAGAAAAAAAATTTCATAGGTTCCTCCCTAAAAATTAGTATATCTTTTTTGTTTGTGGTCCGATATTGATAAAACAAAGTGCAGATCCCTTTCTAAGCTTCAAGCAGTATATTTGGATCAGATGAACTCTATAGCATTCCCCAGGTCATCCCCAGTCATCTTTTCAAAGAAATTTTCAATGTACAGACACGACCCTTCTAGAGATTTATTATAGTATAGATAGATATGCTGATACCCACATAAATATTTATTAAATTTATTTAAGAAAAAAAATTTCATAGGTTCCTCCCTAAAAATTAGTATATCTTTTTTGTTTGTGGTCCGATTTTGATAAAACAAAGTGCAGATCCCTTTCTAAGCTTCAAGCAGTATATTTGTGAAAACTTCATCAAAATCCATTGCTTAGTTTCCGAGCTCCTTAAGTTCAAACAGGCAAACAGACACACAGACAGACAATAATTTTAAAAATGGATCAGATGAACTCTATAGCATTCCCCAGGTCATCCCCAGTCATCTTTTCAAAGAAATTTTCAATGTACAGGCACGACCCTTCTAGATATTTATTATAGTATAGATATGCTGATACCCACATAAATATTTATTTAAATTTATTTAAGAAAAAAAATTGCATAGGTTCCTCCCTAAAAATTAGTATATCTTTTTTGTTTGTGGTCCGATTTTGATAAAACAAAGTGCAGATCCCTTTATAAGCTTCAAGCAGTATATTTGTGAAAACCTCATCAAAATCCATTGCTTAGTTTCCGAGCTCCTTAAGTTCAAACAGGCAAACAGACACACAGACAGACAATAATTTTAAAAATGGATCAGATGAACTCTATAGCATTCCCCAGGTCATCCCCAGTCATCTTTTCAAAGAAATTTTCAATGTACAGGCACGACCCTTCTAGATATTTATTATAGTATAGATATGCTGATACACACATAAATATTTATTTAAATTTATTTAAGAAAAAAAATTTCATAGGTTCCTCCCTAAAAATTAGTATATCTTTTTTGTTTGTGGTCCGATTTTGATAAAACAAAGTGCAGATCCCTTTCTAAGCTTCAAGCAGTATATTTGTGAAAGTCTCATCAAAATCCATTGCTTAGTTTCCGAGATCGTTAAGTTCAAACAGACCAACAGACAGACAATAATTTTAAAAATGGATCAGATGAACTCTATAGCATTCCCCAGGTCATTCCCAGTCATCTTTTCAAAGAAATTTTCAATGTACAGACATGACCCTTCTAGAGATTTATTATAGTATAGATAGTAGATAGATAGATAGATAGATAGATATCCACAGATAGATACCCACATAAATATTTATTTAAATTTATTTAAGAAAAAAAATTTCATAGGTTCCTCCCTAAAAATTAGTATATCTTTTTTGTTTGTGGTCCGATTTTGATAAAACAAAGTGCAGATCCCTTTCTAAGCTTCAAGCAGTATATTTGTGAAAACCTCATCAAAATCCATTGCTTAGTTTCCGAGATCCTTACGTTCAAACAGACAAACAGACAGACAATAATTTTAAAAATGGATCAGATGAACTCTATAGCATTCCCCAGGTCATCCCCAGTCATCTTTTCAAAGAAATTTTCAATGTACAGACACGACCCTTCTAGAGATTTATTATAGTATAGATAGAACTGCTGATACCCACATAAATATTTATTAAATTTATTTAAGAAAAAAAATTTCATAGGTTCCTCCCTAAAAATTAGTATATCTTTTTTGTTTGTGGTCCGACTTTGATAAAACAAAGTGCAGATCCCTTTCTAAGCTTCAAGCAGTATATTTTTGAAAGTCTTATCAAAATCCATTGCTTAGTTTCCGAGATCCTTAAGTTCAAACAGGCAAACAGACACACAGACAGACAATAATTTTAAAAATGGATCAGATGAACTCTATAGCATTCCCCAGGTCATCCCCAGTCATCTTTTCAAAGAAATTTTCAATGTACAGGCACGACCCTTCTAGATATTTATTATAGTATAGATATGCTGATACCCACATAAATATTTATTTAAATTTATTTAAGAAAAAAAATTTCATAGGTTCCTCCCTAAAAATTAGTATATCTTTTTTGTTTGTGGTCCGATTTTGATAAAACAAAGTGCAGATCCCTTTCTAAGCTTCAAGCAATATATTTGTGAAAGTCTCATCAAAATCCATTGCTTAGTTTCCGAGATCGTTAAGTTCAAACAGACAAACAGACAGACAATAATTTTAAAAATGGATCAGATGAGCTCTATAGCATTCCCCAGGTCATCCCCAGTCATCTTTTCAAAGAAATTTTCAATGTACAGACACGACCCTTCTAGAGATTTATTATAGTATAGATAGTAGATAGATAGATAGATATCCACAGATAGATACCCACATAAATATTTATTTAAATTTATTTAAGAAAAAAAATTTCATAGGTTCCTCCCTAAAAATTAGTATATCTTTTTGGTTTGTGGTCCGACTTTGATAAAACAAAGTACCGATCCCTTTCTAAGCTTCAAACAGTATATTTGTGAAAACCTCATCAAAATCCATTGCTTAGTTTCCGAGATCCTTAAGTTCAAACAGACAAACAGACAGACAATAATTTTAAAAATGGATCAGATGAACTCTATAGCATTCCCCAGGTCATCCCCAGTCATCTTTTCAAAGAAATTTTCAATGTACAGACACGACCCTTCTAGAGATTTATTATAGTATAGATAGATATGCTGATACCCACATAAATATTTATTAAATTTATTTAAGAAAAAAAATTTCATAGGTTCCTCCCTAAAAATTAGTATATCTTTTTGGTTTGTGGTCCGACTTTGATAAAACAAAGTACCGATCCCTTTCTAAGCTTCAAGCAGTATATTTGTGAAAGTCTTATCAAAATCCATTGCTTAGTTTCCGAGATCCTTAAGTTCAAACAGGCAAACAGACACACAGACAGACAATAATTTTAAAAATGGATCAGATGAACTCTATAGCATTCCCCAGGTCATCCCCAGTCATCTTTTCAAAGAAATTTTCAATGTAAAGACACGACCCTTCTAGAGATTTATTATAGTATAGATAGATATGCTGATACCCACATAAATATTTATTAAATTTATTTAAGAAAAAAAATTGCATAGGTTCCTCCCTAAAAATTAGTATATCTTTTTTGTTTGTGGTCCGATTTTGATAAAACAAAGTGCAGATCCCTTTCTAAGCTTCAAGCAGTATATTTGTGAAAACCTCATCAAAATCCATTGCTTAGTTTCCGAGCTCCTTAAGTTCAAACAGGCAAACAGACACACAGACAGACAATAATTTTAAAAATGGATCAGATGAACTCTATAGCATTCCCCAGGTCATCCCCAGTCATCTTTTCAAAGAAATTTTCAATGTACAGGCACGACTCTTCTAGATATTTATTATAGTATAGATATGCTGATACCCACATAAATATTTATTTAAATTTATTTAAGAAAAAAAATTTCATAGGTTCCTCCCTAAAAATTAGTATATCTTTTTTGTTTGTGGTCCGATTTTGATAAAACAAAGTGCAGATCCCTTTCTAAGCTTCAAGCAGTATATTTGTGAAAGTCTCATCAAAATCCATTGCTTAGTTTCCGAGATCGTTAAGTTCAAACAGACAAACAGACAGACAATAATTTTAAAAATGGATCAGATGAACTCTATAGCATTCCCCAGGTCATTCCCAGTCATCTTTTCAAAGAAATTTTCAATGTACAGACACGACCCTTCTAGAGATTTATTATAGTATAGATAGTAGATAGATAGATAGATAGATAGATATCCACAGATAGATACCCACATAAATATTTATTTAAATTTATTTAAGAAAAAAAATTTCATAGGTTCCTCCCTAAAAATTAGTATATCTTTTTGGTTTGTGGTCCGACTTTGATAAAACAAAGTACCGATCCCTTTCTAAGCTTCAAGCAGTCTATTTGTGAAAGTCTTATCAAAATCCATTGCTTAGTTTCCGAGCTCCTTAAGTTCAAACAGGCAAACAGACAAACAGACAGACAATAATTTTAAAAATGGATCAGATGAACTCTATAGCATTCCCCAGGTCATCCCCAGTCATCTTTTCAAAGAAATTTTCAATGTACAGGCACGACCCTTCTAGATATTTATTATAGTATAGATATGCTGATACCCACATAAATATTTATTTAAATTTATTTAAGAAAAAAAATTTCATAGGTTCCTCCCTAAAAATTAGTATATCTTTTTTGTTTGTGGTCCGATTTTGATAAAACAAAGTGCAGATCCCTTTCTAAGCTTCAAGCAATATACTTGTGAAAGTCTCATCAAAATCCATTGCTTAGTTTCCGAGCACCTTAAGTTCAAACAGGCAAACAGACAGACAATAATTTTAAAAATGGATCAGATGAACTCTATAGCATTCCCCAGGTCATCCCCAGTCATCTTTTCAAAGAAATTTTCAATGTACAGACACGACCCTTCTAGAGATTTATTATAGTATAGATAGATATGCTGATACCCACATAAATATTTATTAAATTTATTTAAGAAAAAAATTTCATAGGTTCCTCCCTAAAAATTAGTATATCTTTTTGGTTTGTGGTCCGACTTTGATAAAACAAAGTACCGATCCCTTTCTAAGCTTCAAGCAGTATATTTGTGAAAGTCTTATCAAAATCCATTGCTTAGTTTCCGAGATCCTTAAGTTCAAACAGGCAAACAGACACACAGACAGACAATAATTTTAAAAATGGATCAGATGAACTCTATAGCATTCCCCAGGTCATCCCCAGTCATCTTTTCAAAGAAATTTTCAATGTACAGACACGACCCTTCTAGAGATTTATTATAGTATAGATAGATATGCTGATACCCACATAAATATTTATTAAATTTATTTAAGAAAAAAAATTTCATAGGTTCCTCCCTAAAAATTAGTATATCTTTTTTGTTTGTGGTCCGATTTTGATAAAACAAAGTGCAGATCCCTTTATAAGCTTCAAGCAGTATATTTGTGACAACCTCATCAAAATCCATTGCTTAGTTTCCGAGATCCTTAAGTTCAAACAGACAAACAGACAGACAATAATTTTAAAAATGGATCAGATGAACTCTATAGCATTCCCCAGGTCATCCCCAGTCATCTTTTCAAAGAAATTTTCAATGTACAGACACGACCCTTCTAGAGATTTATTATAGTATAGATAGATATGCTGATACCCACATAAATATTTATTAAATTTATTTAAGAAAAAAAATTTCATAGGTTCCTCCCTAAAAATTAGTATATCTTTTTTGTTTGTGGTCCGACTTTGATAAAACAAAGTGCAGATCCCTTTCTAAGCTTCAAGCAGTATATTTTTGAAAGTCTTATCAAAATCCATTGCTTAGTTTCCGAGATCCTTAAGTTCAAACAGGCAAACAGACACACAGACAGACAATAATTTTAAAAATGGATCAGATGAACTCTATAGCATTCCCCAGGTCATCCCCAGTCATCTTTTCAAAGAAATTTTCAATGTACAGGCACGACCCTTCTAGATATTTATTATAGTATAGATATGCTGATACCCACATAAATATTTATTTAAATTTATTTAAGAAAAAAAATTTCATAGGTTCCTCCCTAAAAATTAGTATATCTTTTTTGTTTGTGGTCCGATTTTGATAAAACAAAGTGCAGATCCCTTTCTAAGCTTCAAGCAATATATTTGTGAAAGTCTCATCAAAATCCATTGCTTAGTTTCCGAGATCGTTAAGTTCAAACAGACAAACAGACAGACAATAATTTTAAAAATGGATCAGATGAGCTCTATAGCATTCCCCAGGTCATCCCCAGTCATCTTTTCAAAGAAATTTTCAATGTACAGACACGACCCTTCTAGAGATTTATTATAGTATAGATAGTAGATAGATAGATAGATAGATAGATATCCACAGATAGATACCCACATAAATATTTATTTAAATTTATTTAAGAAAAAAAATTTCATAGGTTCCTCCCTAAAAATTAGTATATCTTTTTTGTTTGTGGTCCGATTTTGATAAAACAAAGTGCAGATCCCTTTCTAAGCTTCAAACAGTATATTTGTGAAAACCTCATCAAAATCCATTGCTTAGTTTCCGAGATCCTTAAGTTCAAACAGACAAACAGACAGACAATAATTTTAAAAATGGATCAGATGAACTCTATAGCATTCCCCAGGTCATCCCCAGTCATCTTTTCAAAGAAATTTTCAATGTACAGACACGACCCTTCTAGAGATTTATTATAGTATAGATATGCTGATACCCACATAAATATTTATTAAATTTATTTAAGAAAAAAAATTGCATAGGTTCCTCCCTAAAAATTAGTATATCTTTTTTGTTTGTGGTCCGATTTTGATAAAACAAAGTGCAGATCCCTTTCTAAGCTTCAAGCAGTATATTTGTGAAAACCTCATCAAAATCCATTGCTTAGTTTCCGAGCTCCTTAAGTTCAAACAGGCAAACAGACACACAGACAGACAATAATTTTAAAAATGGATCAGATGAACTCTATAGCATTCCCCAGGTCATCCCCAGTCATCTTTTCAAAGAAATTTTCAATGTACAGGCA
The DNA here is from genome assembly GCA_951509765.1 of Sphenella marginata. Classification (NCBI taxonomy): domain Eukaryota; kingdom Metazoa; phylum Arthropoda; class Insecta; order Diptera; family Tephritidae; genus Sphenella; species Sphenella marginata. Next base: position 29,352,564 of record OX608078.1, on the reverse strand, counting down.
CGACCCTTCTAGATATTTATTATAGTATAGATATGCTGATACCCACATAAATATTTATTAAATTTATTTAAGAAAAAAAATTTCATAGGTTCCTCCCTAAAAATTTGTATATCTTTTTTGTTTGTGGTCCGATTTTGATAAAACAAAGTGCAGATCCCTTTCTAAGCTTCAAGCAGTATATTTGTGAAAGTCTCATCAAAATCCATTGCTTAGTTTCCGAGATCGTTAAGTTCAAACAGACAAACAGACAGACAATAATTTTAAAAATGGATCAGATGAACTCTATAGCATTCCCCAGGTCATTCCCAGTCATCTTTTCAAAGAAATTTTCAATGTACAGACACGACCCTTCTAGAGATTTATTATAGTATAGATAGTAGATAGATAGATAGATAGATAGATATCCACAGATAGATACCCACATAAATATTTATTTAAATTTATTTAAGAAAAAAAATTTCATAGGTTCCTCCCTAAAAATTAGTATATCTTTTTGGTTTGTGGTCCGACTTTGATAAAACAAAGTACCGATCCCTTTCTAAGCTTCAAGCAGTATATTTGTGAAAGTCTTATCAAAATCCATTGCTTAGTTTCCGAGATCCTTAAGTTCAAACAGGCAAACAGACACACAGACAGACAATAATTTTAAAAATGGATCAGATGAACTCTATAGCATTCCCCAGGTCATCCCCAGTCATCTTTTCAAAGAAATTTTCAATGTACAGACACGACCCTTCTAGAGATTTATTATAGTATAGATAGATATGCTGATACCCACATAAATATTTATTAAATTTATTTAAGAAAAAAAATTTCATAGGTTCCTCCCTAAAAATTAGTATATCTTTTTTGTTTGTGGTCCGACTTTGATAAAACAAAGTGCAGATCCCTTTCTAAGCTTCAAGCAGTATATTTGTGAAAGTCTTATCAAAATCCATTGCTTAGTTTCCGAGATCCTTAAGTTTAAACAGGCAAACAGACACACAGACAGACAATAATTTTAAAAATGGATCAGATGAACTCTATAGCATTCCCCAGGTCATCCCCAGTCATCTTTTCAAAGAAATTTTCAATGTACAGGCACGACCCTTCTAGATATTTATTATAGTATAGATATGCTGATACCCACATAAATATTTATTTAAATTTATTTAAGAAAAAAAATTTCATAGGTTCCTCCCTAAAAATTAGTATATCTTTTTTGTTTGTGGTCCGACTTTGATAAAACAAAGTGCAGATCCCTTTCTAAGCTTCAAGCAGTATATTTGTGAAAGTCTTATCAAAATCCATTGCTTAGTTTCCGAGATCCTTAAGTTTAAACAGGCAAACAGACACACAGACAGACAATAATTTTAAAAATGGATCAGATGAACTCTATAGCATTCCCCAGGTCATCCCCAGTCATCTTTTCAAAGAAATTTTCAATGTACAGGCACGACCCTTCTAGATATTTATTATAGTATAGATATGCTGATACCCACATAAATATTTATTTAAATTTATTTAAGAAAAAAAATTTCATAGGTTCCTCCCTAAAAATTAGTATATCTTTTTTGTTTGTGGTCCGATTTTGATAAAACAAAGTGCAGATCCCTTTCTAAGCTTCAAGCAATATATTTGTGAAAGTCTCATCAAAATCCATTGCTTAGTTTCCGAGATCGTTAAGTTCAAACAGACAAACAGACAGACAATAATTTTAAAAATGGATCAGATGAGCTCTATAGCATTCCCCAGGTCATCCCCAGTCATCTTTTCAAAGAAATTTTCAATGTACAGACACGACCCTTCTAGAGATTTATTATAGTATAGATAGTAGATAGATAGATAGATAGATAGATATCCACAGATAGATACCCACATAAATATTTATTTAAATTTATTTAAGAAAAAAAATTTCATAGGTTCCTCCCTAAAAATTAGTATATCTTTTTTGTTTGTGGTCCGATTTTGATAAAACAAAGTGCAGATCCCTTTCTAAGCTTCAAACAGTATATTTGTGAAAACCTCATCAAAATCCATTGCTTAGTTTCCGAGATCCTTAAGTTCAAACAGACAAACAGACAGACAATAATTTTAAAAATGGATCAGATGAACTCTATAGCATTCCCCAGGTCATCCCCAGTCATCTTTTCAAAGAAATTTTCAATGTACAGACACGACCCTTCTAGAGATTTATTATAGTATAGATATGCTGATACCCACATAAATATTTATTAAATTTATTTAAGAAAAAAAATTGCATAGGTTCCTCCCTAAAAATTAGTATATCTTTTTTGTTTGTGGTCCGATTTTGATAAAACAAAGTGCAGATCCCTTTCTAAGCTTCAAGCAGTATATTTGTGAAAACCTCATCAAAATCCATTGCTTAGTTTCCGAGCTCCTTAAGTTCAAACAGGCAAACAGACACACAGACAGACAATAATTTTAAAAATGGATCAGATGAACTCTATAGCATTCCCCAGGTCATCCCCAGTCATCTTTTCAAAGAAATTTTCAATGTACAGGCACGACCCTTCTAGATATTTATTATAGTATAGATATGCTGATACCCACATAAATATTTATTAAATTTATTTAAGAAAAAAAATTTCATAGGTTCCTCCCTAAAAATTTGTATATCTTTTTTGTTTGTGGTCCGATTTTGATAAAACAAAGTGCAGATCCCTTTCTAAGCTTCAAGCAGTATATTTGTGAAAGTCTCATCAAAATCCATTGCTTAGTTTCCGAGATCGTTAAGTTCAAACAGACAAACAGACAGACAATAATTTTAAAAATGGATCAGATGAACTCTATAGCATTCCCCAGGTCATTCCCAGTCATCTTTTCAAAGAAATTTTCAATGTACAGACACGACCCTTCTAGAGATTTATTATAGTATAGATAGTAGATAGATAGATAGATAGATAGATATCCACAGATAGATACCCACATAAATATTTATTTAAATTTATTTAAGAAAAAAAATTTCATAGGTTCCTCCCTAAAAATTAGTATATCTTTTTGGTTTGTGGTCCGACTTTGATAAAACAAAGTACCGATCCCTTTCTAAGCTTCAAGCAGTATATTTGTGAAAGTCTTATCAAAATCCATTGCTTAGTTTCCGAGATCCTTAAGTTCAAACAGGCAAACAGACACACAGACAGACAATAATTTTAAAAATGGATCAGATGAACTCTATAGCATTCCCCAGGTCATCCCCAGTCATCTTTTCAAAGAAATTTTCAATGTACAGACACGACCCTTCTAGAGATTTATTATAGTATAGATAGATATGCTGATACCCACATAAATATTTATTAAATTTATTTAAGAAAAAAAATTTCATAGGTTCCTCCCTAAAAATTAGTATATCTTTTTTGTTTGTGGTCCGACTTTGATAAAACAAAGTGCAGATCCCTTTCTAAGCTTCAAGCAGTATATTTGTGAAAGTCTTATCAAAATCCATTGCTTAGTTTCCGAGATCCTTAAGTTTAAACAGGCAAACAGACACACAGACAGACAATAATTTTAAAAATGGATCAGATGAACTCTATAGCATTCCCCAGGTCATCCCCAGTCATCTTTTCAAAGAAATTTTCAATGTACAGGCACGACCCTTCTAGATATTTATTATAGTATAGATATGCTGATACCCACATAAATATTTATTTAAATTTATTTAAGAAAAAAAATTTCATAGGTTCCTCCCTAAAAATTAGTATATCTTTTTTGTTTGTGGTCCGATTTTGATAAAACAAAGTGCAGATCCCTTTCTAAGCTTCAAGCAGTATATTTGTGAAAGTTTCATCAAAATCCATTGCTTAGTTTCCGAGATCGTTAAGTTCAAACAGACAAACAGACAGACAATAATTTTAAAAATGGATCAGATGAACTCTATAGCATTCCCCAGGTCATCCCCAGTCATCTTTTCAAAGAAATTTTCAATGTACAGACACGACCCTTCTAGAGATTTATTATAGTATAGATAGATATGCTGATACCCACATAAATATTTATTAAATTTATTTAAGGAAAAAAATTTCATAGGTTCCTCCCTAAAAATTAGTACATCTTTTTGATTTGTGGTCCGATTTTGATAAAACAAAGTGCAGATCCCTTTCTAAGCTTCAAGCAGTATATTTGTGAAAGTCTCATCAAAATCCATTGCTTAGCTTTCGAGATCCTTAAGTTCAAACAGACAAACAGACAGACAATAATTTTAAAAATGGATCAGATGAACTCTATAGCATTCCCCAGGTCATTCCCAGTCATCTTTTCAAAGAAATTTTCAATGTACAGACACGACCCTTCTAGAGATTTATTATAGTATAGATAGATATGCTGATACCCACATAAATATTTATTAAATTTATTTAAGGAAAAAAATTTCATAGGTTCCTCCCTAAAAATTAGTACATATTTTTGATTTGTGGTCCGATTTTGATAAAACAAAGTGCAGATCCCTTTCTAAGCTTCAAGCAGTATATTTGTGAAAGTCTCATCAAAATCCATTGCTTAGCTTTCGAGATCCTTAAGTTCAAACAGACAAACAGACAGACAATAATTTTAAAAATGGATCAGATGAACTCTATAGCATTCCCCAGGTCATCCCCAGTCATCTTTTCAAAGAAATTTTCAATGTACAGGCACGACCCTTCTAGATATTTATTATAGTATAGATATGCTGATACCCACATAAATATTTATTTAAATTTATTTAAGAAAAAAAATTTCATAGGTTCCTCCCTAAAAATTAGTATATCTTTTTTGTTTGTGGTCCGATTTTGATAAAACAAAGTGCAGATCCCTTTCTAAGCTTCAAGCAGTATATTTGTGAAAGTCTCATCAAAATCCATTGCTTAGTTTCCGAGATCGTTAAGTTCAAACAGACAAACAGACAGACAATAATTTTAAAAATGGATCAGATGAACTCTATAGCATTCCCCAGGTCATCCCCAGTCATCTTTTCAAAGAAATTTTCAATGTACAGACACGACCCTTCTAGAGATTTATTATAGTATAGATAGATATGCTGATACCCACATAAATATTTATTGAATTTATTTAAGAAAAAAAATTGCATAGGTTCCTCCCTAAAAATTAGTATATCTTTTTTGTTTGTGGTCCGATGTTGATAAAACAAACAGCAGATCCCTTTCTAAGCTTCAAGCAGTATATTTGTGAAAGTCTTATCAAAATCCATTGCTTAGTTTCCGAAATCCTTAAGTTCAAACAGGCAAACAGACACACAGACAGACAATAATTTTAAAAATGGATCAGATGAACTCTATAGCATTCCCCAGGTCATCCCCAGTCATCTTTTCAAAGAAATTTTCAATGTACAGGCACGACCCTTCTAGATATTTATTATAGTATAGATATGCTGATACCCACATAAATATTTATTTAAATTTATTTAAGAAAAAAAATTTCATAGGTTCCTCCCTAAAAATTAGTATATCTTTTTTGTTTGTGGTCGGATTTTGATAAAACAAAGTGCAGATCCCTTTCTAAGCTTCAAGCAGTATATTTGTGAAAGTCTCATCAAAATCCATTGCTTAGTTTCCGAGATCGTTAAGTTCAAACAGACAAACAGACAGACAATAATTTTAAAAATGGATCAGTTGAACTCTATAGCATTCCCCAGGTCATCCCCAGTCATCTTTTCAAAGAAATTTTCAATGTACAGACACGACCCTTCTAGAGATTTATTATAGTATAGATAGATATGCTGATACCCACATAAATATTTATTAAATTTATTTAAGAAAAAAAATTGCATAGGTTCCTCCCTAAAAATTAGTATATCTTTTTTGTTTGTGGTCCGATTTTGATAAAACAAAGTGCAGATCCCTTTCTAAGCTTCAAGCAGTATATTTGTGAAAACCTCATCAAAATCCATTGCTTAGTTTCCGAGCTCCTTAAGTTCAAACAGGCAAACAGACAAACAGACAGACAATAATTTTAAAAATGGATCAGATGAACTCTATAGCATTCCCCAGGTCATCCTCAGTCATCTTTTCAAAGAAATTTTCAATGTACAGACACGACCCTTCTAGAGATTTATTATAGTATAGATAGATATGCTGATACCCACATAAATATTTATTAAATTTATTTAAGGAAAAAAATTTCATAGGTTCCTCCCTAAAAATTAGTATATCTTTTTGATTTGTGGTCCGATTTTGATAAAACAAAGTGCAGATCCCTTTCTAAGCTTCAAGCAGTATATTTGTGAAAGTCTCATCAAAATCCATTGCTTAGTTTCCGAGATCCTTAAGTTCAAACAGACAAACAGACAGACAATAATTTTAAAAATGGATCAGATGAACTCTATAGCATTCCCCAGGTCATTCCCAGTCATCTTTTCAAAGAAATTTTCAATGTACAGACACGACCCTTCTAGAGATTTATTTAAGTATAGATAGTAGCTAGATAGATAGATAGATAGATATCCACAGATAGATACCCACATAAATATTTATTTAAATATATTTAAGAAAAAAAATTTCATAGGTTCCTCCCTAAAAATTAGTATATCTTTTTTGTTTGTGGTCCGATTTTGATAAAACAAAGTGCAGATCCCTTTCTAAGCTTCAAGCAGTATATTTGTGAAAACCTCATCAAAATCCATTGCTTAGTTTCCGAGATCCTTAAGTTCAAACAGACAAACAGACAGACAATAATTTTAAAAATGGATCAGATGAATTCTGTCAGTCATCTTTTCAAAGAAATTTTCAATGTACAGACACGACCCTTCTAGAGATTTATTATAGTATAGATAGATATGCTGATACCCACATAAATATTTATTGAATTTATTTAAGAAAAAAAATTGCATAGGTTCCTCCCTAAAAATTAGTATATCTTTTTTGTTTGTGGTCCGATTTTGATAAAACAAAGTGCAGATCCCTTTCTAAGCTTCAAGAAGTATATTTGTGAAAGTCTTATCAAAATCCATTGCTTAGTTTCCGAAATCCTTAAGTTCAAACAGGCAAACAGACACACAGACAGACAATAATTTTAAAAATGGATCAGATGAACTCTATAGCATTCCCCAGGTCATCCCCAGTCATCTTTTCAAAGAAATTTTCAATGTACAGGCACGACCCTTCTAGATATTTATTATAGTATAGATATGCTGATACCCACATAAATATTTATTTAAATTTATTTAAGAAAAAAAATTTCATAGGTTCCTCCCTAAAAATTAGTATATCTTTTTTGTTTGTGGTCGGATTTTGATAAAACAAAGTGCAGATCCCTTTCTAAGCTTCAAGCAGTATATTTGTGAAAGTCTCATCAAAATCCATTGCTTAGTTTCCGAGATCGTTAAGTTCAAACAGACAAACAGACAGACAATAATTTTAAAAATGGATCAGTTGAACTCTATAGCATTCCCCAGGTCATCCCCAGTCATCTTTTCAAAGAAATTTTCAATGTACAGACACGACCCTTCTAGAGATTTATTATAGTATAGATAGATATGCTGATACCCACATAAATATTTATTAAATTTATTTAAGAAAAAAAATTGCATAGGTTCCTCCCTAAAAATTAGTATATCTTTTTTGTTTGTGGTCCGATTTTGATAAAACAAAGTGCAGATCCCTTTCTAAGCTTCAAGCAGTATATTTGTGAAAACCTCATCAAAATCCATTGCTTAGTTTCCGAGCTCCTTAAGTTCAAACAGGCAAACAGACAAACAGACAGACAATAATTTTAAAAATGGATCAGATGAACTCTATAGCATTCCCCAGGTCATCCTCAGTCATCTTTTCAAAGAAATTTTCAATGTACAGACACGACCCTTCTAGAGATTTATTATAGTATAGATAGATATGCTGATACCCACATAAATATTTATTAAATTTATTTAAGGAAAAAAATTTCATAGGTTCCTCCCTAAAAATTAGTATATCTTTTTGATTTGTGGTCCGATTTTGACAAAACAAAGTGCAGATCCCTTTCTAAGCTTCAAGCAGTATATTTGTGAAAGTCTCATCAAAATCCATTGCTTAGTTTCCGAGATCCTTAAGTTCAAACAGACAAACAGACAGACAATAATTTTAAAAATGGATCAGATGAACTCTATAGCATTCCCCAGGTCATTCCCAGTCATCTTTTCAAAGAAATTTTCAATGTACAGACACGACCCTTCTAGAGATTTATTTAAGTATAGATAGTAGCTAGATAGATAGATAGATAGATATCCACAGATAGATACCCACATAAATATTTATTTAAATATATTTAAGAAAAAAAATTTCATAGGTTCCTCCCTAAAAATTAGTATATCTTTTTTGTTTGTGGTCCGATTTTGATAAAACAAAGTGCAGATCCCTTTCTAAGCTTCAAGCAGTATATTTGTGAAAACCTCATCAAAATCCATTGCTTAGTTTCCGAGATCCTTAAGTTCAAACAGACAAACAGACAGACAATAATTTTAAAAATGGATCAGATGAACTCTATAGCATTCCCCAGGTCATCCCCAGTCATCTTTTCAAAGAAATTTTCAATGTACAGGCACGACCCTTCTAGATATTTATTATAGTATAGATATGCTGATACCCACATAAATATTTATTTAAATTTATTTAAGAAAAAAAATTTCATAGGTTCCTCCCTAAAAATTAGTATATCTTTTTTGTTTGTGGTCCGATTTTGATAAAACAAAGTGCAGATCCCTTTCTAAGCTTCAAACAGTATATTTGTGAAAACCTCATCAAAATCCATTGCTTAGTTTCCGAGGTCCTTTAGTTCAAACAGACAAACAGACAGACAATAATTTTAAAAATGGATCAGATGAACTCTATAGCATTCCCCAGGTCATCCCCAGTCATCTTTTCAAAGAAATTTTCAATGTACAGACACGACCCTTCTAGAGATTTATTATAGTATAGATATGCTGATACCCACATAAATATTTATTAAATTTATTTAAGAAAAAAAATGTCATAGGTTCCTCCCTAAAAATTAGTATATCTTTTTTGTTTGTAGTCCGATTTTGATAAAACAAAGTGCAGATCCCTTTCTAAGCTTCAAGCAGTATATTTGTGAAAACCTCATCAAAATCCATAGCTTAGTTTCCGAGATCCTTAAGTTCAAACAGGCAAACAGACAAACAGACAGACAATAATTTTAAAAATGGATCAGATGAACTCTATAGCATTCCCCAGGTCATCCCCAGTCATCTTTTCAAAGAAATTTTCAATGTACAGACACGACCGTTCTAGAGATTTATTATAGTATAGATAGATATGCTGATACCCACATAAATATTTATTAAATTTATTTAAGAAAAAAAATTTCATAGGTACCTCCCTAAAAATTAGTATATCTTTTTTGTTTGTGGTCCGATTTTGATAAAACAAAGTGCAGATCCCTTTCTAAGCTTCAAGCAGTATATTTGTGAAAACTTCATCAAAATCCATTGCTTAGTTTCCGAGATCCTTAAGTTCAAACAGGCAAACAGACAAACAGACAGACAATAATTTTAAAAATGGATCAGATGAACTCTATAGCATTCCCCAGGTCATCCCCAGTCATCTTTTCAAAGAAATTTTCAATGTACAGACACGACCGTTCTAGAGATTTATTATAGTATAGATAGATATGCTGATACCCACATAAATATTTATTAAATTTATTTAAGAAAAAAAATTTCATAGGTACCTCCCTAAAAATTAGTATATCTTTTTTGTTTGTGGTCCGATTTTGATAAAACAAAGTGCAGATCCCTTTCTAAGCTTCAGGCAGTATATTTGTGAAAGTCTCATCAAAATCCATTGCTTAGTTTCCGAGATCCTTAAGTTCAAACAGACAAACAGACAGACAATAATTTTAAAAATGGATCAGATGAACTCTATAGCATTCCCCAGGTCATCCCCAGTCATCTTTTCAAAGAAATTTCCAATGTACAGACACGACCGTTCTAGAGATTTATTATAGTATAGATAGATATGCTGATACCCACATAAATATTTATTAAATTTATTTAAGAAAAAAAATTTCATAGGTTCCTCCCTAAAAATTAGTATATCTTTTTTGTTTGTGGTCCGACTTTGATAAAACAAAGTGCAGATCCCTTTCTAAGCTTCAAGCAGTATATTTGTGAAAGTCTCATCAAAATCCATTGCTTAGTTTCCGAGATCCTTAAGTTCAAACAGGCAAACAGACAAACAGACAGACAATAATTTTAAAAATGGATCAGATGAACTCTATAGCATTCCCCAGGTCATCCCCAGTCATCTTTTCAAAGAAATTTTCAATGTACAGACACGACCCTTCTAGAGATTTAATATAGTATAGATAGATATGCTGATACCCACATAAATATTTATTAAATTTATTTAAGAAAAAAAATTTCATAGGTTCCTCCCTAAAAATTAGTATATCTTTTTGATTTGTGGTCTGATTTTGATAAAACAAAGTGCAGATCCCTTTCTAAGCTTCAAGCAGTATATTTGTGAAAGTCTCATCAAAATCCATTGCTTAGTTTCCGAGATCCTTAAGTTCAAACAGACAAACAGACAGACAATAATTTTAAAAATGGATCAGATGAACTCTATAGCATTCCCCAGGTCATCCCCAGTCATCTTTTCAAAGAAATTTCCAATGTACAGACACGACCCTTCTAGAGATTTATTATAGTATAGATATGCTGATACCCATCAGATGAACTCTATAGCTTTCCCCAGGTCATCCCCAGTCATCTTTTCAAAGAAATTTTCAATGTACAGACACGACCCTTCTAGAGATTTATTATAGTATAGATAGATAGATAGATATGCTGATACCCACATAAATATTTATTTAAATTATTTAAGAAAAAAAATTTCATAGGTTCCTCCCTAAAAATTAGTATATCTTTTTTGCTTGTGGTCCGATTTTGATACAACAAAACGCAGATCCCTTTCTAAGCTTCAAGCAGAATATTTGTGAAAGTCTCATCAAAATCCATTGTTTAGTTTCCGAGATCCTTAAGTTCAAATAGACAAACAGACAAACAGACAGACAATAATTTTAAAAATGGATCAGATGAACTCTATAGCATTCCCCAGGTCATTCCCAGTCATCTTTTCAAAGAAATTTTCAATGTACAGACACGACCCTTCTAGAGATTTATTATAGTATAGATAGATATACTGATACCCACATAAATATTTATTAAATTTATTTAAGAAAAAAAATTTCATAGGTTCCTCCCTAAAAATTAGTATATCTTTTTTGATTGTGGTCCATTTTGATAAAACAAAGTGCAGATCCCTTTCTAAGCTTCAAGCAGTATATTTGTGAAAGTCTCATCAAAATACATTGCTTAGTTTCCGAGATCCTTAAGTTCAAACAGACAAACAGACAGACAATAATTTTAAAAATGGATCAGATGAACTCTATAGCATTCCCCAGGTCATCCCCAGTCATCTTTTCAAAGAAATTTTCAATGTACAGACACGACCCTTCTAGAGATTTATTATAGTATAGATATGCTGATACCCACATAAATATTTATTTAAATTTATTTAAGAAAAAAAATTTCATAGGTTCCTCCCTAAAAATTAGTATATCTTTTTTTTTGTGGTCCGATTTTGATACAACAAAGTGCAGATCCCTTTCTAAGCTTCAATCAGTATATTTGTGAAAGTCTCATCAAAATATATTGCTTAGTTTCCGAGATCCTTAAGTTCAAACAGACAAACAGACAGACAATAATTTTAAAAATGGATCAGATGAACTCTATAGCATTCCCCAGGTCATCCCCAGTCATCTTTTCAAAGAAATTTTCAATGTACAGACACGACCCTTCTAGAGATTTATTATAGTATAGATAGATATGCTGATACCCACATAAATATTTATTAAATTTAAAAATTTCATAGGTTCCTCCCTAAAAATTAGTATATCTTTTTTGATTGTGGTCCATTTTGATAAAACAAAGTGCAGATCCCTTCCTAAGCTTCAAGCAGTATATTTGTGAAAGTCTCATCAAAATACATTGCTTAGTTTCCGAGATCCTTAAGTTCAAACAGACAAACAGACAAACAGACAGACAATAATTTTAAAAATGGATCAGATGAACTCTATAGCATTCCCCAGGTCATCCCCAGTCATCTTTTCAAAGAAATTTTCAATGTACAGACACGACCCTTCTAGAGATTTATTATAGTATAGATATGCTGATACCCACATAAATATTTATTTAAATTTATTTAAGAAAAAAAATTTCATAGGTTCCTCCCTAAAAATTAGTATATCTTTTTTTTTGTGGTCCGATTTTGATACAACAAAGTGCAGATCCCTTTCTAAGCTTCAATCAGTATATTTGTGAAAGTCTCATCAAAATATATTGCTTAGTTTCCGAGATCCTTAAGTTCAAACAGACAAACAGACAGACAATAATTTTAAAAATGGATCAGATGAACTCTATAGCATTCCCCAGGTCATCCCCAGTCATCTTTTCAAAGAAATTTTCAATGTACAGACACGACCCTTCCAGAGATTTATTATAGTATAGATAGATATGCTGATACCCACATAAATATTTATTAAATTTAAAAATTTCATAGGTTCCTCCCTAAAAATTAGTATATCTTTTTTGATTGTGGTCCATTTTGATAAAACAAAGTGCAGATCCCTTTCTAAGCTTCAAGCAGTATATTTGTGAAAGTCTCATCAAAATACATTGCTTAGTTTCCGAGATCCTTAAGTTCAAACAGACAAACAGACAGACAATAATTTTAAAAATGGATCAGATGAACTCTATAGCATTCCCCAGGTCATCCCCAGTCATCTTTTCAAAGAAATTTTCAATGTACAGACACGACCCTTCTAGAGATTTATTATAGTATAGATATGCTGATACCCACATAAATATTTATTTAAATTTATTTAAGAAAAAAAATTTCATAGGTTCCTCCCTAAAAATTAGTATATCTTTTTTTTTGTGGTCCGATTTTGATAAAACAAAGTGCAGATCCCTTTCTAAGCTTCAAGCAGTATATTTGTAAAAACCTCATCAAAATCCATTGCTTAGTTTCCGAGATCCTTAAGTTCAAACAGACAAACAGACAGACAATAATTTTAAAAATGGATCAGATGAACTCTATAGCATTCCCCAGGTCATCCCCAGTCATCTTTTCAAAGAAATTTTCAATGTACAGACACGACCCTTCTAGAGATTTATTGTAGTATAGATGGATAGATAGATAGATAGATAGATATGCTGATACCCACATAAATATTTATTTAAATTATTTAAGAAAAAAAATTTCATAGGTTCCTCCCTAAAAATTAGTATATCTTTTTTGCTTGTGGTCCGATTTTGATACAACAAAACGCAGATCCCTTTCTAAGCTTCAAGCAGAATATTTGTGAAAGTCTCATCAAAATCCATTGTTTAGTTTCCGAGATCCTTAAGTTCAAATAGACAAACAGACAAACAGACAGACAATAATTTTAAAAATGGATCAGATGAACTCTATAGCATTCCCCAGGTCATTCCCAGTCATCTTTTCAAAGAAATTTTCAATGTACAGACACGACCCTTCTAGAGATTTATTATAGTATAGATAGATATACTGATACCCACATAAATATTTATTAAATTTATTTAAGAAAAAAAATTTCATAGGTTCCTCCCTAAAAATTAGTATATCTTTTTTGATTGTGGTCCATTTTGATAAAACAAAGTGCAGATCCCTTTCTAAGCTTCAAGCAGTATATTTGTGAAAGTCTCATCAAAATACATTGCTTAGTTTCCGAGATCCTTAAGTTCGAACAGACAAACAGACAGACAATAATTTTAAAAATGGATCAGATGAACTCTATAGCATTCCCCAGGTCATCCCCAGTCATCTTTTCAAAGAAATTTTCAATGTACAGACACGACCCTTCTAGAGATTTATTATAGTATAGATATGCTGATACCCACATAAATATTTATTTAAATTTATTTAAGAAAAAAAATTTCATAGGTTCCTCCCTAAAAATTAGTATATCTTTTTTTTTGTGGTCCGATTTTGATACAACAAAGTGCAGATCCCTTTCTAAGCTTCAATCAGTATATTTGTGAAAGTCTCATCAAAATATATTGCTTAGTTTCCGAGATCCTTAAGTTCAAACAGACAAACAGACAGACAATAATTTTAAAAATGGATCAGATGAACTCTATAGCATTCCCCAGGTCATCCCCAGTCATCTTTTCAAAGAAATTTTCAATGTACAGACACGACCCTTCTAGAGATTTATTATAGTATAGATAGATATGCTGATACCCACATAAATATTTATTAAATTTAAAAATTTCATAGGTTCCTCCCTAAAAATTAGTATATCTTTTTTGATTGTGGTCCATTTTGATAAAACAAAGTGCAGATCCCTTCCTAAGCTTCAAGCAGTATATTTGTGAAAGTCTCATCAAAATACATTGCTTAGTTTCCGAGATCCTTAAGTTCAAACAGACAAACAGACAAACAGACAGACAATAATTTTAAAAATGGATCAGATGAACTCTATAGCATTCCCCAGGTCATCCCCAGTCATCTTTTCAAAGAAATTTTCAATGTACAGACACGACCCTTCTAGAGATTTATTATAGTATAGATATGCTGATACCCACATAAATATTTATTTAAATTTATTTAAGAAAAAAAATTTCATAGGTTCCTCCCTAAAAATTAGTATATCTTTTTTTTTGTGGTCCGATTTTGATACAACAAAGTGCAGATCCCTTTCTAAGCTTCAATCAGTATATTTGTGAAAGTCTCATCAAAATATATTGCTTAGTTTCCGAGATCCTTAAGTTCAAACAGACAAACAGACAGACAATAATTTTAAAAATGGATCAGATGAACTCTATAGCATTCCCCAGGTCATCCCCAGTCATCTTTTCAAAGAAATTTTCAATGTACAGACACGACCCTTCCAGAGATTTATTATAGTATAGATAGATATGCTGATACCCACATAAATATTTATTAAATTTAAAAATTTCATAGGTTCCTCCCTAAAAATTAGTATATCTTTTTTGATTGTGGTCCATTTTGATAAAACAAAGTGCAGATCCCTTTCTAAGCTTCAAGCAGTATATTTGTGAAAGTCTCATCAAAATACATTGCTTAGTTTCCGAGATCCTTAAGTTCAAACAGACAAACAGACAGACAATAATTTTAAAAATGGATCAGATGAACTCTATAGCATTCCCCAGGTCATCCCCAGTCATCTTTTCAAAGAAATTTTCAATGTACAGACACGACCCTTCTAGAGATTTATTATAGTATAGATATGCTGATACCCACATAAATATTTATTTAAATTTATTTAAGAAAAAAAATTTCATAGGTTCCTCCCTAAAAATTAGTATATCTTTTTTTTTGTGGTCCGATTTTGATAAAACAAAGTGCAGATCCCTTTCTAAGCTTCAAGCAGTATATTTGTAAAAACCTCATCAAAATCCATTGCTTAGTTTCCGAGATCCTTAAGTTCAAACAGACAAACAGACAAACAGACAGACAATAATTTTAAAAATGGATCAGATGAACTCTATAGCATTCCCCAGGTCATCCCCAGTCATCTTTTCAAAGAAATTTTCAATGTACAGACACGACCCTTCTAGAGATTTATTGTAGTATAGATGGATAGATAGATAGATAGATAGATATGCTGATACCCACATAAATATTTATTTAAATTATTTAAGAAAAAAAATTTCATAGGTTCCTCCCTAAAAATTAGTATATCTTTTTTGATTGTGGTCCGATTTTGATAAAACAAAGTGCAGATCCCTTTCTAAGCTTCAAGCAGTATATTTGTGAAAGTCTCATCAAAATCCATTGCTTAGTTTCCGAGATCCTTAAGTTCAAACAGACAAACAGACAGACAAAAATTTTAAAAATGGATCAGATGAACTCTATAGCATTCCCCAGGTCATCCCCAGTCATCTTTTCAAAGAAATTTTCAATGTACAGACACGACGCTTCTAGAGATTTATTATAGTATAGATAGATAGATAGATATGCTGATACCCACATAAATATTTATTAAATTTATTTAAGAAAAAAAATTTCATAGGTTCCTCCCTAAAAATTAGTATATCTTTTTTGTTTGTGGTCCGATTTTGATAAAACAAAGTGCAGATCCCTTTCTAAGCTCCAAGCAGTATATTTGTGAAAGTCTCATCAAAATCCATTGCTTAGTTTCCGAGATCCTTAAGTTCAAACAGACAAACAGACAGACAATAATTTTAAAAATGGATCAGATGAACTCTATAGCATTCCCCAGGTCATCCCCAGTCATCTTTTCAAAGAAATTTTCAATGTACAGATACGACCCTTCCAAATATTTATTTAAACTTATTTAAGAAAAAAAATTTCATAGGTTCCTCCCTAAAAATTAGTATATCTTTTTTTTTGTGGTCCGATTTTGATAAAACAAAGTGCTGATCCCTTTCTAAGCTTCAAGCAGTATATTTGTGAAAGTCTCATCAAAATCCATTGCTTAGTTTTCGAGATCCTTAAGTTCAAACAGACAAACATACAAACAGACAGACAATAATTTTAAAAATGGATCAGATGAACTCTATAGCATTCCCCAGGTCATCCCCAGTCATCTTTTCAAAGAAATTTTCAATGTACAGACACGACCCTTCTAGAGATTTATTATAGTATAGATATGCTGATACCCACATAAATATTTATTTAAATTTATTTAAGAAAAAAATTTCATAGGTTCCTCCCTAAAAATTAGTATATCTTTTTTTTTGTGGTCCGATTTTGATAAAACAAAGTGCTGATCCCTTTCTTAGCTTCAAGCAGTATATTTGTGAAAGTCTCATCAAAATCCATTGCTTAGTTTCCGAGATCCTTAAGTTCAAACAGACAAACAGACAGACAATAATTTTAAAAATGGATCAGATGAACTCTATAGCATTCCCCAGGTCATCCCCAGTCATCTTTTCAAAGAAATTTTCAATGTACAGACACGACCCTTCTAGAGATTTATTGTAGTATAGATGGATAGATAGATAGATAGATAGATATGCTGATACCCACATAAATATTTATTTAAATTATTTAAGAAAAAAAATTTCATAGGTTCCTCCCTAAAAATTAGTATATCTTTTTTGATTGTGGTCCGATTTTGATAAAACAAAGTGCAGATCCCTTTCTAAGCTTCAAGCAGTATATTTGTGAAAGTCTCATCAAAATCCATTGCTTAGTTTCCGAGATCCTTAAGTTCAAACAGACAAACAGACAGACAAAAATTTTAAAAATGGATCAGATGAACTCTATAGCATTCCCCAGGTCATCCCCAGTCATCTTTTCAAAGAAATTTTCAATGTACAGACACGACGCTTCTAGAGATTTATTATAGTATAGATAGATAGATAGATATGCTGATACCCACATAAATATTTATTTAAATTATTTAAGAAAAAAAATTTCATAGGTTCCTCCCTAAAAATTAGTATATCTTTTTTGATTGTGGTCCGATTTTGATAAAACAAAGTGCAGATCCCTTTCTAGGCTTCAAGCAGTATATTTGTGAAAGTCTCATCAAAATCCATTGCTTAGTTTCCGAGATCCTTAAGTTCAAACAGACAAACAGACAGACAATAATTTTAAAAATGGATCAGATGAACTCTATAGCATTCCCCAGGTCATCCCCAGTCATCTTTTCAAAGAAATTTTCAATGTACAGACACGACCCTTCTAGAGATTTATTATAGTATAGATAGATATGCTGATACCCACATAAATATTTATTAAATTTATTTAAGAAAAAAAATTTCATAGGTTCCTCCCTAAAAATTAGTATATCTTTTTTGTTTGTGGTCCGATTTTGATAAAACAAAGTGCAGATCCCTTTCTAAGCTCCAAGCAGTATATTTGTGAAAGTCTCATCAAAATCCATTGCTTAGTTTCCGAGATCCTTAAGTTCAAACAGACAAACAGACAGACAATAATTTTAAAAATGGATCAGATGAACTCTATAGCATTCCCCAGGTCATCCCCAGTCATCTTTTCAAAGAAATTTTCAATGTACAGACACGACCCTTCTAGAGATTTATTATAGTATAGATAGATATGCTGATACCCACATAAATATTTATTAAATTTATTTAAGAAAAAAAATTTCATAGGTTCCTCCCTAAAAATTAGTATATCTTTTTTGTTTGTGGTCCGATTTTGATAAAACAAAGTGCAGATCCCTTTCTAAGCTTCAAGCAGTATATTTGTGAAAGTCTCATCAAAATCCATTGCTTAGTTTCCGAGATCCTTAAGTTCAAACAGACAAACAGACAAACAGACAGACAATAATTTTAAAAATGGATCAGATGAACTCTATAGCATTCCCCAGGTCATCCCCAGTCATCTTTTCAAAGAAATTTTCAATGTACAGACACGACCCTTCTAGAGATTTATTATAGTATAGATAGATATGCTGATACCCACATAAATATTTATTAAATTTATTTAAGAAAAAAAATTTCATAGGGTCCTCCCTAAAACTTAGTATATCTTTTTTGTTTGTGGTCCGATTTTGATAAAACAAAGTGCAGATCCCTTTCTAAGCTTCAAGCAGTATATTTGTGAAAGTCTCATCAAAATCCATTGCTTAGTTTCCGAGATCCTTAAGTTCAAACAGACAAACAGACAGACAATAATTTTAAAAATGGATCAGATGAACTCTATAGCATTCCCCAGGTCATCCCCAGTCATCTTTTCAAAGAAATTTTCAATGTACAGACACGACCTTTCTAGAGATTTATTATAGTATAGATAGATATGCTGATACCCACATAAATATTTATTAAATTTATTTAAGAAAAAAAATTTCATAGGTTCCTCCCTAAAAATTAGTATATCTTTTTTGGTTGTGGTCCGATTTTGATAAAACAAAGTGCAGATCCCTTTCTAAGCTTCAAGCAGTATATTTGTGAAAGTCTCATCAAAATCCATTGCTTACTTTCCGAGATCCTTAAGTTCAAACAGACAAACAGACAGACAATAATTTTAAAAATGGATCAGATGAACTCTATAGCATTCCCCAGGTCATCCCCAGTCATCTTTTCAAAGAAATTTTCAATGTACAGACACGACCCTTCTAGAGATTTATTATAGTATAGATATGCTGATACCCACATAAATATGTATTTATTTAAATTTATTTAAGAAAAAAAATTTCATAGGTTCCTCCCTAAAAATTAGTGTATCTTTTTTGGTTGAGGTCCGATTTTGATAAAACAAAGTGCAGATCCCTTTCTAAGCTTCAAGCAGTATGTTTGTGAAAGTCTCATCAAAATCCATTGCTTAGTTTCCGAGATCCTTAAGTTCAAACAGACAAACAGACAGACAATAATTTTAAAAATGGATCAGATGAACTCTATAGCATTCCCCAGGTCATCCCCAGTCATCAAAATCCATTGCTTAGTTTCCGAGATCCTTAAGTTCAAACAGACAAACAGACAGACAATAATTTTAAAAATTGATCAGATGAACTCTATAGCATTCCCCAAGTCATCCCCAGTCATCTTTTCAAAGAAATTTTCAATGTACAGACACGACCCTTCTAGAGATTTATTATAGTATAGACTAGTAAGGCCCGCTTGCTTCGCTGCGTATGAGAACTTATAGCAGACTGAGTCCGATTTTAATCATTATAGCCTATACGCACTTTTTCGAAGTTCGACTTTCTTTCTAAATATAACTTGATTGTATAGTTCACAACAACAATTAAAAAATACATTTGGGCCAGATTTCGAAATTTAAAATACATACATACATATCTCTACATATAATAAAATTGTAACAGGTAGATATCTGTACATGGCATCTACCCACCCTTCTCTTATCCCGTCCAAAATTTTTGAAGATATATAATTGAAACCATTTGAGATATTTAAATTAAGCGCATCGCATATAACACTGCCCATTGGCACCATTCGTTTGATACCCATATTGTACTAACACATTTTTTGCAAATATTCGTCGATAACTTCAAGATATCTCCGAAACCATTTGGGATATTTCAATTGATCACATCCCATATTACAGCACTTATTGACACCTTTCGTTTGACATCCATATTGTACTAAGACATGTTTGGTCACCCCTGGTCCACATATTGGGCGATAACTCCAAAACCGGTTGAGATATCGCAAAAACTAATTTCTTAAACTTTAGGTTGAGGGCCTGACAATCCAACGAAGAAGTTTCATTCAATTCCATTCAGTACTTTTAGTGATACGACCACAAACTTACAGACAAACATGGGCCACATATTGGGCGATAACTCCAAAACCGGTTGAGATATCGAAAAAAGTAATATCCTAAATTTTAAGTTGAGTATCTAGCAATCCAACGAAAAAAGTTTCATTCATTTCCATTCAGTACTTTCAGAGTGATACGGCCACAAACATACGGACAGACAGACAGACAGACAGACACACAAAAATTAAAAAAATGGTTGATTTGGATTCTACTCGTTTAATAATGCTTCCCCCAATCAATTTTTTGTTGATATCTGCCATGTACAGACATCGACCTGTTACAATTTTATTATATGTAGAGATATGCTGATACCCACATAAATATGTATTTATTTAAATATATTTAAGAAAAAAAATTTCATAGGTTCCTCCCTAAAAATTAGTATATCTTTTTTGGTTGTGGTCCGATTTTGATAAAACAAAGTGCAGATCCCTTTCTAAGCTTCAAGCAGTATATTTGTGAAAGTCTCATCAAAATCCATTGCTTAGTTTCCGAGATCCTTAAGTTCAAACAGACAAACAGACAGACAATAATTTTAAAAATGGATCAGATGAACTCTATAGCATTCCCCAGGTCATCCCCAGTCATCTTTTCAAAGAAATTTTCAATGTACAGACACGACCCTTCTAGAGATTTATTATAGTATAGATAGATAGATAGATAGATAGATAGATAGATATGCTGATACCCACATAAATATTTATTTAAATTATTTAAGAAAAAAAATTTCATAGGTTCCTCCCTAAAAATTAGTATATCTTTTTTGTTTGTGGTCCGATTTTGATAAAACAAAGTGCAGATCCCTTTCTAAGCTTCAAGCAGTATACTTGTGAAAGTCTCATCAAAATCCATTGCTTAGTTTACGAGATCCTTAAGTTCAAACAGACAAACAGACAAACAGGCAAACAGACAGACAATAATTTTAAAAATGGATCAGATGAACTCTATAGCATTCCCCAGGTCATCCCCAGTCATCTTTTCAAAGAAATTTTCAATGTACAGACACGACCCTTCTAGAGATTTATTATAGTATAGATAGATAGATAGATAGATATGCTGATACCCACATAAATATTTATTTAAATTATTTAAGAAAAAAAATTTCATAGGTTCCTCCCTAAAAATTAGTATATCTTTTTTGTTTGTGGTCCGATTTTGATAAAACAAAGTGCAGATCCCTTTCTAAGCTTCAAGCAGTATACTTGAGAAAGTCTCATCAAAATCCATTGCTTAGTTTACGAGATCCTTAAGTTCAAACAGACAAACAGACAAACAGACAGACAATAATTTTAAAAATGGATCAGATGAACTCTATAGCATTCCCCAGGTCATCCCCAGTCATCTTTTCAAAGAAATTTTCAATGTACAGACGCGACCCTTCTAGAGATTTATTATAGTATAGATATGCTGATACCCACATAAATATGTATTTATTTAAATTTATTTAAGAAAAAAAATTTCATAGGTTCCTCCCTAAAAATTAGTATATCTTTTTTGGTTGAGGTCCGATTTTGATAAAACAAAGTGCAGATCCCTTTCTAAGCTTCAAGCAGTATATTTGTGAAAGTCTCATCAAAATCCATTGCTTAGTTTCCGAGATCCTTAAGTTCAAACAGACAAACAGACAGACAATAATTTTAAAAATGGATCAGATGAACTCTATAGCATTCCCCAGGTCATCCCCAGTCATCTTTTCAAAGAAATTTTCAATGTACAGACACGACCTTTCTAGAGATTTATTATAGTATAGATAGATAGATAGATATGCTGATACCCACATAAATATTTATTTAAATTATTTAAGAAAAAAAATTTCATAGGTTCCTCCCTAAAAATTAGTATATCTCTTTTGTTTGTGGTCCGATTTTGATAAAACAAAGTGCAGATCCCTTTCTAAGCTTCAAGCAGTATATTTGTGAAAGTCTTATCAAAATTCATTGCTTAGTTTCCGAGATCCTTAAGTTCAAACAGACAAACAGACAGACAATAATTTTAAAAATGGATCAGATGAACTCTATAGCATTCCCCAGGTCATCCCCAGTCATCAAAATCCATTGCTTAGTTTCCGAGATCCTTAAGTTCAAACAGACAAACAGACAGACAATAATTTTAAAAATGGATCAGATGAACTCTATAGCATTCCCCAGGTCATCCCCAGTCATCTTTTCAAAGAAATTTTCTATGTACAGACACGACCCTTCTAGAGATTTATTATAGTATAGATAGATATGCTGATACCCACATAAATATTTATTAAATTTAAAGTATCCTGGTGTTTGGTGTCACAGTTTGCCAACCATGTGCTCTTGGTTTTTGTTATTGAGATTTTTACACAAACAACAAGCTTGTGTTTTTGGTCTTTATATTTGAAGTATCCTGGTTCGGTACAAGCTATAGACCTATTAATAATTTTTTCTGCAGCGAAAAATTATTGTTGTTTTTGGGTTTCTTAATAATTTTTTTTATTAATTATTAAAAGTTTTGTTGAGTTGAACAGGAAAAATTTAGAGACAACCGCCACAGCTTTTCTTATAGATCCATTTCGGAAGTTGCTAACTTCACTCATCAGAGAAATTTTGGCACGCATTGCTAACTATTAAGCTAACAATACGCTGGGTTTTTTTGCCTTCTAAACGCCCTGTTCAATCAACTTTTTACCAATTCATGTACCAACAACGCCATTTGACGTTTTAGATTTGGTATCATGATGGATTTTTTTGCAAGTCTGCTTTGGTGTCACAGTTTGCCAACCATGTGCTCTTGGTTTTTGTTATTGAGATTTTTACACAAACAACAAGCTTGTGTTTTTGGTCTTTATATTTCAAGTATCCTGGTTCGGTACGAGCTATAGACCTATTAATAATTTTTTCTGCAGCGAAAAATTATTGTTGTTTTTGGGTTTCTTAATAATTTTTTTATTAATTATTAAAAGTTTTGTTGAGTTGAACAGGAAAAATTTAGAGACAACCGCCATAGCTTTTCTTATAGATCCATTTCGGAAGTTGCTAACTTCACTCATCAGAGAAATTTTGGCACGCATTGCTAACTATTAAGCTACACTGAAATAAAAAAGTTGAAAGTGCACATTGAAAGTAACATATCAAAGCCACTTTCAAGCGATTGATGGTAATACTGTAAATATTACAGTATTTACTGTAAAATTGGCAGTAAAAACATGTGATTTTTGCATAATGATATGAGTCCACTTTAAAATTTACAGTAATTCATGTCACTATGATAGTATATTCGAAGAATGATAGGGGCTCACTTTCAAAATTTATATTACCCACTGTTGGACGAAAAATGACAGGGTTTACTATCAATTTGACGGCCGTTTACTGTAGATTTTTTTTTCAGTGTAACAATACGCTGGGTTTTTTTTGCCTTCTAAACGTCCTGTTCAATCAACTTTTTACCAATTCATGTACCAACAACGCCATTTGACGTTTTAGATTTGGTATCATGATGGATTTTTTTGCAAGTCTGCTTTGGTGTCACAGTTTGCCAACCATGTGCTCTTGGTTTTTGTTATTGAGATTTTTACACAAACAACAAGCTTGTGTTTTTGGTCTTTATATTTGAAGTATCCTGGTTCGGTACGAGCTATAGACCTATTAATAATTTTTTCTGCAGCGAAAAATTATTGTTGTTTTTGGGTTTCTTAATAATTTTTTTTATTAATTATTAAAAGTTTTGTTGAGTTGAACAGGAAAAATTTAGAGACAACCGCCACAGCTTTTCTTATAGATCCATTTCGGAAGTTGCTAACTTCACTCATCAGAGAAATTTTGGCACGCATTGCTAACTATTAAGCTAACAATACGCTGGGTTTTTTTTGCCTTCTAAACGCCCTGTTCAATCAACTTTTTACCAATTCATGTACCAACAACGCCATTTGACGTTTTAGATTTGGTATCATGATGGATTTTTTTGCAAGTCTGCTTTGGTGTCACAGTTTGCCAACCATGTGCTCTTGGTTTTTGTTATTGAGATTTTTACACAAACAACAAGCTTGTGTTTTTGGTCTTTATATTTGAAGTATCCTGGTTCGGTACGAGCTATAGACCTATTAATAATTTTTTCTGCAGCGAAAAATTATTGTTGTTTTTGGGTTTCTTAATAATTTTTTTTATTAATTATTAAAAGTTTTGTTGAGTTGAACAGGAAAAATTTAGAGACAACCGCCACAGCTTTTCTTATAGATCCATTTCGGAAGTTGCTAACTTCACTCATCAGAGAAATTTTGGCACGCATTGCTAACTATTAAGCTAACAATACGCTGGGTTTTTTTTGCCTTCTAAACGCCCTGTTCAATCAACTTTTTACCAATTCATGTACCAACAACGCCATTTGACGTTTTAGATTTGGTATCATGATGGATTTTTTTGCAAGTCTGCTTTGGTGTCACAGTTTGCCAACCATGTGCTCTTGGTTTTTGTTATTGAGATTTTTACACAAACAACAAGCTTGTGTTTTTGGTCTTTATATTTGAAGTATCCTGGTTCGGTACGAGCTATAGACCTATTAATAATTTTTTCTGCAGCGAAAAATTATTGTTGTTTTTGGGTTTCTTAATAATTTTTTTATTAATTATTAAAAGTTTTGTTGAGTTGAACAGGAAAAATTTAGAGACAACCGCCATAGCTTTTCTTATAGATCCATTTCGGAAGTTGCTAACTTCACTCATCAGAGAAATTTTGGCACGCATTGCTAACTATTAAGCTAACAATACGCTGGGTTTTTTTTGCCTTCTAAACGCCCGGTTCAATCAACTTTTTACCAATTCATGTACCAACAACGCCATTTGACGTTTTAGATTTGGTATCATGATGGATTTTTTTGCAAGTCTGCTTTGGTGTCACAGTTTGCCAACCATGTGCTCTTGGTTTTTGTTATTGAGATTTTTACACAAACAACAAGCTTGTGTTTTTGGTCTTTATATTTGAAGTATCCTGGTTCGGTACGAGCTATAGACCTATTAATAATTTTTTCTGCAGCGAAAAATTATTGTTGTTTTTGGGTTTCTTAATAATTTTTTTTATTAATTATTAAAAGTTTTGTTGAGTTGAACAGGAAAAATTTAGAGACAACCGCCATAGCTTTTCTTATAGATCCATTTCGGAAGTTGCTAACTTCACTCATCAGAGAAATTTTGGCACGCATTGCTAACTATTAAGCTAACAATACGCTGGGTTTTTTTTGCCTTCTAAACGCCCTGTTCAATCAACTTTTTACCAATTCATGTACCAACAACGCCATTTGACGTTTTAGATTTGGTATCATGATGGATTTTTTTGCAAGTCTGCTTTGGTGTCACAGTTTGCCAACCATGTGCTCTTGGTTTTTGTTATTGAGATTTTTACACAAACAACAAGCTTGTGTTTTTGGTCTTTATATTTGAAGTATCCTGGTTCGGTACGAGCTATAGACCTATTAATAATTTTTTCTGCAGCGAAAAATTATTGTTGTTTTTGGGTTTCTTAATAATTTTTTTTATTAATTATTAAAAGTTTTGTTGAGTTGAACAGGAAAAATTTAGAGACAACCGCCATAGCTTTTCTTATAGATCCATTTCGGAAGTTGCTAACTTCACTCATCAGAGAAATTTTGGCATGCATTGCTAACTATTAATCTAACAATACGCTGGGTTTTTTTGCCTTCTAAACGCCCTGTTCAATCAACTTTTTACCAATTCATGTACCAACAACGCCATTTGACGTTTTAGATTTGGTATCATGATGGATTTTTTTGCAAGTCTGCTTTGGTGTCACAGTTTGCCAACCATGTGCTCTTGGTTTTTGTTATTGAGATTTTTACACAAACAACAAGCTTGTGTTTTTGGTCTTTATATTTGAAGTATCCTGGTTCGGTACGAGCTATAGACCTATTAATAATTTTTTCTGCAGCGAAAAATTATTGTTGTTTTTGGGTTTCTTAATAATTTTTTTATTAATTATTAAAAGTTTTGTTGAGTTGAACAGGAAAAATTTAGAGACAACCGCCATAGCTTTTCTTATAGATCCATTTCGGAAGTTGCTAACTTCACTCATCAGAGAAATTTTGGCACGCATTGCTAACTATTAAGCTACACTGAAATAAAAAAGTTGAAAGTGCACATTGAAAGTAACATATCAAAACCACTTTCAAGCGATTGATGGTAATACTGTAAATATTACAGTATTTATTGTAAAATTGGCAGTAAAAACATGTGATTTTTGCATAATGATATGAGTCCACTTTAAAATTTACAGTAATTCATGTCACTATGATAGTATATTCGAAGAATGATAGGGGCTCACTTTCAAAATTTATATTACCCACTGTTGGACGAAAAATGACAGGGTTTACTATCAATTTGACGGCCGTTTACTGTAGATTTTTTTTTCAGTGTAACAATACGCTGGGTTTTTTTTGCCTTCTAAACGCCCTGTTCAATCAACTTTTTACCGATTCATGTACCAACAACGCCATTTGACGTTTTAGATTTGGTATCATGATGGATTTTTTTGCAAGTCTGCTTTGGTGTCACAGTTTGCCAACCATGTGCTCTTGGTTTTTGTTATTGAGATTTTTACACAAACAACAAGCTTGTGTTTTTGGTCTTTATATTTGAAGTATCCTGGTTCGGTACGAGCTATAGACCTATTAATAATTTTTTCTGCAGCGAAAAATTATTGTTGTTTTTGGGTTTCTTAATAATTTTTTTTATTAATTATTAAAAGTTTTGTTGAGTTGAACAGGAAAAATTTAGAGACAACCGCCATAGCTTTTCTTATAGATCCATTTCGGAAGTTGCTAACTTCACTCATCAGAGAAATTTTGGCATGCATTGCTAACTATTAATCTAACAATACGCTGGGTTTTTTTGCCTTCTAAACGCCCTGTTCAATCAACTTTTTACCAATTCATGTACCAACAACGCCATTTGACGTTTTAGATTTGGTATCATGATGGATTTTTTTGCAAGTCTGCTTTGGTGTCACAGTTTGCCAACCATGTGCTCTTGGTTTTTGTTATTGAGATTTTTACACAAACAACAAGCTTGTGTTTTTGGTCTTTATATTTGAAGTATCCTGGTTCGGTACGAGCTATAGACCTATTAATAATTTTTTCTGCAGCGAAAAATTATTGTTGTTTTTGGGTTTCTTAATAATTTTTTTATTAATTATTAAAAGTTTTGTTGAGTTGAACAGGAAAAATTTAGAGACAACCGCCATAGCTTTTCTTATAGATCCATTTCGGAAGTTGCTAACTTCACTCATCAGAGAAATTTTGGCACGCATTGCTAACTATTAAGCTAACAATACGCTGGGTTTTTTTTGCCTTCTAAACGCCCGGTTCAATCAACTTTTTACCAATTCATGTACCAACAACGCCATTTGACGTTTTAGATTTGGTATCATGATGGATTTTTTTGCAAGTCTGCTTTGGTGTCACAGTTTGCCAACCATGTGCTCTTGGTTTTTGTTATTGAGATTTTTACACAAACAACAAGCTTGTGTTTTTGGTCTTTATATTTGAAGTATCCTGGTTCGGTACGAGCTATAGACCTATTAATAATTTTTTCTGCAGCGAAAAATTATTGTTGTTTTTGGGTTTCTTAATAATTTTTTTTATTAATTATTAAAAGTTTTGTTGAGTTGAACAGGAAAAATTTAGAGACAACCGCCATAGCTTTTCTTATAGATCCATTTCGGAAGTTGCTAACTTCACTCATCAGAGAAATTTTGGCACGCATTGCTAACTATTAAGCTAACAATACGCTGGGTTTTTTTTGCCTTCTAAACGCCCTGTTCAATCAACTTTTTACCAATTCATGTACCAACAACGCCATTTGACGTTTTAGATTTGGTATCATGATGGATTTTTTTGCAAGTCTGCTTTGGTGTCACAGTTTGCCAACCATGTGCTCTTGGTTTTTGTTATTGAGATTTTTACACAAACAACAAGCTTGTGTTTTTGGTCTTTATATTTGAAGTATCCTGGTTCGGTACGAGCTATAGACCTATTAATAATTTTTTCTGCAGCGAAAAATTATTGTTGTTTTTGGGTTTCTTAATAATTTTTTTTATTAATTATTAAAAGTTTTGTTGAGTTGAACAGGAAAAATTTAGAGACAACCGCCATAGCTTTTCTTATAGATCCATTTCGGAAGTTGCTAACTTCACTCATCAGAGAAATTTTGGCATGCATTGCTAACTATTAATCTAACAATACGCTGGGTTTTTTTGCCTTCTAAACGCCCTGTTCAATCAACTTTTTACCAATTCATGTACCAACAACGCCATTTGACGTTTTAGATTTGGTATCATGATGGATTTTTTTGCAAGTCTGCTTTGGTGTCACAGTTTGCCAACCATGTGCTCTTGGTTTTTGTTATTGAGATTTTTACACAAACAACAAGCTTGTGTTTTTGGTCTTTATATTTGAAGTATCCTGGTTCGGTACGAGCTATAGACCTATTAATAATTTTTTCTGCAGCGAAAAATTATTGTTGTTTTTGGGTTTCTTAATAATTTTTTTATTAATTATTAAAAGTTTTGTTGAGTTGAACAGGAAAAATTTAGAGACAACCGCCATAGCTTTTCTTATAGATCCATTTCGGAAGTTGCTAACTTCACTCATCAGAGAAATTTTGGCACGCATTGCTAACTATTAAGCTACACTGAAATAAAAAAGTTGAAAGTGCACATTGAAAGTAACATATCAAAACCACTTTCAAGCGATTGATGGTAATACTGTAAATATTACAGTATTTATTGTAAAATTGGCAGTAAAAACATGTGATTTTTGCATAATGATATGAGTCCACTTTAAAATTTACAGTAATTCATGTCACTATGATAGTATATTCGAAGAATGATAGGGGCTCACTTTCAAAATTTATATTACCCACTGTTGGACGAAAAATGACAGGGTTTACTATCAATTTGACGGCCGTTTACTGTAGATTTTTTTTTCAGTGTAACAATACGCTGGGTTTTTTTTGCCTTCTAAACGCCCTGTTCAATCAACTTTTTACCGATTCATGTACCAACAACGCCATTTGACGTTTTAGATTTGGTATCATGATGGATTTTTTTGCAAGTCTGCTTTGGTGTCACAGTTTGCCAACCATGTGCTCTTGGTTTTTGTTATTGAGATTTTTACACAAACAACAAGCTTGTGTTTTTGGTCTTTATATTTGAAGTATCCTGGTTCGGTACGAGCTATAGACCTATTAATAATTTTTTCTGCAGCGAAAAATTATTGTTGTTTTTGGGTTTCTTAATAATTTTTTTTATTAATTATTAAATGTTTTGTTGAGTTGAACAGGAAAAATTTAGAGACAACCGCCATAGCTTTTCTTATAGATCCATTTCGGAAGTTGCTAACTTCACTCATCAGAGAAATTTTGGCACGCATTGCTAACTATTAAGCTAACAATACGCTGGGTTTTTTTTGCCTTCTAAACGCCCTGTTCAATCAACTTTTTACCAATTCATGTACCAACAACGCCATTTGACTTTTTAGATTTGGTATCATGATGGATTTTTTTGCAAGTCTGCTTTGGTGTCACAGTTTGCCAACCATGTGCTCTTGGTTTTTGTTATTGAGATTTTTACACAAACAACAAGCTTGTGTTTTTGGTCTTTATATTTGAAGTATCCTGGTTCGGTACGAGCTATAGACCTATTAATAATTTTTTCTGCAGCGAAAAATTATTGTTGTTTTTGGGTTTCTTAATAATTTTTTTATTAATTATTAAAAGTTTTGTTGAGTTGAACAGGAAAAATTTAGAGACAACCGCCATAGCTTTTCTTATAGATCCATTTCGGAAGTTGCTAACTTCACTCATCAGAGAAATTTTGGCACGCATTGCTAACTATTAAGCTAACAATACGCTGGGTTTTTTTTGCCTTCTAAACGCCCGGTTCAATCAACTTTTTACCAATTCATGTACCAACAACGCCATTTGACGTTTTAGATTTGGTATCATGATGGATTTTTTTGCAAGTCTGCTTTGGTGTCACAGTTTGCCAACCATGTGCTCTTGGTTTTTGTTATTGAGATTTTTACACAAACAACAAGCTTGTGTTTTTGGTCTTTATATTTGAAGTATCCTGGTTCGGTACGAGCTATAGACCTATTAATAATTTTTTCTGCAGCGAAAAATT
Organism: Sphenella marginata; assembly: GCA_951509765.1. Lineage (NCBI taxonomy): Eukaryota > Metazoa > Arthropoda > Insecta > Diptera > Tephritidae > Sphenella > Sphenella marginata. The sequence continues at coordinate 29,322,158 of OX608078.1, read as the reverse complement.
ATTGTTGTTTTTGGGTTTCTTAATAATTTTTTTATTAATTATTAAAAGTGTTGTTGAGTTGAACAGGAAAAATTTAGAGACAACCGCCATAGCTTTTCTTATAGATCCATTTCGGAAGTTGCTAACTTCACTCATCAGAGAAATTTTGGCACGCATTGCTAACTATTAAGCTAACAATACGCTGGGTTTTTTTTGCCTTCTAAACGCCCTGTTCAATCAACTTTTTACCAATTCATGTACCAACAACGCCATTTGACGTTTTAGATTTGGTATCATGATGGATTTTTTTGCAAGTCTGCTTTGGTGTCACAGTTTGCCAACCATGTGCTCTTGGTTTTTGTTATTGAGATTTTTACACAAACAACAAGCTTGTGTTTTTGGTCTTTATATTTGAAGTATCCTGGTTCGGTACGGGCTATAGACCTATTAATAATTTTTTCTGCAGCGAAAAATTATTGTTGTTTTTGGGTTTCTTAATAATTTTTTTATTAATTATTAAAAGTTTTGTTGAGTTGAACAGGAAAAATTTAGAGACAACCGCCATAGCTTTTCTTATAGATCCATTTCGGAAGTTGCTACCTTCACTCATCAGAGAAATTTTGGCAAGCATTGCACTAGCAGGGAACCCGGCGTTGCTCGGGATGTTAGTAGTTCATAAAATTCTGATACCCTCACTTGGGAAGACAATTTACGGGCAGAGAAGGTTCAGAACAATATTTTTTTCCCACGTTCTATCCCGTTAATGTCTACGGCAACCAACTAAAGTAAAGGCGTTTTTTAATAGACTAACTTAGACATTTTGTCATCTCCTTTCCATTGGATTTTTTAGTTGTGCCTAAACATTCCCCAAGTCATCCCGAGTCATTTTTTCAAAGAAATTCCTAATATACAGACACAACTTTTCTAGAGTTTTTGTAGTATAGATAAACCGCAATATCGAAAAGTGAAAGAAAAATTAAAGCTGTGGCCATGCCCTTCGTCAGCTAGTATGTAATGAAGAAAGAATATTTATGTTTTTCAAAACTCTTATTGAACTAAGTAAAATATTTCCAAATAGATAAAAAGAAAAAACTTTTATGTATTTTTATTTCGGTTTTAAAAAAAAAGTAAATGAGTAATAGGGCAACATATGCGAATCCATACAAAAAAAATGTAGTACAATTTGAACGAAAAAAGTAAGATTTTTGGTGGATTTAGTACAATTCATGAAATGTCATTTCCCTACCCTGCCTTCAGCCATTTTTGAATAAATGCGCGAAATACTCATACATAAATTTTGAGTACTGGATGTATTGAGTGTTTTAATTGTAGCTTTTTTTACTCCCACTGCTTGCAGCGAACTTATGGCTTAAGCAGATACAGTACGTCAGCGTCGACGTATCCGTCATACGTACAAATTGCGTCGAGCGTCTGCTTGTTTGTGTGAATATGTGTGTGCTACCCTACATTCACATGCATCGTTATACGGTGGCGCTCAAATTTTTGTAGCTGTGCTAGCTGAGTACAAAAATAGAGTAAATAGAGAGCAATATGTGGCAAAGATGACTAGATACGAAACTTCGCGCTCTCTGAGAGCGCTCAAAAAGTGGTCATTTTTTATAACATTTTCCAATGATGCCAGTATGGTGAAAAAAAATATCGGCATTTTGAGTAGCTTCTTAGGAATTTTGCAATTCCCACATACCAAGAGGTGTGCAAAAAGGTGCTATCGAATTAATTTTTGAATTTGTCTTGCTCGGAACGTATAAAATGAGACAAGATATATAAAATAAAATATATGAAATAAGAAATAATTCATAATATAAAGTTAAAATTTCCAAGATTTCTTAAAATAAGGTAAAATCCTTAATGATGTACATTTCGTAATGAAATTGAACATGGTAATGGAAATAATATGACTTCAAATAAAAATAATTATAATTAAAATAAATATTTGAAAATAATACAAAAAGAAAAGGCGTATTGTTTGTAACCTTTTTTTTATACCTGTAAATCACTCAAATGCGTAAAAAAAATATGATTTTCTACATATATTTTCTGCAGTTATTTTCTTTCATACTTTACGTATTTTTTCTCAATCGTGCGATATTTTAAGTTTATCGAAATGTTTACTTGTTTGAGTTTCCCAAATTTAGTGCGTTTTCTCTTTCTGGCTCCTCATTGTTTATGTATCTAATGTCAGAAGGTCCTCGATTGTGTAGTATTGCCAACTAGCGCACACATAAAAAACTAGGCAACACTGCATAATCGAGGACCGAAATGAGAGAGTTTCGTATCAAGTCATCTTTGAATATGTGGTCTGTTGATGCTCTCTAAGCACAAACGACTGAATGGTAAAGCGTCCAAGCAAAGATGGGTTTTCATACAAAATTTATTTGAATTAAAAAAGTTTTTAATAACATTTTTATTTAAAAACAAATATCTATGGTCCGTTTCTGGCTAGATTATGATACATTAATATTTGAAAGAAAAAAATCGGGCCAGTGGATCGGCTGTTTAGCTTTAACAAAATTTCGAGTTTGAATTTTATATAATAGTATAGATATGCTGATACCCACATAAATATTTATTTAAATTTATTTAAGAAAAAAAATTTCATAGGTTCCTCCCTAAAAATTAGTATATCTTTTTTGTTTGTGGTCCGATTTTGATAAAACAAAGTGCAGATCCCTTTCGAAGCTTCAAGCAGTATATTTGTGAAAGTCTCATCAAAATCCATTGCTTAGACAAACAGACAGACAATAATTTTAAAAATGGATCAGATGAACTCTATAGCATTCCCCAGGTCATCCCCAGTCATCTTTTCAAAGAAATTTTCAATGTACAGACACGACCCTTCTAGAGATTTATTATAGTATAGATATGCTGATACCCACATAAATATTTATTTAAATTTATTTAAGAAAAAAAATTTCATAGGTTCCTCCCTAAAAATTAGTATATCTTTTTTGTTTGTGGTCCGATTTTGATAAAACAAAGTGCAGATCCCCTTCTAAGCTTCAAGCAGTATATTTGTGAAAGTCTCATCAAAATCCATTGCTTAGTTTCCGAGATCCTTAAGTTCAAACAGACAAACAGACAGACAATAATTTTAAAAATGGATCAGATGAACTCTATAGTATTCCCCAGGTCATCCCCAGTCATCTTTTCCAAGAAATTTTCAATGTACAGACACGACCCTTCTAGAGATTTATTATAGTATAGATAGATAGATAGATAGATATGCTGATACCCACATAAATATTTATTTAAATTATTTAAAGTATTTCATGTTTTCAGTTTGAAGTATCCAAGGGAATCTCTCTTGATTTGGACATTTCTACAACAAGAAATTTATCAAATTAATACTCCTTTTGACGTAGTAAGCTCCTCCGTAGTTTAATTCTCACATAATATTTCCTTAATTGCTAAAAAATGAATTTTTTTCAATGTTTCGTTTGTAACGAAAATCTTGCAGAAATGCATGAGTTATTCAGACACTTCAAATTAGTTCATGGGCTTAATAAGTGAATATCAGTGTAATTATGAGAATTGCTTGCAGCTTTTTTTAAACTCTTCAGCATATCAAAAAGCATTTCGAACATGAGCCACCAACTAAAAAATTTAAAATTGTTGTTCAATCTTCATATCCAGAGCGGACAGACGAAATAATTTCAGAATTAGTTTCCGATGACTTAAGCTTACCATCCACAAGCAATAATTTACAAACAAATTCTTTTGACTTTTCCATTTACCAAAAAAAAATTATTTCTGTATGTGAAAATTTTATAATAGATTTGCATTCTAAAGCCACCTTAAGCAGAAAAGACGTTTTGAGCATCCAAAACAATGTTTCAATTTTAAAAATTATAATTGAACCTATTAAAATTCCGAATATAAACTCCAAACTTGACAGCAACTTAAAAAATTATTTAAATTTTTGTGAAAATCCGTTCAAAGAAATAAGCACAGAATACAGATTCTTTAAAAGTATTGTGGAATCCAATAAATTTGCTAAGCCTATTTTTTTCGATGTAAACAATGAAATAACTGAAATAATTTGGAATGGAAACCCAACTTTAGGCCCAAGTAATGTCAGGGGCTGCATTATGCCATTATCATTTCAATTCAAAAAATTGTTCGAATTACCTTCAATTTTTCAAAATGTTTGTCATAACACAGAAGAATTATTAAAATCAAATGAGATTGGACATTGTGTTAATTCACTTTTATACAAGCGTAAGATTGCTACGTGTAAAGACAAAATAGTCATACCATTCTACATTTACTTGGACGACTTCGAAATAAACAACCCGTTGGGAAGTCATGCTGTTGTTGATTCGATATGTGGTATTTATTATAATTTTCCGACTTTGCCACAACAGATATTGTCCAAACTCGACTTCATTTTTCTAGCTGCATATTTCAAAAGTAAGGAGCAAAAAACTTACGGCAATGATCTTTTTTTTCGACCGTTAATCGATGAATTAAAAAAGCTTAAAGAAGGAATTGTTATTGAAACCCAGGATGGTTCACGCAGAATTCATTTTTTTCTTTCGAACATATTAGGGGACAGCTTAGGTCTGAATGTAGTTTTGGGATTAACGGCTTCCTTTAATTCAAATCATTACTGCAGGTTTTGTAATAGAACTAAAGCTGAAATGCAATATGATGCAGTGGAGCATTCGAATGCATTAAAGAATAGAGAAAACTACTTAGCTGCTTTAGAAACAAATGACATTAAACTAACGGGAATTAAATGTTACTGCTTGTTCAATGATCTAATTTCTTTTCATGGCACTGAAAATTTATCTGCAGATATTGCGCATGATCTGTATGAAGGAGTATGCAATTACGACTTATGCGAAATTCTACTTCATTTCATATCCAAAAAAATATTTCACCATCGAGAATTTTAACCATGGCGTATATAGAAAGGTGGAAGCACGGCGAAAAATACAAAATGTCCATGTATTTTGCTGTTGCACTTTCGTGAGGTGTTCAATGTCAAAATGTGAATTTGCTTTTTGTTGAAATATTGTTTACATTTACACAAAACAAAGAAAAATGTATTCCAAAAGTATTTAATTACCGTGAAAAGTGTTTTACCCCAAAAATTAGAGGCCAGGAATATATCTGCATTAGTGATATAAATATATACGTGCGATTATGTTTCATTCCGACATATACATGGTATGGTTGGCTATCGCGCCCAGGAAAAATCCACCCATAGAAGCGTACTGTGGAGTTAATGCCAATAATCCTAAGTGCAAGTAGGATGACCGCATTATCAAAGTAGCCAAATAAAGTTGGCAATAAAAGTTCAAGTGCAACATGAATTGGTGTGGGCATTGTAATAAGATGGTAATCGTTAACGTGGGCTACCGAGCGCTAAAACACAAACAAAAATGTCGGGACAGGTATCAGGAGACGCGTTTTGGTCCCAGGAGCATGAACATAACCCCGCTGAACCAATATTTTTATTAGATTGCGAGATATTTGAAATCAAACCTGAGGGTTATTTTTTTTAAAGCGTAGCTGAAGGGAGTGCGAGTGCTAAAACGGATTCTTAATGCGAGCGTGATGCAAGGTATTCATGTGCAGAACACCTTTTTGCATACGAGGCCTTCGGCCGCACTTCAAAAAAATAACCCTCAGCCGGTTTCAACACTTTTGCACTTTTCGGATTCTTGTTGCAGAGGTCAAAGCGCGCCTTTTGATTCCTCTGAAATGTAAAATGTATAATGAGAAAGCATGTAGTATGACAACATGCATATGAACATGCTTATTATAACAGCTTTTTTATTATAATAATAAATTCGTAATACAAACATGTTTACAGCATAACAATTTTGTTCATTTTGACCTTTTTGGTGGCCCTTAAAAGGACCGTTTGTTACGTCTCGTTGTGACTATAGAACAAGTTTGATCTCTTTGAATTTTATTGGTGGCCCTTAAAAGGACCGTTTGTTACGTCTCGTTGTGACTATAGAACAAGTTTGATCTCTTTGAATTTTCTTTGGTGGCCCTTAAAAGGGCCGTTTGTTGTTACGTCTGGTCGTGTTAATATCATAACACTTTCACCTATTATATGCAAGAAGAAAGAAGAATTATAACACAGAAATAACACCTTAATTAGTTAAGTAACTTACTACATATAATTACAAGATTATTTTGATATATTTGCTTCCACCCATAATTCTTTGTTTGGCTTTCTTTACCTTTAGACGCTTATTCAAATTTCGTACACGAAAATGTATGCGGCATTTGAAAAAGAAGCGCTTAACAGCTTCTGGCAGATCGACTTCCGTGCTTTGTTCGAGCATGTGTTGCTTTAAGCGTTTGCAATGCACTATTTCCATTGCATTTACATTGTGGAAAATAGATTCTAACCTTTTTACGGCTTGCAAAAAACTTGGAGACGGTTTCTTCAAATATCCCTTGGATACCTGGTCCACCCAAGTTAGCGTATTCTCCTTGTTTTCATATTCTTCAAGGTTCATCTTCTTGATCATATAACCTGAAATATACTCAAGAGCGTCCTCGTGAAGAATTCCGCAATCTTCCACTTAACTTGTGGTAAGCGGTCAAAATCGCTCAGGCGGTTAGATGGCCATTTAAAGAAGAAGAAGCGCGTCAATGGCTGGCTCCATCTCTACGTCAGGTGCATCCGGCGCTGTTAGATTTCAGGGATCTAGTACGGGTTGTGTGTCAAGTTCGGGTTGCCGGTTAAGTAGCGCATGCGTGTCTTCAGGATTTATCCAAGCAGTCTTGTCGCTTTCCACATTTCCTGTATTATTTAACAGCTCGGTATTTCGTGCTGTAAATAAAGTTGTATTAAAAACTAGTAAGGAAGTCTAAGTTCGGGTGTAACTGAACATTAAATACCTAGTAGTGATCTGTTTTGGTATCCTAATTTACTCAGGTCTATTTTAATATGTACATACCTGAAAATTTGTTATAAAGGCAACTGATTGTCTTCGAAAAAAACATTTCTATTGTAAGTGGTAAATTAAACTATCACTAAATAACAAAATATAAATAGCTTTCCCAATGTTCATGAAAGGTATGAAAATAAAAAATATTAATAAAAAAAAGGCAGTAGGGTGCTAACTACTTGTCCGTATATTTTGCGTAATTTTTGGCAGGAGTATACTACAGGGTGGCGCAAAAGTAATCTACCGATCTTTTTTGGCTGTAATTAAAAAAAAAATTAAAAACTTTGATTCTTCTTGTGGATTATTTTTATTTGGTCTTTTAATTTTTTTTACATCAAGTCGAGAATATGATGTCATGTAAATGGCCGCCGCCACAGTTGATTGTCATTTGAGCCCTTTTTATGGCATTTTCCATCACTTTGGCAGCGATAGGTCCTCACATTCTTGACGGATATTGTCTTTAAGAGCTGCAAGAGTCTGAGGCTTGTTGACATAGACCCGCGACTTCAAAAAGCCCCACAAAAATAAATCTGGAGCGGTCAAATCAGGCGATCTTGCTGGCCAATGCAAATCGCCAAAACGGGAGATTAGGCGCCCGGGAAATGCATCCTTCAGCATATCGGTTGTGGCACGTGCAGTGTGTGCTGTTGCACCGTCTTGTTGGAACCACATGTTTTCCAATCCCAATTCATCAATTTGCGGCAAAAAGAACTCGTTGATCATTGCTCTGTAGCGCTCACCATTCACAGTAACCGTTTGGTCCGCGACCGAAGGTCCGATGACTCCTCCAGCGAAAACAGCACACCATACAGTGACTTTGAGCGGGTGTAATGGCTCTTCGTGGGTTACACGCGGATTTTCAGTGCCCCAGAAGCGAGAATTTTGCTTATTTACGTACCCACTAAGATGGAAAGGGGCCTCATCACTCATGATTATTTTTGATGAAAAATCATCTTCCTCTTCAAGTCAGCAATATTCCGCGTTCTGGAGCAGTGTAGCGTAACATTGTTTATTAAGGTGTATTTTGCGTGTGTTTACTACACAAATGTCAAAACAGAATTGATTTTAGGGGCCAATCGCAAAATTTATAGCATTTTATGATAGGAAGATTACTTTTGCGCCAACTTGTATATACTATTGGGAAGCATGTCACTAACTTACATTGAAATACCTTTATGAAATTTCAAGCAATTGCTTTTGAAAATAGCTTACCTTTTATGCTAAAAAGTGGGCGGCGCCACGCCTACTTCAACAAAATCCACAAAATTTTTATACAGTTCAGTTTTGCTTAAAAAGCTTGTTAAGTGTGTAAAATCTTATTTATATAACTTATACAATTAAGGAAATATCGCGATTTTAATTTTACGAAGAAATTTTTTAGAACTGTGTTCAAAAAGTGGGCGTGTCCGTTCACCAATTTTGTTTATTTTTACAGCAAAGAGTTAGCTTTATATGTTGAACAATTTCTCTAAATATCGTTTCAATAAGTAAATTTTTACCGGAGTTATCTCATGAAAAGTTTTTTGGAATAATAATCCCCCATAAAGGGGCTGGGCCACGCCCATTTTACAAACATTTTGTGCTTTCGACTGTCTTTGCCCACGAAACATTAGAGGTGAAATAGAAATGATATACAAGTAGTTTAAGCAAAGTTATAGCATATTCAATATATCTATGATCCTTTTAAAAATCTTTCGTATAAAATTGGGCGTGGACCTAACCCGATTTCAATAATTTTTTTTCGAAATATTGCTTGTATTAATATAAATATCTGTGCTGAATTTTATTTTGCTATCTTGAGCGGTTTTTGATTTATGACTAATAATATTTCCAAATTTGACTTAATCAAAAGTGGGCGGTGCCACGCCCGTTTTTAAAAATTTCTTCAAAAATTTATTTTTTGCTTTAACGCTAAAGTGCACACCAAATTTTATCCTTATAGGTGTATTATGTACTGAATAATCACTCTTTTGGTATTTTCGAAAATATTATATATATAGAAAGTGAGCGTGGCTTTTAACCGATTTTGCCTATTTCACTGGTTTACAGCGAAAATGCACCAGAGACGCCGTAGTGAAATTCCTTTGTAAAATCACCTCCTAATTCCGAAAATCAAGGTTATTTTTACTTGAATGGTACCGTTTTTGAGATATTTACGATTTACCGTTATTTCAAAAAACAAAAAAGATGGCTCCACTTAATCGTGTATATCTCAACAAATTGAGCTATTCGAAAACGGTTTGAAAAATTTAAAAGCTTATAAAATTTACTACAATCAGTACATACAACACTTTTTGCTAGGTCCTGCAGATTCAAACATAGTGAACAATCATTACGGATTTTTTAAATTTTTTTTGTAAAAATATAAAAAAATGTGTACTTTGCGAGGAAGCATCTCGAAAACTTTTTGTTTTTTTGCAGATATTTTTTCTCCCCTCTAAGCTCTGTTTTATTACAAAAAAAATAAGCTATCAGTGAACAAAATCGATGAACTAATACAAAAGTTATAAGCATTCAAGTAAATATATCCATTTAATGCTTAAGTACCCTACTGGTACATATGTGTTAGTATTCGTATATCAGTTAGTTAGCAGGTTGATTTTCGAAAAGTTATTAGATACAAAAAGCTGTTAGTGTCGTTTTCTCAAACCTAGGTACATTTTAAACAAGAGCATATTTTTGAGGCAGGTAGTGTTTTCTTTGTAGAACTAGGGAACCTTTTTGTTTAGGTAGGCTTGAATTTTTACTGGATCTAAGTATAAATAAGAGTACATGCGCCTTGTTCCTTCATAATATCTGCAAGGCTCGCCGGATACTGTTCAGTTTATAATTGCAGTTTATAACCCGTCATTTACTTAAAAATAAAAAATGAATAAGTTTGAGTGTACAAATGATCCAGATATGTTCTGTTTCATCTGCGGTCAATTTATTCTTAAAAGTATGAGACGTGTGTTTTCAAATCCTTTGAAAGTTACATACTATAAGTGTTTTGGAATTGAGCCTAAAAACCATGGACACCGAACACTGTGTGCACCACATGCCGAGTCGAATTGATTTCTTCGGAAACCGGAACAAAAAGGTACGTTGTAAAAATTAGGAATTTGTTCCCTTTTAATGCATAGCTGACTAATTTCTGAAACTATCTATTTAGGCGACGTGTGAAATTTATTACACCAATGAAGTGGAGGGAACCAACTTGTCATTCAACGGACTGCTATATTTGTACTACAAAAGTACTTGGGGTTGGAAAGTCCAGAAAAGTAACCTATGCTCCACATCAGGCTCGGCCTTATCAAAAACTTTGTGAAGGCTTTGGACAAAGAAGGCGAAGCTTTTCATCATTTGAAGGCAATCTTCCCAGAGATTTCAGAAGCAAAAATAAAGGTAGGCATTTTTGTGGGACCGCAAATAAGGAAAATGATGACCAATAACCATTTCATAGAACTATTGTCACCAGTGGAGGCAGCAGCGTGGGATTCTTTTGAAAAGTTCGTTACTTCTTTTTTAGGCAAACACAAAAGTCCTAACTACGAGATGATAGTGAACGACTTAATCAAAAACTATGCGGAAATGGGTAAATAAAAAAACATATTATAATAAATTATATATTACATAAATTTACATGAGAATATATAGCCATAAATCTGAATTCATCGTCCAGTTCCGAACAAACAAGAACGGGAAAAATATAAACAAAAAATTTGTTCTGAATTGAAAGATAAATCCAGCCTAAGAAAATTATATACTAATGTGTCACTTATGTATTTATCTAATTTACTTTTTTATTTTCTTTCAGGAGTAAATATGTCTTTTAAAATTCATTTCTTACACTCCCACTTAAATTTTTTCCAGAAAAATCTTGGCGACGAAAGTGACGAGCATGTCGAAAGGTTTCACCAGCAAATGGAAGTGATTGAAAGTCGGTATCAAGGATTCTGGGATGTCGCTATGATGGGCGACTACTGTTGGTTTCTCATAAGAGAAACCGATCCTAATCTAAATAAGCGTCAAAATAAGACACATAACTTTTTCAATTATAAAATAAGATCATAGAGTTAAGACAGAACCATATGTACATATGCTATTATTTGTAGGGTACTTAAGTATTAAATGGATATATTTACTTGAATGCTTATAACTTTTGTATTAGTTCATCGATTTTGTTCACTGATAGCTTGTTTTTTTTGTAATAAAACAGAGCTTAGAGAGGAGAAAAAATATCTGCAAAACAACAAAAAGTTTTCGAGATGCTTCCTCGCAAAGTACAAATTTTTTTATATTTTTACAAAAAAAATTTAAAAAATCCGTATTGATTGTTCACTATGTTTGAATCTGAAGGACCTAGCAAAAAGTGTTTTATGTACTGATTATAGTAAATTTTATAAGCTCACAAATTTTTTAAACCGTTTTCGAATAGCTCAATTTGTTCTTGAGATATACACGATTAAGTGGAGCCATCTTCTTTGTTTTTTGAAATAACGGTAAATCGTAAATATCTCAAAAACGGTACCATTCAGTAAAAATAACCTTGAGTTTCGGAATTAGGAGGTGATTTTACATAGGAATTTCACTATGGCGTCTCTGGTGCAGAAAAAAAGTTGGAATTTGTGATCCAGTGTTTTCAATAGCGCTCCGAGATAAGTAAAAAGGAACCTGCATACCAAATTTCTTTGAGATATCTAAAGATTTACTCAAGTTATCGTGTTTACAGACGGACGGACGGACATGGCTCAATCAATTTCTCTTTTCCTCCTGAACATTTTGATATACATAAGTCAATATCTATCTCGATTCGTTTATGCCGTTACATACTAGTTAATATAACTTGTGTGCGAAGCACTACTAGGTATAATAAAAGTGATGTTGTAATGTAGTTACCTAAGATATATTTCCGCAGACGGTATTTGAATTCCTTTGGAGTTGGATGGTCATTCAAAAAACCTTTACTTCGTATGGCTCTAAAGAAGTGCTCTAATATATCTTGGTTAAGTCTAGATGTGAGTATGTATTCCACATTTGAACTTGTGTGCATTTATTCGTAAAGCATAACGAGTGCGCGATTTGTCTGCAGTACCCCTTTCTGGAAAGGCTGAAGGCATGTCTTGTTTGGAACTATTAATGACGACATAAAATCGTTCATTTGCGTCAAAACTTCCAATTGCTTGGGGAAAACTCTTCCCAAAGGTTCCTTTAGAAAAGGCAATTGAAATAATGTCTAATTAAAATATTAATGCTCTCATGGTATACCTTTCCAGGGTACGCAAAAGTATCAATTCTTGAATTTAGGACGTCGAACCAATCGTTGACAAGCTTGATGAAATCAGCTGTCTCCGTTGGCTGAATTAAATCAAAACCCAATGAATAGCAGCGCTTGATCGCATTAGCAGTCGTGTTTGACATTAATTGGGCTGCTAGTTTAACTTTTTGTCTTCCTGGAATTTTTAATCAATTGTATAAGCATGTGGCATTGCTAAAATTTACATACCTATTCCTTTAACAGAAATATGCTCTTCAGAAAGTTTAAAAACAATAGAAGCATCGGATTTTGAAGTGTGTTCCAACAATTGTGAAATTGTTCGCGCCGTTAAAATACGCCCATTCCATATTAACCCGCTGTCTAGGAAACGATTCCTTATAAGCTTTACCAAATGTGGGGCGTCCGCGAACACAAATCCTTTTGCTTCTTTCAAGGCAGGATTGGGGAACCACGGCTTTTCTGAAAATGTATAGAGATATACGTCTTTAACTACTCCCAACATATTCATAGTATGAGTATTTTACCCTCAGTTACACTTAAAGTCCTCCAAAGCTTGCAATTGGTTGGGCCAATGCCGCTTACTACAGCCACTACTGTAAAGACAATATTTTCAAGTGCCACAACGATTGAGTTTAAAATGTCCGCTGTCATTTGGCAGTCGAAATCGTAAAATATTGGTTGCTTCCACGATTTCATCAATCCGCGTACAATGGCAACTTGTACGTAGTTGGCTGGCTTCCTCACGTAATCTTCCACCTGGTCATACTCGTATGATTCTGCTACCTTCATTTCGTCAAATGAAACAACGCATACTTTTCCCTTTCTACTCAAAGAAGACATCGATTTCATGGACTCGAGGGATGTTTGTAAGATTCCGTCGCTAATTTCCGCTTTACGGGACCAACGCTGTAGGGTTGAAACATGAGGGAGTGGATAGCCCTTTTCATACAAGTGGTTGTATGCCCTTGGTGCAGCCGCGTGTAAACATATGGCGTTGGAAATATCTTTCCATGACCATTTTATGTTACGATCTATAAAAAATCGATACTTTTTAAATTCGAATCTTTGGCCCAACAAGTAAAACTTACCTGGCAGCAGCATCTTTCGTATTTGTCCTTCAGTAAATATTTTTTTCAGGCTGTTCACAATCGCGTTGGACTCTTCAAGCTGACGTTGTAAATCCTTATTTTGCTCCTCCAAGACCTTCATGCCTTTCTTTAAGTCGGAAATTTCAGATTTCTCTAGCTTATCGAAAACAGTACAACTGAAGAAATTTCTTTCAAATTAATACATAATATCATCACACAAAAGGTTTTCACAAACACTTACTCAGTTTGTGTATGACACTGCTCAACACTTACTGCACTCGTCTGAGTTTGGTCGTCCACACAAAGGTGTTCACTTGTCACTACCAGGGTATTTGACAAGTCAAAGCTGGAATCATTCAAATATTCCGTGTTTGGAAACTCTATGTCCGGTCTTTAAAATTAAATTAACTTTAATAATTTTTCCAAACTAATGCTACATTGACTTACTGAGCACAATTGGTGTCCATAGTCAAGGTTTCTTGCAAATTTATTGTTGACGCACTCGTCGATGGAAGATTTGGGATTGCTATTGGCAGCAATCGTGCCTTGTTTCCACCGCAAATGATCACATCCTTGGAGAAGTGATCCCCGCACACAAAAGCCTTGGGCTGAATTGCATCCGATATTTCTTTTCCCACAACAACCACTTTCTATCATCACGTGGAACTTGAAAAAAAGGTCCCGTGCCACGTTCATTTTTTTTGGAGCAAATTGCACACTTTCCCATAATGTTTCACACAAGAAAAGATTACTTTTTATTTGTTTCAAAAATTACGCTTTGAAATTTTTTCAATTTAATTTCACTTCAAACCAATGACATTTCAATTCGCTTTAAATTTGACACTAAACCTTCCACCGAAAAAAAAAACTTGAACAATCAGCTGTTCTAATGACACAACCTTTCTAATTAAGCCATGATTTTAACTACAGGAAACAAATGTTTAATTACGGCGCTACCGAAATAGATAATTTCTCCCCACCTTTGGACTTACAAAATTTGAAAAATAAAAACTGCAGCCAGCGAAATGAAGACATTTGTGCACCTTCTTCCTATTATGATAGGTGACCTTATTCCCGTAAATGATGAAGTTTGGATTTTTTTGCTCAATTTATTGAAAATTATTGATATTGTTAGTTCAAGTGCTTTTGATAATGCTTTGCTCGAGAAACTCAGTTGTACAATAAAAATGCATAATGAACAATTTGTTATTTTATTTAAAAAGCCGTTAAAACCAAAATTTTATTTCTTAACGCATTATCCCACTATTATCAAAAATTCAGGGCCACTGAAACATCTAGAAAGTCTTCGATTTGAATCTAAACATAAACAATCGAAAACATATGCAAGAAATATAACTTCAAGAAAGAATATTACTTTTTCGTTAAGTTTGAAAACATCATTAAAGTTTACATCATTCTTAAACAAATATAGGGACGGTCTGCCAAACGATATAGAAATTCGAAACACGTTCAAATTTAGTATTGAAAAAAGTGAATTTTTCAATAAAATTCTGAATTACAACAATATCAAACATAAATTTACTAATAATTTATCAATGCAATCTTTGGTTTACAAGGGTACTGAATATATAAGAGTGGTTATTTTGTTACGCAAACTTCTAAACATCAGGTTGAATTATTTAAAATTAACAAAATTCTGCTTAGCAATGAAAAAATTCCATATGTTATAGCAACAAAGTATGATTTAATTAGTTACATCGAACATTATCAATCTTATGAGGTATGTAGGTGAGCCACAGTCTTCCGAAATTTTAAATATTTGTTTTTTTACTGGGCCGCCGATCCATATTTATTATAACAATAATGGGACAAGATTAATAAGAAATACAACATTTTGAATAAAAATATCTGTTCCTAAACTTTTTTTATAATAATTCCATTTATAAAAATTACATTTATAAGAATTTAATTCAAATGAACTGTTATAATTTATCTTTAAATAGATTATTATACATTAAAAACAAATTATTATATACTACAAATTGGATTTTATATTTAATTTTGTATACTGTGGGGTTGATAGTGGCCATATCAAATAATGAAAGTAAAATACTGTGGGATTGATAGTAGCCATATCAAATAATGAAAGTAAAATACTGTGGGATTGATATTGGCAATGTCAATTAATGATATGAGTCCACTTTCAAATTTACAGTAATTCATGTCAATATGATAGTATATTCGAAGAATGATAGGGACTCACTTTCAAAATTTATATTACCCACTGTTGGACGAAAAATTACAGGGTTTACTATCAATTTGACGGCCTTTTACTGTAGATTTTTATTTCAGTGTAAGCAATCTTCAGATTTTTGATCTGTTGCACTTTCTTTGCCTAACTCGTATCCTGCTATTCATATCAGTATACTGTTACCATGTCATTGTTGTGAACATTTACATTTTTTTTTTGTTAAATTTTTATTTTTTCAATCCAATTTACTCAGTTTGTATATGACGAAGAAATTTAATTTTTTTTGTATAGAAATGTTCTTAGCATTCTTATTTTATTTTTAATTGTAATCTTTCATTAATATTTGTAGCTAAATTAAGTAATCTTAAGGTTTCAGCTATTTCTTTTAGCTTTCTAACCTGTTTACCGCCTCGTTTCCTTTTGTGCATTATTTTTACAGGGGTGGGAATTTTAGGAGTTTCCTGCTTTTTAATAAGCTTCCCTGCAAGAAGGCTAGCATGTATATAGCATGTGATATAGCTGCCAGGCCTACCCCAGCTCTCAATGAAAGTTTCTATCAGTTTCTTAAAGGCGAATTGACAATCCTTCCCTAAAACCATGTGTACATGTGAACTCTGGTCTCTCTTTTACAATTGCTTACCCACTCACTCTAGTTCATTTGCAATGCGAATGTGTTAGTGTAAACACATTTTCTTTATGTGTATTCGTGCATGGGGTAGACAGGTTTTGCTGGGTTATTCCTTCGCCGATACTCCTCTATAGTGATCGGTGTAGGACCTTGCTTTGCTGAGCTACGACTCTTCAGGATTTGTTTAGAGATTATTATAAATTGTTTAATAGTATCGTGACATTTCTTGAAAATTCTGTCAAATTTTTCATGAGTCTTCATTTCTTGCATTTTTTTATGAGATCTCCGTTTTTTCATGAATTTGCCTAACTGAATCTGTATTTAATTTGTATAAGTATTTTCTTTTATATTCAAACTATTTTATTCATTTTTTTGCCCAAGCAAAATGAATTGCTCCTCGCTTAGCAGCCGTGAGGCGTGCTCAAATTATTATAAATTTTTCTTAAATTTACTCTAAGCTTTGCTGCCAGTCACGACTGTTTTATTGCCTTCAAGTTATGAGGTATTCCACTCTTTATAAATCATGCTGCCGGTCGGGACGTTTTTTATTCACTATTCCACTCTTTTTATGCCCATAAAGAACTCGCCGGGCGTGCTAAGTTTACGAATTTTTTATCAGCCATATATGGAGATTTCGTGAAAAGCACGTATGTATCCTCATGCAGAGATGTGGTGTCCTCTCATCCGTCCCAAATGTTCAGTTGAAACGCCATCCTCTATCCTGTTTAGTATATTTTAGTCCTTGTAAATATCCTATTCAAAGCAAAATTTAAGCGTTTTGCGTTAATGCAACACTGGCAGGATCGCCGTGTAAAAGGTAAAGAACAAAACCGCTCATGTTAAGCGTTTGAAAGCAATTGAATTTTTATTTAGGAGTAGCTGACCCGACAGACGTTGTTCTGCCAAGGTACCCCCTTATGTATAGTTCTTTAACCTTCCTATACCCGCGCCAATTTTTGTAGCACATATACCCGCGCGAGTTACGTACTCTTGGAACCACACCTGTAAGACTTAAATTTTAGGTCTTAGCATAGCAGCAGGCATGTACATATGTTCTACATAGTACATGTATGAAAAAGGTTATCGCTTAAGAATTGGATATGCATAGAAACATCCATATGTAAATAAATATGTGTAATTACTTTTTCTCAAAACTCGTTTGTCACGGTAAATATGTATGTACATTAAAGAATTTATAGCCTAGCGGTACAAGACAAAAATCATACCTTTTACCAAGTAAGAATATTCATTTGTAAATTATTATTAAGTGATTCATTGAAGAATAAAGTTCATTACCGACTCTTGAAGGAGGTTATTTTTTTCAATGTTATACACTGAAAAAAAAAATCTACAGTAAACGGCCGTCAAATTGATAGTAAACCCTGTCATTTTTCGTCCAACAGTGGGTAATATAAATTTTGAAAGTGAGCCCCTATCATTCTTCGAATATACTATCATAGTGACATGAATTACTGTAAATTTTAAAGTGGACTCATATCATTATGCAAAAATCACATGTTTTTACTGCCAATTTTACAGTAAATACTGTAATATTTACAGTATTACCATCAATCGCTTGAAAGTGGTTTTGATATGTTACTTTCAATGTGCACTTTCAACTTTTTTATTTCAGTGTAAGTGGCGCAGTCTTTAACGAAGTAAGCACGACTTGCATTAAACTAAAGCTTAACTTAAAAAGTGCTAAAGCAACTTAATTATAGACATTATCCGTGAAAAGTGAATACGTTGGTGATAAACTTTAATAATTTTCGTACTATATGTCAAACACAACACATCGATTTGACAAAAACCGAGAACACCATATAACACAAATTTTAATGGAAGAGCTGCAGCAACTGTTGCACAATGATGGAGTTGTACAGCATCTACAACAGGCATCGGCAGCCCATAGCTCACTGAGCTGGGCAAGAGCGTAAGTGTTTCACACGTACATGCGAGCGCAGTAGCGAGAGCTAGCAACACAAATCCAAAAATATGATCAGTTGCTATCCAACTTTCATGCAAGCAAGAACGTTGTCGTTTATGCGCATCGATTTTTCT
Organism: Sphenella marginata; assembly: GCA_951509765.1. Lineage (NCBI taxonomy): Eukaryota > Metazoa > Arthropoda > Insecta > Diptera > Tephritidae > Sphenella > Sphenella marginata. Next base: position 29,303,995 of record OX608078.1, on the reverse strand, counting down.
TGCTTACGTGGGTGCCTACATATTTTTGATATATCCCTGTATGTTTACGAACGCAATTATGGCAAAATTTAATTTAGAGTGGGAAATGCGATTTTTCTTTGCAGAAAATTTAGACGGGGACGCTGTCTGCACAAAAATTAAAAAAAAAATTATTGTTTTTAGTTGCTAAGATGAACTAGGTACGGTCTTTTTTATTTATTTCAGTTGTTGGAGATGTGCGCTACATTTGTCAGAATATATTGAAATTGTCATGCAAAACCTTAGTAATCAATTGAGCAGCCATTATTAGATAGTCACCCACGTAAAAATATATATATGCGTAAAGCCGAACTATGAGAAAATTTGTGTAATTGTGCTCGCCTATATGTGTGACACACACATTCACGAAATGAATTGTTTGCATGTATGAGAATGCCGATGCCTGATCTACAACAACAGGTTGCACAGCAACAGGAACAAAATCCAGCTCAACAAAACAGGATAGCCATGACCACAAATAAAATATTGGATCAGTTTCGACATCTGCGATCATTTTCGGACAATGAGTCCTTCAGTCTTTTTTCCTTCATTAAGGCTGTTGAATGTACAATAGAGTACCCGTGGGATATATGAAAAACACCGACATATCTATTTATTCGCTATAAGGTCTGCATTAAAAAAAGGATACCTTTAGTGGGAAAAATAGGGTAAAAAAAGATACTAATAGAAAGCTAGTTATAACTCTATTAAGTTATCCTATGTAAAAAATGCATATAAGCAATATGGTCGAGAATAAATTAGTGAACATTTCTTGGGTAAATACTTTTGACCACCGAAGTGCTTTGTTGCACTTTTGTGCACTTGAATGCAAAATTTTAGTGCAATCAAGTTTTTGAAGCGCTTTTTTTAATGTTTTAAAACCCGTGAATGACATGAGCTTGGTACTGCTGAATAAGGAATTGAATGCACTTTAACCCATGTTAAACACTTTTTGAAAATGTTTACTTTTGTAGGTGAGAAAACGAAAAGAATCAAATATTTTTTTATTAAATTTTAGTATGCGACCGATTGAATGAAAGCTTGCAGGGCATTGGGAAATTTTGAGTATTAGAAAGGTATGTATGTATGCATTTCAAAGAATGTCAAAATAAGTTCATGAATATTTTTGGATAAACGCTTTTTACCAGTCATGCGCTTTAATGCATTTTGGTGCAGTTTAATTAAAAATTTGATTGGACAAATTTTATTTAATTTTTTTTTTTAATTTTCAACCAAGCGAATTAAATAAGATTGACATCATCAATTAGAAAATTTAATGCCCTTTCACCCATGCTATCCCATTTTTGGAAATATCGGAGCGGAAAAACTAAGTTTCCATTTGATGAAAACTCGAGAAATTTTCCTGAATTTTGTAAAAACTTCTAAGTTTTAGTTTAATGTATTTGTATTGTATTTTTGCGTATATTTTCATAATATTATTTATAGTAAGTAATTAGTAAGTAATTTATGGGAAAATTGCAATCTTATGGTGTGAAAAGGATTTCGAGACAAACGGTATTTTCAGTTCAACGTTCCATTAAATATAAATATAATGACCACAAATAAAATATTGGATCAGTTTCGACATCTGCAATCATTTTCGGACAATGAGTCCTTCAGTCTTTTTTCCTTCATTAAGGCTGTTGAATGTACAATAGAGTACCCGTGGGATATATGAAAAACACCGACATATCTATTTATTCGCTATAAAGTCTGCATTAAAAAAAGGATACCTTTAGTGGGAAAAATAGGGTAAAAAAAGATACTAATAGAAAGCTAGTTATAACTCTATTAAGTTATCCTATGTAAAAAATGCATATAAGCAATATGGTCGAGAATAAATTAGTGAACATTTCTTGGGTAAATACTTTTGACCACCGAAGTGCTTTGTTGCACTTTTGTGCACTTGAATGCAAAATTTTAGTGCAATCAATTTTTTGAAGCGATTTTTTAATGTTTTAAAACCCGTGAATGACATGAGCTTGGTACTGCTGAATAAGGAATTGAATGCACTTTAACCTATGTTAAACACTTTTTGAAAATGTTTACTTTTGTAGGTGAGAAAACGAAAAGAATCAAATTTTTTTTTATTAAATTTTAGTATGCGACCGATTGAATGAAAGCTTGCAGGGCATTGGGAAATTTTGAGTATTAGAAAGGTATGTATGTATGCATTTCAAAGAATTTCAAAATAAGTTCATGAATATTTTTGAATAAACGCTTTTTACCAGTCATGCGCTTTAATGCACTTTGGTGCAGTTTAATTAAAAATTTGATTGGACAAATTTTTTTTAATTTTTTTTTTTTAATTTTCAACCAAGCGAATTATATAAGATTGACATCATCAATTAGAAAATTTAATGCCCTTTCACCCATGCTATCCCATTTTTGGAAATATCGGAGCGGAAAAACTAAGTTTCCATTTGATGAAAACTCGAGAAATTTTCCTGAATTTTGTAAAAACTTCTAAGTTTTAGTTTAATGTATTTGTATTGTATTTTTGTGTATATTTTCATAATATTATTTATAGTAAGTAATTAGTAAGTAATTTATGGGAAAATTGCAATATTATGGTGTGAAAAGGATTTCGAGACAAACGGTATTTTCAGTTCAACGTTCCATTAAATATAAATATAATAGTTCAAATTTAAATATTAATAACTTGAAATGTAGTGAAAGGAAACAATTTAAGTAAATAAAAGTAGGTACTTATTTTTACAATGAGGGTGCGATAGTACTTTTGGGAAAGTTCTTATTTAAATATTCTAAAAATTTTTCTTTTGAGTATTGTTTTGTTGGCAAAGCCTTATAATAACATTCCATCGCATGGAGAATGTATTGTTTTTGCTGCTCTTGATGTGTCAAAACTGCATTGAACCGGGTCATAAGTGAGACTCCTCTTTCGGCAATGTCATTTACAACCAATAATTTTTTAACGTTTTCTTTGGCCGAAAACTAGAATTTTGTGCCCAAATAGCTGGATCTTCCATTAAAAATTTTGAATTGACACCGGTAATGTTTTCATTTAAAACTGTCTCGAAAAAGTAGTAAGTGTTGTTGGTGACAAAGCTAACTATGTAAATTAGATGATATAATTTCATCTACAGCTAAATTTGCTCGATGTGGATGTTCGGGATGACTTTCGCGTTTTAAATTTCGTACCATTTTCCTTTTGGTTTCAAAATCCACTTCCTTGTCGAAGAACGCCAAGGCAACATTAGCCTCGTTAAGGTATCACAAGTGCCTACGTAATTTGCCTTGCACACAATCAGCAACATTTCTATCGACTCCTTTGTAATTCTCCAATTCTTTCAAAAGTTTTAAGTCATTATATGGCGCGTTTGGTGCCAACTGTGAAAGAAACCAGTTTCTTAAGTAAATACGAACGATGAATATGTTGAACCTACGAATGGTTTCTAATAAAGGGCCTGGAAAGGTAAATTCATTTAAAAAACATAAAATAAATGAAAGAAAAACTAGAACATATAAAAAACGTAAGATGCAAATAAACATGTCAATATTTCATAGTGCTATTTTTATAACTACCTGAAATTGCGAACTGTTTGCGAAACATAAATATTTTTAGAGAATATATTATTTTCGCCATCCATCTGGCACGACTGATCGCCCCCGGCTTCGAAATATTATAGCCGTCTATTTTTTCTCCAATAAAAAGCGAACATAGCTTAAGCATTTCCACATAATCGTGTCGAGTGTCATCGACTTTATTTTGCAGTTGATCATTTATAAAATCTTTAATTTAATTTCTTACTTCTTCCGGAAAATGTTCAGCTACCACTGAATCGGTAATACCAAGATCAAAATTTTGATGGCATAGCTCTGGCCATGCTTTTCTAAACTGTTCAAATAGTTCAATCCTAGGGCCTGAAGAGTTCGGTTCTACAGTTGCCTTGAATGCAGCGCCTGCCAAGAGTTCCATAATATGATGTCTGCATGGTAGGCGAAGCAAGCGTCTGCTAAGTTTTTGCTCTAATACGGCGCATGTACCAACAGAACAGCTCGTGTTGCTCGACGTGGTATCGAAACACATTGCCATCACATTGGTTTGTACATTCCAATCCATTATAGCGGAATAAACTGCGGAACCTTCTATAAGCCCACTTTGTTTGGAAACTTTTGGGATGCCCAAAACTTTGCTGTTGCCATTCGTTGATAAAATTATTGCCAATCTGTTACATACTAAATTATTTTGGTCCGTGCAATCTTCCAATACCTTGCCATCCCAGTGAACTGTAAAAGTGGAATTTGCTTTGAACGTTTCTTGAATTTTTTCAAAAATTGTTTGTCTTTGTTTTATACGCTGTGCTCGAATACCCTCTGGTGAAATTTGTAACGCACTCACGTCGTAACCCAAATTAAAGGTAGTTTGACCAATTATAATGGAAGCTCCAATGTTACTGAGATGGTACCTATCCAATGCGTTTGCTAGGCCAGCATCAACCAGACTCATTCTACCACGAGGTTCTAACTTCTTTATCTTCTCGCGAGGTTCATAAACCGACCCCTCTGATTCTGACGTGCATGTTTTTTCACTATCGTAATGCTCGGATTTGGTTTCGTCATCAAAACTTTCGTTACGAGCTGGGGTCGCTTTGTTGAAGCTTAACTCTGCCTTGACACGATTTTTGATACTCACTTAACAAGTCAATTACGTCTTGCCTTTTTTGTATTTTTAAGGATTCAAGGGAATCTACATGGGACACGTCAAAGAACACGTCTAATGTTTCACGAAATTTTTTTTCTCGAACTACGTTTTTTTTCTTCGGCACTTGATTATATTCACTGTAACAGCGCATAATAATTTTTTCGATTCCGTCGATTCTTTTTACTGGAATATCGAACGACTCGTATATTTCGGCGATTTCCTTCGCCACAATCGATGCACCTCTTTTCCCATTTTCTCCCTTATCTTGTATTACATACAATAATCTGCCAAACATATCTCTTTTACTTGGCAGAATTCTATCCTCAAAAGTACATCTTTTCCAACCTTTAAATTTTCACTATTTTAAAAATCACTTATCATAACCATACCATTTAATAATACTCACCAATAATATATGCGCTCCTATTTGTATCCACCATTTAAATTTTTTACAAAATGCGTTTTACACCTTAAATAATGTTTTTTAACTGCACGAACAAAAGCACAAATTTTAGAAGCTATGTGTATGAACAACAAACACCTACAACTTCAGCTCGAAGCGACTTATGCCATTTGATTTTCAATGGAAACTTAAAATATGCAATGATTGTAATTTTTTACTTTGCTATTTTTTTCACACGATGCTAAGTCCATTTGAATAAAGTAGTGACAATGTTAAATTCGTTCAAGGTAGTTTTGGACAGATCAAAGTTTCCACTTCAAGAATATATAAAGTTTTTTTGGAAAACGTTTCAAAAATTATGAGAAAAATCACTTTGAAAAAATAAATTATTTTTTTCCATAAAAAATGTATGGAGAAATTAAAAAAAAAATAGCGACCCCTAAGGGTTAAGCAATGGCGCTCATTTTTTGTGAGGATTATTTTTTCGTCAATTACCAACTATTTAGTACCACCTAATAAAAAAAAAATTCTTCGCTTCTGATATTTTCAAAAGGCTAGCTTGGGTTAGCATGGGTTAAGTGGCATTAAATTTTCTAATTGATGATATCAATCTTATATAATTCGCTTGGTTGAAAATTAAAGAAAAAAATTCAGAAAAATTTCTCCAATCAAATTTTTAATTAAACTGCACCAAAGTGCATTAAAGCGCATGACTGGTAAAAAGCGTTTATCCAAAAATATTCATGAACTTATTTTGAAATTCTTTGAAATGCATACATACATACCTTTCTAATACTCAAAATTTCCCAATGCCCTGCAAGCTTTCATTCAATCGGTCGCATACTAAAATTTAATAAAAAAAAATTTGATTCTTTTCGTTTTCTCACCTACAAAAGTAAACATTTTCAAAAAGTGTTTAACATGGGTTAAAGTGCATTCAATTCCTTATTCAGCACTACCAAGCTCATGTAATTCACGGGTTTTAAAACATTAAAAAAAGCGCTTCAAAAAATTTATTGCACTAAAATTTTGCATTCAAGTGCACAAAAGTGCAACAAAGCACTTCGGTGGTCAAAAGTATTTACATAGGATAACTTAATAAAGAGTTATAACTAGCTTTCTATTAGTATCTTTTTTTACCCTATTTTTACCCTTTAGAGGTATCCTTTTTTTAATGCAAACCTTATTTTTTTTCCTCAAGCTATCAGAAAATGCGCGGGGAGCAAATAAATTCAAACTTTTGTGTTTAACGGGTACTCTAATGTACAATGACGCTTTGCGATGGAAATCAAGCAGCACTAGACTTTGGACTACAGATAATAGTGAACGAGAAGATAACAGGCAAAGCTGCGAGAAGCATAAGAGCTATCGAAGACAACCCAACATGGGATCGAATTAAATGTACACTTATGGAGCATTTCCGCCCAACTACAACATATGGTGAGGTATTTAATAAAGCAAGAATGATTAAAGTTAGCTGTTTAAAAGAACTTTTCACAAAATTTATTGACTTTAAACATGATGATTATAACAAACCTATCTTGTACCGCCCAGAAAATGGTGACAGAGACTTTGTAGAAATAAATTTAGAAAAAATAAATGGTCAAGTTAGGATACATATGGAAGAAAATGAAACCTTAGAATCGTTGTACCGAAAATATGGTAGGCTTAAGCTCCTTTATGATCCAAAATGCATTGATTATAATCACAAAAGAAATAAAAATGCAAACGACATCGTAAGAAAAAGTAATTCAGATGAACAAATACAAACGAATGATAAAAGTTTTGTAGCTTCAAATACTAACATAAATGGTTTTAGAAACAATAACCGATTTTCTAATTTTAAGAATGTGAGTAATTCACGACAAAATATTTCCAATACAAATCATTCAGGGCAGACTAGGATGTCTAGAATGAGTGTAGATACTAACCAAGTTAGCAATCATCCAATGGATATCGAAAATATAGAGGAAAAGGTAGAATGCGAAGATGAGGAAATAAATTTTTTAATGCTGCCTCATCCTGCAAACTGCCAATAATAATAATTACTATCGGACCCCAGAACATCAGGTGTCTAATAGATACTGGGCCTGATACTAGCATTATCAAACCAAGCGTTCTTTTGGAAGATTATCCCAAGCAAAGGATTGAAAAACCTTTATGGTATCGGACTATCCTAGGTACTGACCGCATCAAATATAAAATCACAACACCAATCCCTAAACAATTTTTAGCGAAAGGGTCTCTGACTTGGAAAGCAATTGAGTTTAAAAACAAAAACTATGATGCAATCGTAGGCCAAAATTTGCTCATACCCTTTAAAGCCAAAATTGATAATGAAGAACGATGTATTAATATTTTCGGGAATAAAATTTTTTTCGAACAGCAAGTCTGTCCCTATATCTTTCACGACATATCTAGTATAGAATACATTGAGAGGCACACTATTTTTAACAATATTGACCTCTCTCATTTAAATGAGGAGGAAAGAACTAAAATAACCAACGTTTTACGCGAGTTTATTGATCTTTTTTACAAAGAAGGAGATGAACTATCGGTTACAACAGACGATTTTCATGAAATCGTGACAACTACAGACAAACCCTTGTACTCCAAAACGTACAGATATTCACTAATTTACGAAAAAGAAATTAAAACACAAATCAAGCAAATGCTTTCCCAGGGAATAATAAGAGAAAGTAACTCACCATTCAACAGTCCACTTTGGATTGTACCGAAGAAGCTCGACAACTCCGGTGAAAAAAATGGCGCTTGGTCGTGGACTACCGAAAGCTCAACGAATATACTGTTGACGACAAATTCCCCTTACCCAATCTATCGGGAATTCTGGACAAACTAGGGCATGCCCACTACTTCACAACAATAGACCTAGCTAAAGGATTTCACCAAATCCTACTTAAAGAAGAGGATAAGAAAAAAAAACAGCCTTTTCGACTCCAGTGGGCCACTATGAGTTCAATCGCATGCCTTTCGGGCTCAAGAATGCCCCGTCCACCTTTCAAAGGCTGATGAACTCTGTCCTTCGCGACTTCATTAATAAAATATGCGTGGACTACATGGACGATATCCTCGTATTTAGTTCATCCCTGGTGGAGCATATTAATAACTTAGTATCTATATTTAAGGCGTTGCGAAAAGCTAAGCTAAAAATTCAAGCAAACAAATGCAATTTTTTGCAAAAAGAAACGCGGTTCCTGTAGTGCTACCTATTCTGTAACTTTTAACACCTCGCCGAGTGTTAAGCTTCTCGCCGAATTTTGGCGTTTGCTCTTAACGAAAGTGCGATTCTGTAACTTTCCTTAACACTTTTTAGTGTTAGCTGTTTTATGTATGTATATCTGTTGAAATTGAGGGGAAAACTGCACTCATCTTACAGCATTTGACAGCGCCGACGTTCATGTCGCAGTAGCGCAGGTGATAAGCGTTCGGACTACAACGTGCGCGTCGCGAGTTCAGTTTCATGTTCGGAGAACTTATTTTCTATAACTTTTAACACCACAAAATTTTTTTGCGTTAACTAAGGTGTTAGCTAACACTTGGCGGTGTTAAGGGAAGTTAACGCTAACACTTGGCGTTAAAAAAGTTACAGAATCGCAAAAAGTGTTAAAAATGGTGTTAAGCGAAGTTAACGCTAACACTTGGCGTTAAAAAAATTACAGAATCGCGCTACTGGGGCATGTACTCACAACAAGTGGAGTTAGGCCAAACACTTCAAAGGTTGCGATTATCCAAAATCTCAAACTACCAAATACTCAGAAAAAAATTTAAGCCTTTTTAGGTATGACAGGGTTCTATCGTAAATTTATTAAAGATTACGCAAAAATTGCATACCCTCTGACTAAATACTTGAAAAAAGACCAAGTGGTAAATTTAAATGACCATAGCTTTATATTAGCCTTCCAGCAACTTAAAAACATAGTCACGAATCCACCGATACTAAGATATCCTAATTTCCAAAAAAAGTTTAAAATTACAACCGATGCTAGTAATTTTGCTGTTGGCGCTGTCTTATCACAAGACGACCACCCAATCGCATTTGCATCGCGAACGCTAAATAAGCACGAAGTAAACTATGCAACAATTGAAAAAGAATTGTTGGCAATAGTCTGGGGCGTTAAATATTTTAGGCCATATATATTTGGTAGGGAACTCGAGCTAGAAAGTGATCATCAACCACTAAAATGGCTGATGGTAAAGTACTCCGGCAAGGACATTAGTCCGCGTCTTCAAAGGTGGTTAATTGACCTAGGTGAATGCAATTTAAAAATAGAGTATCTAAAAGGAAAATGTAATTACATAGCAGATTTTCATAGTAGGATAAGTACAGAAACTAGGGAAATAAATGCTGGAGAATCAGCCGATTTAGCAAATGATCTGAACGGCGATATCGATTCTATGGGCGCACAAACTCGCTCTCACTTCGGTATACTCGAGACTGTAGTTAATCGCTTTAAAACCCAAATTGCTTTTGTCCAAGAAAAAAGCCGTGAAAATGAGTCTGTATTTGATAGCAAAAGAATATTTATAGACCAAAACGATATAGACCAGGGACTCGTGGCAGATATTGTTCGCAGACACATCACAACGGGAAAAGTCGGTATTTATACAGAAATATCTGATCACGAATACAACAAATTGCAAAAGCTCCTGAAAAGTTTATTCGAATCACGACCAGCTGTAAAGTTCGTAAGATGTTCTTATTTTGCTCGAGACCTCGAAGACGAAGACGATCTTAAAACTCAAATTTCATATTTTCATAAATTCGAAACGGGACACTCTGGTATTTTACCAACATACGAAGGACTCAAACATACCCAATAAGCAAAATACGCTTACTATAAGCTTACAATAAACTTACTTTTGTAATCTTTTAGCTTGGAAAACGTTTACTATAATCATTGGAAAACGTTTGGAAAACATTGTACACTCAACGAAAGTGGTCCCTTTTTAATCAATTGGAATTGATGCTTGGAAAACAATGTTTAGTAAACATTTTATTCAATGTATAGTAAGGGTTTGTTGAAAACTGATTGATAAAACTCCAATTTGGGCGACAACGGTGAAAACGGTCCAATGGCCTAACGAATATGTTGTGGGATTTTGGTCAGAAGGTTGCGAGTTCGAATCCCGACCATTTCCTTAATTTTTTTGTTTTTTTAATAAATTCTTATTTGGTGCAAGAGGATATAAAGGGCCAATTTTTGGTGTGCTGCGTGCAATTTTTTATGCAGTCTACATCTGCAAGGCAAATTTGTGCATTTTTTCTGAGAAGCCTTTCATGACACCCGTTTTAAAAGACCTTTTCAAATAATTTTTCATGTTGCTTGTACAGGGGTTCGAACCTAGGTCCTTCTGTGTGGTAGGCTAGCTGCACTACCGTCACACCACGATGCCCATATAACAAAATCAATATAAATGAAGCATATAAAATTTCAAACATTATTTTTGAAAACTGAGAAATTTTTCACCTCGCTGAGAGTTCACCTCAAGTTATTTCTCCAAGGCTACTACACCATTGGAAAGATATATAAACGTTTGTGAAATTTTTTTGTTACAAACTCCTTTGGAAAACATTTACTTTTTACGCTTGGAAAACATTGTTTAATAAACTAGCTTACTTCATTGTTTAATGGGTAAAATTTACAATCAAAAAATAAAAATATTCGTTCACAAAATCATTAATAATTGTCATATCTGCTGATCGGCAAAATATGATAGAAATCCAATTAAAGCCAAATACAATAATACTGAAACACCGTTAAATATTAACGAAATCGTACATATCGACACATACACCAATAGCAAAAATTATTTCATTATTTTCTTTGACAAACTGTCTAAGCACGCCGTATGTTTTCATTTACCAGATAGAAATATCCAAACAATTAAACTGAAAATTCAAGAATTCATTTCCATTAAAGGAAAACCCAAAAAATTCGTATTCGATAATGAGTTTAAATCTAAAAATATTATAGACCTCTTGAATCAAGAAGGAATTGAATTCCATACTACAAAGCCAAATAGTCATACAGGTAACTCTGACATTGAAAGGTTAAATAATACATTAACAGAAAAGATCAGAGTCCTGAATATAGACGAAAAATCACCTATTACAGAGCAAATGGTAAAAGCAATAACATTTTACAATAACAACTTTCATCCTACTATAAAGTGCACACCTTTTAAAGCCCAATATGGCAAAGTAGATCTTCAACAAATTAAGCAGAGAATGGAAAGAATAAAGAAAAGTGCTTTGTTAAAACGTAATAAGAATAGGGAGGAATACAATGAAAGCCGGGATATCGGATACATAAAAAATTACAAAAGCCTCCGGCACAAAGAACAGCCAAAATTTAGGAAAGAAAAATTAGAAAATATCCATCCCATTAATATAAAAAGAGCTACAAAATATGCATTAGCAGAACCAATTGCAAATTCCCAAGTTTTAGCATCAATTTCATAAGTTTTCAAAAAAAAAAAAAAAAAAATCTGTATGCTGTATGGATTATTGTATTATTATTTTTAACTGTTGAACCGATTGCACAAACAAGAATAAAAAATAAAAAAAATAGCCAATAACAAATAAGCTAATGAAGACCTCAGGTGAGATCTTTATCAAGGGCGGAGGAGTTACGTACCCTTCGAACCACACCTGTAAGACTTAAATATTAGGTCTTACCATAGCAGCAGGCATGTACATATGTTCTACATAGTACATGTATGAAAAAGGTTATCGCTTAAGAATTGGATATGCATAGAAACAGCCATATGTAAATAAATATGTGTAACTAGCAAGCCCGGCAGACGTTGTCCTGCCCAAACACTAACTTGTTTGCATTTAAAATATGTGATTCGCCCTCCTAATTTCAGCTCCACATCCTTCTCTCCGTCCATCCTCTTCATATGCTTTTGTCTTTTCATATTGCTTTTTAATTGTCATCCATATACCTATTCCTTTCTCAATCCCAATCCCAAAAGGATTTAAAATGACTCCATTTTAAAAATCGCATCAAGTACCTTTCATTTTAGACCCATTTTTTCACAAAAACCTTCTAGCTCCAATTTTGGTCTACGTTTTGCTTAATATCTAAAAACCTTCATTTTATATTGGAAAATAGCTAAAACATGTTAAATTATTTATCAACACCTTTAATTTGATACCCATATCATACCAATACCATCGAGGCCCCTCCTGGTTGACATTTTGAGCAATATCTCGAAAACGGGCTCAAACTGAAAGAACACTTCATAAGGTTATCCTGGTCAACATTTTTAGGGAAATCTCCAAAACCTTTCCAAATGTCTTTATTGTTTTAGCGTATAACCATCTCGAGCGGATACAAAATTTACCTTCCAAATTTAGTTATGTGTATTAGGTCCAGCCGTTCTCAAAATAGATGTTTCCATAAATGAAGCAAAGTCCAAATGAAACCTGTGGCCTTCCCCTTTCGTTTGATACAAATTTTGTGCGAATATTCCAAAGTTTACCCGAAACCACATTTTGACCGATAACTCTGTTATAGATAAATATATCGAATTCAACCAAAGTCCAAATGAAAGCTGTGGCCTTCCCCTTTCGTTTGATACAAATTTTGTGCGAATATTCCTAAGTTTACCCGAAACCACATTTTGACCGATAACTCTGTTATCGATAAATATATCGAACTGAACCAAAGTCCAAATGAAAGCTGTGGTCTTCCCCTTTCGTTTGATACAAATTTTGTGCTAATATTCCAAAGTTTACCCGAAACCACATTTTGACCGATAACTCTGTTATCGATAAATATATCGAATTCAACCAAAGTCCAAATGAAAGCTGTGGTCTTCCCCTTTCGTTTGATAAAAATTTTGTGCGAATATTCCAAAGTTTACCCGAAACCACATTTTGATAGATAACTTTGTTATCGATAAATATATCGAATTGAACCAAAGTCCAAATGAAAGCTGTGGTCTTCCCCTTTCGTTTGATACCAATTTTGTGCGAATATTCCAAAGTTTACACGAAACCACATTTTGACCGATAACTCTGTTATCGATAAATATATCGAAATGAACCAAAGTCCAAATGAAAGCTGTGGTCTTCCCCTTTCGTTTGATACCAATTTTGTGCGAATATTCCAAAGTTTACCCGAAACCACATTTTGACCGATAACTTAGCTATCGATAAATATATCGAATTGAATACTTCAAATTTTACGGAAAACAACATTTTGGCCGATAACTCTATTATCGATAAATTTATCGAAATTTCATGATGCCTGTTACCTATTCTACACTCTTAAGAAGCTGTCTGCAAAATTTCGTAGTGATCGGGCCATTTGTTCAGACGATAAAGGACCACAAACATCCGCAGTCACTCACAAACTTACGTTTTTATATATTAGTAAGATTACTATTTCTCAAAACTCGTTTGTCACGGCAAATATGTATGTACATTAAAGAATTTATAACCTAGCGGTACAAGACAAAAATCATACCTTTTAGCAAGTAAGAATATTCATTTGTAAATTATTATTAAGTGATTCATTGAAGAATAAAGTTCATTACCGACTCTTGAAGGAGTTCTCTTAGAGGTCTCTTAGACCGAAAGTTTGAACTAGATCAAATACTAGTTTTTTTTTGATGTTTTTTCATTTTTTGAGGAAAACCTTGAAAAATACGACTTTTATTTAAACTCGTTGATATTATAAAAGAAATAAAACCATTCATTAAATTAACATTCAGTAGTTTTATTGATTTTCAGTCGTTAACATATTAACCTTCAAAATCGACTACAAAAACAAAACAAAAACATATTTTTTTCTTCAAATAAACGAAAACTAATTTTATAAACTTAAAAACACTTCTTGTGCAATACATCAAACACAGGTTGATTTAATTATAATTAATAATTATTAGTCTTTAAAAAACAGCCCTCAAAAACGTAAGTGTTGCTACATAAACTAAACCTAAATTTTTTTTCCTTTATAAAAAACATCAAATAACTTTCTTGTCCGAAAAATACCTTTTTTTGCAATACTAACAAGAAGATAACTTATTCATTATCCTTATAGTAACAGTTAGAACATACCATAATGGCATGTTCCAAACAAAAATACTGTTTGCATGTGGCACAGTCGTAACGTGTTTTACGATTCTTTTTTTCTTCCTCCAAAAGTAGTCTGATTTGCTGTTGATTCATTTTGTTAATTAGATGTACCTGCAAAATAATGAAATACACAACAATGAAGAAAAAACACAAACAAACAAAAAAGTTTTTACCTGCACAAAAAGTTACACTTATACCCTCGCCGGTCTCACAGACCAATTGCTATCAAATACACCAATATGTCCGTCTCGAACAAACACCATAACAGCACTAAAACAAAGCTGGTAAAAAAAGCGGCAGCTAACAGAAAATTCAAACTTCTAACGTTTCTGGAAAAAAGAGTTTTTACGTAAAAGCGTTTTGTCGGTCTCACAGACCAACGCACGGGTATAGGAAGGTTAAAGATTGTTCATACTTTTCTAGCAGGGAGCTGATAAGTTATAATTTTCCAGTACCATGGTGTACTGATAAGGTGGGAACAACTTGAATTGCCATGTATTTTGTTAGTGTAATTTAGAATTTCGATTGTCAAACTTACAACGGCGCACAACAACAATGTTTGCCAATGTTGCCACACTTATCATGAAACACGAAGATTTTATCTCTAGGTTGACAATCGAAATTCAGCTTCAAATAAAAAAAGTAAAAATCAGCTGATTTCTTGCGGTCACCTTCTTAGTACACCATGTCCAGTACCTTACACATTGAGACCTGTTGAAAATAACAAACATTTTAATTAATTTTTCTTATATTATTTTTATACACCCAAATTCACATTTTAAAAATAGAAGTTCCACATTTAAAAATAGTAGTTTCATTTTTGGTAAATTAGCGGTATCCACCTCTATGCTCTCCAGGTACAGGTTCAAGTTCGTAGTTCCAATGAAATAATATCATAACCAAAAAAGTGAGCTTCTCGGGTATACTTCTGATTTTTTATCAGCTTTGGTGGAGATAATTTATTTATTTTTTGTTTCGGGATGACGCCAGCGAAGAGGAAACTCTCATGAGTACAGCTACACCGGCATAGCTGTATGCACGTCTTGCAACCTCACAGTTGCACCTACGTACTAAAGATCTCTCCACTAACACCACTCTCCCCGCAACTACCAAACAGGTGTTTTCTCATGGGGCTGGTTAGCTTATTAACTCCATAGAGCTGTTTTCACAGAAGCCGCTTAACGATAACCGGAATTTAACTGTTGTAGCTGTTAAATTAGCCCTTGAAGTGAATTTTTTTGAGTTACCAAGCAATTGTATCTAAAACTTAAAAAAAAAGATACAATTTTTTTCTCCAACTTTTGATAAAACATTGATTCTCAAGTGGAGATTCAGCTTTCCTCAAAACTTGAGGTTAAGCTTTGTTCTCCGACTTTAAGTTGAAGTTGAGATTTAATGCATTCTCAACTTGAGAATCACTATAACTCCACTATTGAGGTGCTGTTGAGAATTAACGTTGGAGATTTGAGAAAGGCATTTGACCTCAAATGCATCTCAAGTTGATATCAAACAAAATTGTTTGTTGGGTTACCTTTGTCTTAAATTATCCTGCACTACATGGGTTGCGTTGAATAAGTTAACTTAGAAGACGCTGCTAAATTGTAAGTAGGTAGTTCATTGGACTTACCATTCATTGAACCAACCAAAAGCTCTTATGCATTTCAGCCACACTTTTACAGTATCTGAACAAAACTAAATATTTAACTTACCCAGGTGTAGTCAGTTAAGAATACCGGCCATGATTTGATGAAAACGCTACGTTAAAGACAGGGTTCGGCATTATTCGTTTATAATTATTAAAGTATGTACAGTCGGGCCTCGATTATCCGTGATCCGGTTAACCGGTAACCTCGATTAACCGTGATTGCCAAAGATCAGTCTATTGTTTTTTTTGCAGTGTTTTCGAATTGTTTGCTTCGGTTAACCGTGATTACCTCTATTATCCGTGAAGGCAGCGAAAATTGTGTTTGTGTTAATATATAGCACGTCGCTGTAGGTGAATATGTACATATGTACATACATATGGCTGATTCCTTGGAAACTGATATATATCACATCGACTTTTTGTGAAATGTCAATGTTACGATAAATGACTTTTGAAAGTGTATAGAGTGTAAATGGGGTACAAGAAATAGTCCCTGTTTCGCATTGCGCTACAACTTAACCCATTAACGCCCACTGTACCCATACTTATTCAAATATCAAAAAAATGCATTCTAAATATCGAAAATATATAGTTTTGCTGCAACTATGACATAAACTCTTTTGAACGCAAGTAAATTATTCAGTTTCATATTTAAACTATTAACCCCTTACGAGAACACTTATATATTTGCTGGAACTTGAAACATAAATTATTGTATTTTTTTGTGTTTTTTTAACGTTGGGCTATATGTATATATATGTGAACAATATGCTCCAAAATCGGTTTATTCATGTATTAACACTACATAAATAACAATTGTTACTGTATCAAAACCAGTAGAAAAAAAAGCTGTGACATTTTAGGGTTGGGACATTTCATGTTTAATCTATTCTCATTATACCTAGTAGTGCTTCGCACACAAGGTATATTAACTTCATTCGCCTAACTGTAGTATGTAACGGCATAAACGAATCGAGGTAGATATTGACTTATGTATATATATCAAAATGTTCAGGAGGAAAAGAGAAATTGATTAAACCATGTCCGTCCGTCTGTGAATACGGTAACTTGAGTAAATCTTGAGATATCTCAATGAAATTTGGTATGCAGGTTCCTTTTCACTTTGTTCGGAGCGCTATTGAAAATGGGAAAATCGGTTAAAAGCCACGCCCACTTTCTATATATATAATATTTTCGAAAATACAAAAAGAGTGATTATTCACGGCGGCCACCGTGGTGTGGAGGTAGTGTTGTCGGCCTACCACACCGAAGGTCCGGGTTCGAGCCCTGGTATAGGTTACATCAAAAAGTAGTTTGAAAAAGTTTTTTCAAAACGGGGTCGCCCCTCGGCAGTGGTTTGGCAAACTCTCCGAGTGTATTTCTGCCATGAAAGGCTTCTCAGCAAAAATTCATCTGCTTTGTAGATGCCGTTCGGAGTCGGCGAAAAACCGTAGGTCCCGCCAATTTGTAGGAAAAATTTCAAAGCGACACACCACAAATTGGAAGAGAAGCTCGGCGCAAAAATCTCCTAGGAGGTTAATGATATAACTGTTGTATATCGCGCCATATATATATATATATATATATATATATATATATATATATATATATATATATATATATATAATACACCTATAAGGATAAAATTTGGTGTGTACTTTAGCGTTAAGGCAACAAATACATTTTTGAAGAAATTTTTAAAATGGGGCGTGGTACCGCCCACTTTTGATTAAGTCAAATTTAGAAATATTATTAGTCATAAATCAAAAACCGCTCAAGATAGCAAAATGAAATTCAGCATAGATATTTATATTAATACCGGCAAATTTCTATTTCACCTCTAAAGTGTTCGCGGGCAAAGAAAGTCGAATGCATAACATTTTCAATTTGTGGATTATTCCACAAAACTTTTCATGCCATAACTCTGGTAAAATTGATTTATTGAAACGATATTTGGAAAAAGTGTTCAACATATAAAGCTAACTCTTTGCTGCAAAAATAAACAAAATTGGTTAACGGAAACGCCCACTTTTTGAACACAGTTCTGAAAAATTTCTTTGTAAAATTAAAATCGCGATATTTCCATAATTGTATAAGTTATATTAATAAGATTTTACATACTTAATAAGCTTTTTAAGCAAAAATAAACTGTAAAAAAATGTTGTGGATTTTGTTGAAGTAGGCGTGGCGCCGCCACTTTTCAGCAAAAAAGGTATGTTATTTTCAAACGCGATTGCTTGAAATTTCAAAAAGGTATTTTCATGAAAGTTAGTGAGATGCTTTCCAATAGTATATATGTAGTATACTCCTGCCAAAAATTACGCAAATCGAATAACGAACAAGCAAGATTTACGGGCAGGTAGTTAACACCCTACTGCCTTTTGTTTAATAATTTTTTTTATTTTCATACCTTTCATGAACATGAGGAAAGCTATTTATATTTTGTTATTTAGTGATAACTTAACACTCACAAAAGAAGTGTTTTTAATCGAAAACAATCAGTTGCCTTTATAACTACTTTTCCGGTATTAAAATAGACCTGACCTAATTGGGATACCACAACAGATCACTACTAGGTATTTAATGTTGGGTTACACCAAGGTCTATATGTGTTCTAATTTTCAAGGAAAAATTACACCTAGTTTAGAAGAAAAGCTGTGGTAATGTTGTGACATGAGAAAGTGTGACACATATATTAAACGCAAAATCTTCCCAACCCGTTTTCAAAATTGGACCTTCTCTAGGTAAATGTTGACATTGGACTGAATATGTGTAAAAAAAAATTAAGATTATATGTTAATTAATATTCGCATTTTTTTATTTTTTACAAAACCATAGAACAAAGTTTAGTTCTCTATAGGACCCTAGTCAAGCAAATTGTTTTAAAAACAATTGTGTTTTGTTGGTACACTTTTTATCCTCTTTAAAAGCTTCTTTATGCAAATTTTGTTCTGATCACAATTTATGGCATATAATGCCAATAAAAGTACATGACCTCAGCAAAGGGACACTATAAATTGTGACTTTTTTTCCTTTTTTGTGTTTTTTAAAGTAGTCTATGGTATTAAATGATTAAATTTTGCACTTGATTTATATTAGTCGATGAGATTAATAAGACTGTATATCAGTTTATTTCCAAGGAATCAGCCATATGTATAATAAACATGAAAAACTATAATCAAAATTGTTATTCGATTTACCGTGAAAATCGATTATCCGTAACGCGTCTGGTCCCGACCATTACGGATATCCGAGGCCCGACTGTACTTATAGTTTCTTACACGAGAACCTGAACATTAAAAAAGCAAATTTACATTCCTGTTCGCCAATACGAACTCATAAAAAAATCCCCATTCCCAGCAAAATTTTTGCTTACCTAGAATCGGAGCTGTAACAACGAAACTTGTGGAACACATTACCAACCATATGAAACGACCGTTTATTTTAACCCAGGCATGTCATAAAGCGAAAGCGCTTGCTCTTTGCCTTACTGAGAAGGATTTTTGGAATGCATATTTAGAATCTCTTTTTATACCCAGCGTACTAGTACTAGTACAAAGGTATATTAATTTTGTCCACATAATGGTACTATGTAACGGCGTAAAATAATCGAGTTAGATATAGGGTTCCATATATGAAAGTTCTTAGGTTGAAAAGAGGAATTGATTAAGGCATGTCCGTCCGTCCGTCTGCCCGTCTGTCCGTCCGTGTACACGATAACTTGAGTAAAAATTGAGATATTTGCATGAAATTTTGAATACAGGTTACTTTCTGGCCAAGGTAGGTTGCTATTGAAAATGGGCGAAATCGGATGATAACCGAACGAAAATTTCGAAAAACGTATAAAACGAGTTAATTCAATATCAGAAGCAGCTACAATGACAAAATTGCAATATGAATTGATTTAGATGTTCTAAGGCCAATTTTATCAAATGTTTTGAAAAGAGGCGTGGCACCGCCCACATATATTTGAAGAATTTTTCAAATTTTGACTCTCAATAACTTCAGAACATTTTATGCTAGTACATATTACGAAATTTTGTAGAGGGCATACTATTGTTGTGTTAAATTCAGCTATAGAAAATAAACGAAATCGCTTGGCGACCACGCCTACTTTTTTATAAAAGTTATATTGAAAGGAGGTGGAGATATTGAAAAGTCCATATCTAATTAACTGATACCGCTATAATAATATAATTTGGTACATACATCAATTTTCATATTATTTACATTATTTTAGCAAAGTTTTGGAAAGTGGGCGTGGCACCGCCCACTTATGAGTCAAGCAATTTTCAAATTCGACTGCTAATAACTTCAGAACGGTGTGAGATAGGTTTACGAAACTAGGTACCAGGCATATTATGTTTATGTAGAGTACTACCACAGAAAATAAGAAAAATCGGTGAACGACCACGCCCCTTTTTGGACTAAACTTCTCTAAACGAGAGTTAGGAAACCGGAATGTGCAATATCTGTTTAACTGATAAAGATATAATGCTAAAATTTCTTCTTCTTTAAATGGCCATCTAACCGCCTGAGCGATTTTGACCGTCCAACATAGCTCGCCAGTCATTTCTTCTTTGCGCCAACTGGCGCCAATTGGAGACCCCACGAGATCGCAGGTCGGTCTCCACTTGGTCCTTCCATCGGAGTGGTGGTCTTCCTCTTCCTCTGCTTCCACCGGCGGGTGCCGATAAGTATACCTTCTGGGCTGGAGCGTCTTCGTTCATTCGCACGACGTGGCCTAGCCAGCGAAGCCGCTGTGTTTTAATGCGCTGTACTATGTCGACGTCTGCGTAAAGCTCATACAACTCATCATTAAATCTTCTTCGGTACTCGCCGTCGCCAACGCGTAGAGGCCCATAAATCTTTCGCAGAACTTTTCTCTCGAATACTCCCAATGCAGCCTCGTCAGATGTTGTTAGTGTCCACGCCTCTGCACCATATAGCAGGACGGGAGCGATGAGTGACTTGTAGAGTGTGATTTTCGTGCGTCGAGAGAGGACTTTACTTTTCAATTGCCTACTCAGTCCAAAGTAGCATTTATTTGCAAGAGCAATTCTTCGTTGGATTTCTAGGCTGGCATTATTGTTGGAGTTTATGCTGGATCCAAGGTAAACGAAGTCCTTCACTATTTCGAACTTTTTGGTGCCAGCAGTGGCGTGGGTGCCAAGGCGCGAATGCGCTGACTCTTTGCTTGATGACAGCATGTACTTCGTTTTGCCTTCGTTCACCACCAAACCCATTTTTTCCGCTTCTTTTTCTAGTTTGGAGTACGCAGAGGTTACGGCACGGTTGTTAAGGCCGATAATGTCAATGTCGTCAGCATATGCTAACAGTTGCACGCTTTTATAGAATATTGTTCCAGCGCGGTTGAGTTCTGCAGATTGTATTATTTTCTCCAACATCAAATTAAAGAAATCGCACGATAGGGGGTCACCTTGTCTGAAACCTCGTTTAGTTTCAAACGGCTCGGAGAGGTCCTTCCCAATTCTGACTGAGCTGGTGGTGTTGCTCAATGTCATTTTGCAAAGCCGTATAAGTTTTGCGGGGAAACCAAATTCAGACATAGCGGCATATAGGCAGCTCCTTTTCGTGCTATCGAAAGCGGCTTTAAAATCAACAAAGAGGTGGTGTGTGTCGATTCTTTTCTCACGGGTTTTCTCCAGGATTTGACGTATTGTAAAAATCTGGTCGATGGTAGATTTTCCAGGTCTGAAGCCACACTGATAAGGTCCAATCAGTCTGTTCACGTCAGGCTTCAATCGTTCGCACAATACGCTTGACAAGACCTTATATGCGATATTCAAAAGGCTGATTCCGCGGTAGTTGGTGCAGTTTGCAGGATCACCTTTTTTGTGGATTGGGCAAAGAACACTTAGATTCCAATCTTCGGGCATGCATTCATCCGACCATATTCTGCACAGAAGCTGGTGCATACGCCTTACCAGCTCCTCGCCGCCATGCTTGAATAGCTCAGCAGGCAAACCATCAGCGCCAGCTGCTTTATTGTTTTTTAACCGGGATATTGCTATTCGCACCTCATTATAGTCGGGTTCTGGGACGTCAATTTCGTCGTCTTCGATTGTGGGTTCGGGTTCGAGCTCTTCTCTGGTTTCTTGCTCAATTTCTCCATTTAAAAGGGCAGAGAAGTGATCCCTCCATATCTCTAGTATTCTCTGAACATCAGTCACCAGGTCGCCGTTCTCGTTCTTACAGGAATTTGCCCCGGGCTTGAAACCTTCCGTCATTCGTCGAATTTTTTGATAGAATTTTCGGGCATTATTCCCATTGGCTAGCATCTCAAGCTCATTGATTTCACGCTTTTCTGCCTCTCTTTTTTTTGCCCGGAAAAGTCGCCTCGCTTCCCTTTTCAACTCGCGGTAGTGTTCACACACACTCCTTGTTGCACTCGATCTTAGCGTTGCCTTGTAGGCTTCGTTCTTTCTTTTCGTTGCAGCTCGGCACTCTTCATCATCGTACCAGTTGTTTCTTCTCGTTCGCCGGAATCCAATTACTTCTTCGGCTGCGGTACGGAGTGCTCCTGTGATGTGCTCCCACTGCTCATGCATTCCACTGGGTTGAATTGTGCTCTCAGAGAGCAGGTGTGAGAGTCGGTCTGCAAAATCATTGGCGGTCTGTTGCGATTGCAGCTTTTCGACGTCCAGCTTTCCTTGCGTTTTCTGTTGCACCTGTTTTGTCGTACAGAGGCGGGTACGAATCTTAGCTGCTACTAGGTAGTGATCGGAGTCGATGTTTGGACCTCTTATTGTGCGAACATCTAAAACGCTAGAAGCATGCCGTCCGTCTATCACAATGTGGTCGATCTGGTTTCGCGTTCTTCGATCGGGAGACAGCCATGTAGCCTGATGGATCTTCTTGTGCATAAACCTGGTGCTGGCAATGACCATGTTTCGGGCACCGGCGAAGTCGATCAGCCTGTATCCATTTGGCGAAGTCTGGTCGTGCAGGCTGAACTTCCCGACTGTGGGTCCAAATACACCCTCTTTGCCCACCCTGGCGTTAAAGTCACCAAGCACGACTTTGATGTCATGACGGGGGCAGCGCTCGTAAGTTTCCTCCAGGCGCTCGTAGAATGCATCCTTTTCCACGTCGTCTTTCTCTTCCGTCGGAGCGTGGGCGCAGATAAACGAGATGTTAAAGAATCGTACTTTTACGCGGATTGTAGCGAGACGCTCATTCACGGGTGTGAACGACAGTACTCGATTACGGAGTCTCTCTCCCACCACAAATCCCACGCCAAATCTGCGCTTGTCGACATGCCCACTCCAGTAAATGTTGCAAGGTGGTTTGTTCATATTACCTTGCCCCGTCCATCGCATCTCCTGTATGGCGGTGATGTCAGCTTTAGCCTTCCTCAGGGCCTCAACCAACCGGGCAGCGGCACCTTCCCCATTGAGGGACCGGACATTCCAGGTGCATGCCCTTAAATCGTAGTCCTTGTTTCGTTTGCGTGTGTCGTCATCTAAAAAGGGGGTTCTCATATCCGAGGCTTTTTTGAATTTCATTGGTACGTTGTTTTATGTGGTGGGTCCCAAACCCAACGCACAACCCGTTCCACGGGAGGTTGTAATTTAAGTGCACGTTTATATAGCGAGCCGCTTGATCCAAGACAGACGCCCGCTTACAGCCGCACCACTAGGTGATCAGACGCTGCTTGTAAACCCCTGATAAGCCCTTAAACCGATTATGTCGGAGTGGCCTTGCCAGGTTGTCGCCTTCTCACGTTTAGCTCACCACCAAACGGGTGTTCGGTGGCTACCCAGAGGATACTTGGACGCAAGCGCCCGGAAGTAGTGAGCTGCTTGGACCGCATGCAAAAGAATCGCTCTGGCCATTCCCAAGTGAATGGCGATCAGAAACTTTCCCCACTTACGTGGACTTCTACACGCGGACCCATGCTAAAATTTAGTACACTCATTTAAAGGTTTTTTGGTAATATTTTGGAAAATGGGAGTGGCACCGCCCACAAGTGAATACACAAAATATCAACATTTCACTATTAACAAGCCACTGTGAAAGTATCATAAAGATCGGCAATGAAAACTGATTTTCAAATAGGGACAAACAACATTATAAAATCCGTGGGCGTGCCATCACCCACTTTTTCAAAATTATGTAAATATTGATTAATGGACACATATATCCGTATATCAAAAAATTTTACAAAATACGTTAAAAGTTATGGGCATGGCACGCCTTCTTTTCCAAAGTTATATATCGACAGCCACACTGCAAAACCCCGTAAGTCACTATTTTTCCAAAAATAAGGTTCTGAGCCTTTCCCATAGATCGTGATGTTTCGCACATTAAAATTCAGTCAAAATCGGGTTACAACTTCCCGTTTCTTTCCAGTGGTGAAATGAAATAACCGTCGCTCATATACATACGTTATAATTATAACAGTTTTTTCCCTCTCCTGAAAACTTTTTGGTTTTGAACATACAGGGTTTTGCAGTGTGGCTGTCGATATAGGACATTGTATAACCCTTAAAAATATCGATTCAGTACTTTTGGCTCATGTAAGCGGTTAGTTTTATAAGCAAGGGGCGTGGCCGCGTCCACCAAATTCGCTATTGTTTGGGCTCGGAATGGATTGGTTTTTAAAATAGGCGAAATTGGATGAAAACAACGCCCCCTTTTTCTGAAAACTAACGCTGGGTATTTAATGTTCGGTTCACCCGAACTTAGACTTCTTTACTTGTTTTATATTACTCGCTTCTCTTATGCATTACTCAGAATCGATTCTGTAATGCAATGCTGCCATTGAACTGGTAATGGAAATAATCATCGGGAAGTATTTCTTGATTACATAGGAACTAATTTTATAATCGATGTTAGGAGAAGCGCCTGGCAAAAATTTTGCTGGGTTGTTCGTATACCCGAACACATGCTCGAATGTTCACATCCCAGCAAACATTAAGGTTAGAGGACGATTAGAAAACGACTCGAATTCTAATGTTATTCTCTAAGGTAGAAGGTTAGAGAACGATTTGTGAAACTGTCGCGAATTATAGCATTCTCGACAAAAAGGGGACTTAGTTCTCGATATCGAGAAAAAGGTTAGTTATCGATTCGAATTCTAACTTGAAATTCTAATGGGATTCTAATGAGAAATTTCTAACTGAACTGAAATGAAATCCAATTGTTCTTGTTTAGTTCTATTTCGATAAATTTATTGCTTTAAATATGTTTGACATGTTTTAAGCTTAAATATCCAATGGGAATAAAATTCAAAGTTTTTATACCTTAGTTTATAAATACAATACTTGACAATACACGCATCTTCGCTATTCGAGTGTTTCTCTAATCGTTCTCTAATCGTCCTCTAGCCTAGTTCTCTAACGTGATTTTCGATTAGAGATACATTAGAGAACTACATTATAATTCTAATGTAAAACTACAGTATTTCTCTAACGTTAGAGGCTGTGTTTGCTGGGATATACCAAATGTATATACATACTAGCAGACCCGGCAGACGTTGTCCTGCCCAAACATTAACTTGTTTGCATTTAAAATATGTGAGTCGCCCTCCTAATTTATTTATTTATTTAACACCGTCTATGAAAACAAAATTTCTTACAGACTAATAACAGTGTGCATGGACATTAGTATATGGAGTAATAAGATATACATTATAAAAGTGCATACTTGAATTCGAGATTTGTACTAAATACTTTACATATCTATAAAGCGTAAAAGATTCAAAAAAGCTTGCTTAGTTATTGAAAAATCAATCGCAACACTTTGTGATAAAATGTTAAAATTTCGCATAGCTCTAGCAAGAGGAGCATTGCTGGCGAATTTAGATTTGACCTTTTTCCAATAAAAAGGGTACATGACGCGGAGGTTCCGTCTAGGAACATTAAAAGTAATCCTATCTAAAAGATAGGGACAATCTATGGCACCTTGAATAATGTTAAACACAAAAGTCAAAGACAGAATTGACCTACGGGTATCCAAAGATTGTAAGTCAATTAGCATAAGACGGGATGCATACGATGGGATGGGGGTATCAAATTTTAGGGTCCGCAAAGCGAATTTCAAGAACACCTTCTGAATACGTTCAATTCTATTCACTGCCAGTTGGTTGTATGGCCTCCAGATAAAAACCGCGTATTCAAGGTGCGAACGAACAAATGCTATATATAAAGTTTTTAAAGTATAGGGGTCTGAAAACATATTACAGTTCCGACGAACAAAGCCCAGGATCGCATAAGCTTTCGCAATAACAAAGTCAACATGGTTGTTGAAAGACAGTTTCGGGTCAAAAATTACTCCTAGATCTTTCACTTTAACTACATTGTCAAGAGTAAAATTCGAAATGCGATAAGACGTATTACGAAAACTTAAAATTTTAGCAAACGTCATCTTAAAGCATTTTTTGATATTTAAAGAGAGTCGCGAACGTAGACACCATGAATGAACAGCGTCGATATCACGTTGAAGTTTAGCTTCATCAGACGCATCTTTCACTGTTGCGAATATTTTAAGGTCATCTGCGTATAGTAAAAAATTAGAAAATGAAAAGCAGCTACTTATATCGTTGATAAAGAGAACAAATAGTAGAGGGCCCAAGACACTCCCTTGGGGAACCCCAGAAGATGCAATAAAAGGTTCTGAGAACACACCATCTATAGCGACAACGCAACGTCTATTTGATAGGTATGACTTTATCCACTCCAAAAAGCCCAAAGCCGCTAGTTTTGTTAGTAAAACTTTATGACAAACTTTGTCAAATGCTTTCGAGAAGTCTGTATAAACACAGTCGACTTGGGATCCAGCTAAGAAAGCAGTGTTACAGTAGTCTGTAAACACAGCTAAATTTGATGTTGTAGATCGCCCGGACACAAATCCGTGTTGGTTATGGCATATAAGTGACTTAGTTGCAAAGTATAATTTTTCTTTCACAATGCACTCAAAAAGTTTAGAGATCGTAGAGAGCTTTGCTATCGGTCTATAATTGCGTACATCATTTTTCTTACCAGATTTTAAGATTATTTTCAAAGGTTCAATGAGAGCAGGACATTTCTTCAGAAGAAGAGCTGAAAGGCCATCTACATCTGTTGCAGAAGAGGGTTTCGGAGAAACCAACCCCTGAGTAATGTCTTCTGAAGATAATATTAATGAACCAAAAGTAAGATGTGAGCTAACGTTCGAAGAAAAGTCTGCCGAGGAGCTATCATCGCCAGAAACAAGGTTTGACTTAAAAAAGTCAGCAAATAGATTTGCAACCTCTGAGGGACCTTCAGCAAATTTATCGTTTAGAAAAACCGAGGTAGGAATATCTGAGCGTGACCGTTTGGACTTGATAAAAGTCCAAAAATATTTGGGGTTACTTATAATGCCTAACTCAGCACAGCGAATGAATTTCTTGTATAGTTGCTTAATTTCAGCTCCACATCTTTCCCTCCGTCCATCCTCTTCATATGCTTTTGTCTTTTCATATTGCTTTTTAATTGTCATCCATATACCTATCCCTTTCTCAATCCCAATCCCAAAATGACTTAAAATTACTCCATTTTAAAAATCTCATGCAGATCTTTCATTTTAGACCCATTTGCTCACAAAAGCCTTCTAGGTCCAATTTTGGTCCACGTTTTGGTTAATATCTAAAAACCGTCGTTTTATATGGGAAAATAGCTAAAACATGTTAAATCATTTGTCAACACCTTTCATTTGATTGAGTGCCCCTCCTGGTTGACATTTTGACCAATATCTCGAAAACGGGCTCATATTGAAAGAACACTTTATAAGGTTACCCTGGTCAACATTTGTAGGGACATCTCCACAACCTTTCCAAATGCCTTTATTTTTTTAGCGTATAACCATCTAGAGCGGATACAAAATGTACCTTCCAAATTTAGATATGTGTATTAGGTCCAGCTGTTCTCAAAATAGATGTTTCCATAAATGAAGCAAAGTCCAAATGAAACCTGTGGCCCCTTTCTTTTTATACCAATTTTGTGCGAATATCAATATATCGAAATGAACCAACGTCCGAATGAAAGCTGCCGTCTTTCCCTTTCGTTTGATATCAATTGTGTGCGGATATTCCAAAGTTTACCCGAAACCACATTTTAACCGATAACTCTGTTATCGATAAATATATCGAAGTGAACCAACGTCCAAATGAAAACGGTGTTCTTCCACTTCCGTTTGATACCAATTTTCTGCGAATAATCCAAAGTTTACGTAAAACTACATTTTTACCGATAACTCTGTTATCGATAAATATATCGAAATATAATTATGCGTGTTTCTATTCTGTACTCCAAAGAATTAGTGTGCAAAATTTCGTAAAGTTCGAGGCATTAGTTTAGACGTGAAAGAGTCACAAAAATTCAGTCACTCACTCACTTACGTTTTTGTATATTAGTAAGATATGTATGTATATCAATGGACCAACGCGCATTAAATTTTGCATGTTCGATTGCAACACGAAGAGTAACATCAAAGCAAAACTTCAATTGACAATGGAAAATTCCAAAAAAATGGAATTTTTTACCGTGAAAAGCTTTGAAATAAAGAATTTTTCGTTCAATTAACTTTGTACCAATTCATGACTAACACCGCCATCTGGTGGTGAGTATATAATTTGGATCAGCCGTTTTCGAGTTTTAGCGTTACAACTGAACACCATTTCATTTTTATATACATATATAGAATAGATATAGATATAGATTGCTGTACTAATGTAAACAGCAACAAAGGCAATTATGTACAGCGTGTGTGTGTGTGTTGATGTGCACCATCTAGCGTCATCTGACGTTCTGGCCATCTACAGCGCAGTAGTGAAGATAAACATAGACGACTAAGACAACAACCAATATTCGCATAAATAGATCCAATTTTATCATACATAGCAATTGTATCATACATAGCCACAAAATATAACAGCCAAATTAATAAAATTGTATGGGAGGTACCACGCGCCCCTAATATTTTGTTTTGATTTTAATACATGACCTGCGCGTGGTAATAACAAAGAAACCCTCCAAAGGAAGTATATAATTTGGTTCAGCCGTTTTCGAGTTTTGACAACTGAACACCATTTCATTTTTATATATATAGATTGCTTGCCATCACTGCATATACCAGATGTATGTACACGTTACTTGCCATCACTGTATATACCAGATGTATATTCTAGGTATGGGACTATTCGAATAAAAATTATTCGAATAAATAAAACTTTTATTCGGCGGGTACAAAAAATTCGAATAGTATTTATTCGAATTTTTTATTCGTTTATTCGAATAGTATTATTCGTTTATTCGAATAGTATTATTCGTTTATTCGAATAGTACTATTCGAATATTTTTGTTAATAGATTTTTAAAACGAAATTCGCTGCTTTCTTTGCTTGCACCTATGAGCGTGCATTTATGTTTTGTATGTATGTATGTATGTATGTTTGCGTGTACAAATGTGTGCCCAAGCAGTAACAACATTTCTTTCATTATTCGAATAGTGGTAACGAATAGTTGTATTTATTCGGTTAATGGTGGTTGAATAGTTTCTGGCTTATTATCTTAATAATTAAATAAATATTTGTACAGTGTTGTGGGAATAACAAAATACAATTATTTGTAATAATTGAAGCTGTATACAGACATTTACTATAAAGTTACTAGGTTAGGTTAGGTTTGAGTGGCTGCCATACCGGCACACTTAGGCCAGTTGTAGTAGGCCCGTTGTGATACCACAGGAAGACACCGTTACTCCTCATCCTCGAACCACTTTGTTGACTTGATGTAGGTCATCAAGTCCCTGACGTCTAGCTCCGCTACTTGGCGAAGTTTGACTAGATAGGAGGCTCCCAGATAGCGCCGTCTGGCCTCAGTTAAGGCGGGACAGGCGCAGATTAGGTGTTCGACTGTTTCCTCCTCTTCGTCCTCTTTACAGCTTCTGCAACACCGACGATAGGGCACTCCCAGTCTCTCCGCGTGTTTGCCTATGAGGCAATGTCCGGTTAGTACCCCTATTACTTTGGATATTTCATCCCTTTTTAAAGTGTAGATTCGACGAGATTTCTTCGGATCCCATTTTGGCCAGATCTGCTTAGATATCTGGCAACCTACTGTTTGCAGCCATCTTTTTTTGGCTTGGTCGTAGATGTATTCTTTCAGCATTAGCTTGCATGTGGCGAAGGGCATCCCTAAGCGTTCTTTATCTGGAAGAACCTGCTCGGTCGTGCCCTGCCTGGCAAGTTCATCTGCCTTGCAGTTTCCCTCGATGTCCCTGTGCCCCGGGACCCAGATGAGGTTCACACAGTTCTGTTGGGCCATCTCCTGCAGAGATCGGCGACAGTTTAGCGTGAGTTCAGAATTGAACGAGTACGAGCCGAGAGCTTTGATGGCCGCCGGGCTATCACTAAAAATAAAAATTTCTTTGCCGATAGTGTCATTCCCTATCTTTTTAGCGGCTTCCCATATTGCTGAGGCATCCGCCTGGAAGACACTGCAGTGATCCGGTAGTCTGAAAGACAGTTCGAGGTTTTGGTCCTTTGAGTAGACCCCTCCTCCCACTCTACCGTTTAATTTAGAGCCGTCGGTGTATACGGACACACCGGCTTTCGCCGTGAAGCAATTATTAGGCTCCTCCCAGTCTTCCCTCCTGGGAATACGTATTTGGAAGTAACGGTCATCAGCTGTTGTTGTCGCACAGCGATCCGTTCTTGTTGGAAGAAAACTGTATTGGTTCAGTATGCTAGAATGCCCCGTGGTTTTTGTGCTCCAGCAGGACATTTCCCTCAAACGCAGGGCGGATGCTGCCGCTGCTTGGTATCCTGCAAGGTCTACAGGCAGTACGTCAAGGATGACCTGAAGAGCTTCACCCGGTGCAGTCCTCAGGGCCCCACTGATACTGATCATACTGGACCTGTGGACCTTGTCAAGTAAGTTTCTGTATGACGCCTTGCTTAGGGCAGGCCACCATACTACGACTCCGTAGAGAAGTATGGGTCGTATAATCGCAGTGTAAATCCATTTGCAAGTTTTGGGACCGAGTCCCCATTTCTTCCCAATCGCTCTTTTACACATGTATAATGCTATGTAAGCTTTATTTTGACGCTGAACGACATTCTCTTTCCAGTTCAGCTTTTTGTCTAGAATTACGCCTAGGAATTTCGCCTTATCGGCTAGTTCAAGGCGCACCCCGTTTAGTTCTGGTAGAGCTAGGGGTGGTATTTTGTACCGTTTGGTGTATAGAACAAGTTCCACCTTCTCCGAGTTGACGCTTAGCCCGCATCGAGAGGACCATGAGGCAACCTCCCGTAGAGCTGCCTGCATCAAGTCGCATAAAGTTTGCGGGAACTTGCCTCTGTATGCAATGGCCAGATCGTCCGCGTAAGCCACAACCTTCCCGCCTCCCCAGCAGGTATCTCTTAGCAGCGAGTTCACCGTGAGGTTCCATAGGAGCGGCGAGAGGACACCTCCTTGTGGTGTGCCCCTTGTGACGTAGCGTTTCATCTCAACTTCCCCAAAGGATGAGAGTATTATCATCCCTCTTAGAAGTTGATCGCTTAATCCCACCAGGGATGTATCTACACCCAAGTTTGTAAGGGCAGTGTTAACGGCTTCCGGGGTTATGTTGTTGAAAGCCCCTTCAATGTCCAGGTAGGATACCAGGCAATATTCTTTGTTTTCCAAAGATGATTCAATTACAGAGACTAGGCTGTGAAGCGCCGTTTCCGTTGATCTTCCCTTGGTGTACGCGTGTTGATAGCCCGATATTAGGTTGCTATCAATAGTGGTAGTGAGGTGATAGCTGATAATCCTCTCCAGAGTCTTGAGTACAAAGGATGAGAGACTGATGGGTCTGTAGTCCTTTGGCTCGTAGTGAGAGGCCTTCCCTGCCTTAGGGATAAAGACCACAGTAGCGCTTTTCCATGCACTCGGAATGTGGCCGAGAGCTAGGCATTCTTTGTAAATATGACTTAACCATTTGGCTGTTGTGTCCAAGGTAGTGATAAGTTGTGCGGGGATGATGAAAGGCTTAAAACTTTTCACTGCCCATTTTACCCTTTCCTCCGTTATGGGTATGTTCACCGCCCGGTTCGTTGCAGGTATTGTCGGTGCACTCTGCAAGTTTCCCGGGAAATGTGTATCCAAGAGCAGCTCTAGGGTTTCCCCTTCTGAGCTGGTCCATGTGCCATCACATTTTCGCAAGAAACTCATAGCGGTTTGCGTCTTTGATAGTATGCACCTTAGTCTCGAAGTGTCCTCGACACTTTCAACACCAGTGCAGAAGTTCTTCCACGAAGTTCTTTTCGCCTGTCTTAGAGCCTTTTTATAGGTTCTTAATTTTTCCTTGTATTCCAGCCATTGGAGCTCGGTGTCGAGGCTCTTGGCTGTGTTGAACTGTTTCCTGCAGGATATGCGAAGTGAGTCCAAGTCCTGGGACCACCAATGAGGTTTACGCTTACCGCGCGCCGTTGGCACTGGGCAGGCTTGCTCCAGGGCATTCGAGAATGCCGAGTTGAGGGTTGTGACCAGATCTTCCAGTTCCTCAGTTGATGAAGGAATTTGGGAGGGTTATTCCGGTAGTTCCCTAGCTAGTATTTCGTTGTGTACCTCCCAGTTTGTGTTACGTAGGTTACGTTTCACAGTGGGTTGTTCCATTAAGAAGTCTAAAACTATTTCTATATATCGGTGATCAGAGAACGAGTGTTCATCAAGAACGCGCCATTTCCTGACCCATCTAGAAGTGCTTTCGATACAAACAGTGAGGTCTGTTACCTCTTTTCGGTTTTTAGTATAAACGTTGGCTCATTGCCTACGTTGCAAACTACCAGGTTAGTTGTTAGCAGGTAATCAAAGAGTGACTCACCTCGATTGTTGATATCGGAACTCCCCCATTGGATGTGATGGGCATTCGCATCCATTCCGATAAGTAAGTGGCCGTTGCTGTGTTTGGTCACCAATTGCCTCACGTTGTTCTGTGGTGGAGGTTCCTCTGAGTCATACGGCATGTAGACCGACGCAAAGGTTGACTTCGTGCCGCTGGCGGAGATAATGACCACCGTAGCGTCGCCGTTGCTAAAGTTAGGTAAGAGAAATGTGTTTAGCTCAGACTTAACCAAAATACAGGTTCTAATTTTACCTTTATCATCAGCTCGATACAGCTTGAAACCATTGGCCCCCAGTCCGCAAACCCTTGAGTTATTGACCCAGGGCTCTTGGACGAGGACCACATCGACGTCGCCTTTAGAAAGGCGACTTATTAGAGCAGCTGACGCTGCTTTAGATTTGTGGAGCTTTATCTGGAGCACTCTCATCCCCATGAGGACTGTGCCCAGACTCCCCTTCCACCACCGTAACATCTAGGTCCTCCCCGTCGGACTCAAGCAGAGCATCCTCCATCGTCAAACTGCTCAGTGCGCCTGCGCAGTTTGACGTGGCGGAAGCCATGCTCTCCACGTCGGAGAGTTCCAGTTCTTCGGTCGCCTCTGTGTCAGTGGCGCCGGTTACTCCAGCGCGCTGTGCGTCGCCACGATAGACGTGTATTACGACCTCCCCGATGCCGTAATACACTCGACCATTCCTTTGCTGAAGGGGCTCGATCGACTCCCTGTTGAGAGCCAGAACTATCTGCCTTCTTGGCCCTACCGCGTCCTCGACCAGAACGACACTCCAGTCCTGCGTCGGAAGAGCCGGATTCATCGCCTGCAGCATCCTGAGAATCCTCTCAGGCTCTGCAGGGACCGATGGAACCCATGCCCTTGCCCTCGGCCGGGCTGGAATGTCCCTCCAGTTGACGACCTCTAGTCTGGCTCCGGGGTAGACCTCACCCAGCTTTGCGACAGCCGCCCGGTATAGGTCGACCGTCCTCGAATCCTCGCAAGCGAGGACCTTGACCTGCCCCTGGTACCATCCCGCGTCGGACCCCCTCGGCGGAGTGCCCGGAGACTCCATCAGAACGTCGAGAACGGCGTTTCCGATTTCGTTCCGGACATACGGCCATCGGTCTCTGGGGATGGCCCCACGGGCATTGCCACGGTCCAGAATGCCTACGAGGATTCGGTCCTTGGCCACTTCCGCAAAACTGAGTTTAGCTACCCCAGTCGCATTTTGGTGCCGTTTCGGAGGAGGTTTCATTTCCTCATCCGATCTCTGGCGCTTGTAGGGGGTCGAGCTTTCCCCAGTTGGTCCCAGATTGCGTTGGAACCGCGGTAGCAGAGCTTGCGCTCTTTCTATCGCGACCCTAGCGTTCTCGGACAACGTGTCCAGCGCTACCCCCTGATATTTTTTTAGGACCCTCGCTGCTTTCTTCCTGTCCCGATGCGATGGGTCCGAAGATAGGGGGCGACCCGTAGTTGCCATCGCAGCCGCCCCTTTCGTGGTGAGCCTTGCAGCTTCTCTCTCCCTCGGACCTGCGTGGCCAGGTCGTGAGACCTCAACCGCATTCGTCGGGAGAGTGGTAGCTGTGCCAGCGCTTAGTGGGGGCACAGCATCAGCAGGTCCAGCTGTGTTCGCTGTTGCCAGCGCAACTGTCGCTGCGGCCTTACTGGTGCTGGCCCTCACCTCGTCGCCCGTGCTCAAAGAGGTTGCCCTCAGTATATCCTGGTTGGACCGACCCGTAGTTGCCATCGCAGTCGGTTCACCAGTTGGAAAATTTTTTGCGGCCTCCCTCTCCTCGAGCCGAGCGTGGCTTGGTCGTGAGACCTCTGCCACATCCCTTGCCGTGTGGAGACGGGTTGCCGTCCGTTCGCCTGATGAGCGGTCGGCATCAGCAGGGGGGAGCGAGCCCGTCGTTGCCGACGCAGATGCACTCGCCACCCTGTTGGTGCCGCCACCCCCTAGGTCGCCCTTAGTTGCTGCTTGGTGTGAGGTTGCCCTCACGCTCATCGTGTTTGTGCCGATTTGGCGTGGTACTCTCGCCGTTGTCCTCCTCTGAGAGGAGGAGGACGAAGTTTTGTTTTGTTTGTTGTTGGTCATCTTGTTCGTACGACCCTTTGCCGGACGAGGCCGGCTTGGGGTCAAGGATATAAAGTGGGGAAATGTCGTACGCCGCGGCAGAGCCCCATGCCGCGGTAAGACCATGGTTACTCTCTGAGGCGGCCCGGTGTCAGAGAGGCTCCGTACTAATACAGCCACGATTAACCTCCCGGCTGCAAACGTATCCAATGGGCACGGTGCCGCATAACACCCTGGATTGGGAGGGGGTATATCTTGGACATCGCGTTCCAGAGAGACTGGGCTTGCCGGTTGATGGTGTCCCATGTGGGAAGCCATCATCCGACAAGCTTAGTCCTGTGGCTCGCGACTAAGCCCTCGCACCACGTCAAGGTATATACCCTTCGCGAGGGATAAAGTTACTATACATAATATGTATTTGTACATTTATATGTTTATTGCAGTTACATTTTCTTGGTAAGTTTTGTGCTAGGGCTTCAAGCAAGAGATGCCAGGCCCGAAATTCATAATGTATACTGTTTATTATGGTAACAAAAGGACGGATTCGTGGCGATCTTTCATGTTCACATGTGTAAATAGTTTAATTTGCCTAAAGCAACTAATACTATCTTCCTGCTTCCTACAGGTATTTTGTGCATAAATTTTCCATCCAAACACATAGTATGCGCAAACTTTAAATATATGAATTCGCAATCCCTCATACAAGCAGGTCCTTTGTGCTCATTTAGTTAACGAGTTTAGACACCCAAATTTGAAACAAATAAAAAATCTACCTACTAATGATCATCCTTAACCAGCCCATTCAATACAAAGAGTTCGTAAAATTTCCATTACCATACCTACATACTTACATACATATGTATGTAAGTACATTTATATGAATATTTAACAAAAAATAGGGAACAGGTAGTATTATTTTGTGTATGTTACTTTAAGCAAATTAAACTATTTACACATGTGAACATGAAAAATCAGCACAAACCCGTCCTTTTGTTACCATAATAAACAGTATACATAATGAATTTCGGCCCTGGCATTTCTTGCTTGAAGCCCTAGCACAAAACTTATCAAACAAATGTAACTGCAATAAACATATAAATGTACAAATACATATTTATGTATAGTAATGAAAGAAATATTGTTACTGCTTTGGCACACATTTGTACACGCAAACATACATACAAAACCTACAAAACATAAATGCACGCTCATAGGTACAAGCAAAGAAAACAGCGAATATCATTATAAAAATCTATTAACAAAAATATTCGAATAGTGCTATTCGAATATTACTATTCGAATAAACGAATAATACTATTCGAATAAACGAATAAAAAGATTCGAATAAATACTATTCGAATTTTTGCAACGAATATTTTTATTCGTTTCTTCAAATAGTGTTTATTCGAATATTATTCGAAAAAAATCCCACTCCTAGTATATACATGTTGCTCGCCATCACTGCATATACGCATATACCAGACGTATGTACACGTTGCTTGCCATCACTGTATAAGTTAACACATATAAAGTTATTTACCCATTTTCAGCTTTAACAAGCGAATTACATACTTACACACCTCTGGCTATCGCCACAAGCTTTCATAAACAAATTATTGCTGACACGTCAGTTTAACTTTTATTTTCTCATCCAGAATTTCGCACAGGTAAATTCCTAATAACTAAATGTTATCTTGCATTACTTGTTTCGCAATGTTGCGCCCAATTCAGAGAATAAGCGCAACATATAAAAATATTGTTTCCAATTGCACGCGCATCCGGTTGAACGCTAAATGCTTACGCTAGCGTCTGGCTTATATTGTGCAAGCAATTGTTGTTGTACTATTTTGCGCAAGCATTTGCTGTTGCTTGCATTAACTAAATTTTGAACTTAAAAGAATAATTATCCAAAATTAAACTTCAGTCCTGCTAAAAATAAAGAATTTGTAGTTACAAAAAGTGCCACTAGAAAAAAGTGCCACACCAAAAACATAAAAAGCAACATCAGCCGACCGTGTGTCCTAGGAAGGGACCCAAGTAGTGAAGCAGCAAGCAGCCAAAGCAGAAAGCAGTGAAACAAACAGGAGCATCCCACGGGACCTAGTGGGATGAGGACCAAACTAGAGATGTAAGTTAAGAGCAAAAAAATTAGTGATTATTAAAGCAAATCTTAAGAAAAATAAAATTCAAAAAAAAGAAAAAGGATTTTGTAAAAAGAAAATTATAGTAAAACAACTACTTAGACTAATTTTTAAGAAAATTTTCGCTGCGACACTGAAATTCTTTCTGGCAAACACAAAACGAAAACAGTTTGAGCCTGTGTAAAAACAAAATTTTTTTTCTAATAAAAATAAAAAATATAAAATAAATTTCTTTTTAGACAATTTCTTTGTGGAAGGCAATTTTTGGCAAACAAGTTAATTAGTTCTTTTAGTCTACGCGAAAACAAAGAAATAAACTAATAATGGCAAACCCTAACAATTTAATTAGGCCACCTGTTCTGTCCAACCCTAACCAACAACCAGTCGCAAATCCAACTCTACAAGCCACTCCGGAACTACAAAACTTAGTTAGAAACTTACTGACTCAGATACTAACAACGGACGGACGAACATTAATTCAGGACATAGTTAGAACAGATACCAACCCAGTACCTATAACGGACCAGACTATCGACGAACAACATAGGAACAATCTGACAGAAATTGATAAGATCCCCGACGTAGTGAGATCGTTGAGGGAATTTTCAGGGAAACCTGCAGAATTTAACTCATGGAAGAAAAGTGTTGAGAGGATACTTCATATCTATGAACATACAAAAGGGACGCCCAAATACTTTGGCATATTGAATGTAATAAGAAACAAAATAGTAGGTAGTGCCGACATTGCACTAGAATCATATAACACCCCTCTAGACTGGAAGGCCATCTCAATGTGTCTCACGACACATTATGCCGACAAACGTGACTTAGGTACACTAGAGCACCAGGACTTCTACCAAAAAGTATATTTCCACCTTTCCCTGATATTAAACAAAATTGGATGTATGGAGGTAAGCCCGGAATCCATAAGACTCCTTACGGAAACATATAGGATAAAAGCTCTGGACACATTTGTCAGAGGCCTTAACGGCGACCTTCCCCGATTACACTGGATCACAAATTCCAACTTTTTTTCTGCACCAGAGGCGCCATAGTGAAACTCCTATGTAAAATCACCTCCTAATTCCGAAAATCAAGGTTATTTTTACTTGAATGGTACCGTTTTTCAGATATTTACGATTTACCGTTATTTCAAAAGACAAAAAAGATGGCTCCACTTAATCGTGTATATCTCAAGAACAAACTGAGCTCTTCCAAAACGGTTTGAAAAATTTGAAAGCTTATAAAATTTACTATAATCAGTACATACAACACTTTTGCTAGGTGCTGCAGATTCAAACATATTGAACAATCATTACGGATTTTTTTAATTTTTTTTGTAAAAATATAAACAAATTTGTACTTTGCGAAGAAGCATCTCGAAAACTTTTTGTTTTTTTGCAGATATTTTTCCCCCTCTAAGCTCTGTTTTATTACAAAAAAATAAGCTATCAGTGAACAAAATCGAAGAACTAATACAAAAGTTATAAGCATTCAAGTAAATATATCCATTTAATACTTAAGTACCCTACAAATAATAGCATATGCTTATATATATCAATTCGACTCGGCATGTGGTGCACACAGTGTTCGGTGTCCATGGTTTTTAGGCTCAATTCCAAAACACGTATAGTATGTAACTTTCAAAGGATTTGAAAACACACGTCTCATACTTTTAACAATAAATTGACCGCAGATGAAACAGAACATATCTGGATCATTTGTACACTCAAACTCTCTCGCCCTTTTATTCATTTTTTATTTTTAAGTAAATGACCGGTTATAAACTGCAATTATAAACTGAACAGTATCCGGCGAGCCTTGCAGATATTATGAAGGAACAAGGCGCATGTACTCTTATTTATACTTAGATCCAGTAAAAATTCAAGCCTACCTAAACAAAAAGGTTCCCTAGTTCTACAAAGAAAACACTACCTACCTCAAAAATATGCTCTTGTTTAAAATGTACCTAGGTTTGAGAAAACGACACTAACAGCTTTTTGTATCTAATAACTA
The DNA here is from genome assembly GCA_951509765.1 of Sphenella marginata. Classification (NCBI taxonomy): domain Eukaryota; kingdom Metazoa; phylum Arthropoda; class Insecta; order Diptera; family Tephritidae; genus Sphenella; species Sphenella marginata. The sequence goes on along the minus strand of OX608078.1, from coordinate 29,265,057 downwards.
TTCGAAAATCTACCTGCTAACTAACTGATATACGAATACTAACACATATGTACCAGTAGGGTACTTAAGCATTAAATGGATATATTTACTTGAATGCTTATAACTTTTGTATTAGTTCATCGATTTTGTTCACTGATAGCTTATTTTTTTTGTAATAAAACAGAGCTTAGAGGGGGGGAAAAATATCTGCAAAAAAACAAAAAGTTTTCGAGATGCTTCCTCGCAAAGTACACATTTTTTTATATTTTTACAAAAAAAAATTTAAAAAAATCCGTAATGATTGTTCAATATGTTTGAAAAAGTCAGCAAATAGATTTGCAACCTCTGAGGGACCTTCTGCAAATTTATCGTTTAGGAAAACCGAGGTAGGAATATCTGAGCGTGACCGTTTGGACTAGATAAAAGTCCAAAAATATTTGGGGTTACTTATAATGCCTAATTCAGCACAGCGAATGAATTTCTTGTATAGTTGCTTAATTTCAGCTCCACATCTTTCTCTCCGTCCATCCTCTTCATATGCTTTTGTCTTTTCATATTGCTTTTTAATTGTCATCCATATACCTATCCCTTTCTCAATCCCAATCCCAAAATGACTTAAAATTACTCCATTTTAAAACTCTCATGCAGATCTTTCATTTTAGACCCATTTGCTCACAAAAGCCTTCTAGCTCCAATTTTGGTCCACGTTTTGGTTAATATCTAAAAACCGTCGTTTTATATGGGAAAATAGCTACATTGCTTCCCTTTCGTTTGATATCAATTGTGTGCGGATATTCCAAAGTTTACCCGAAACCACATTTTGACCGATAACTCTGTTATCGATAAATATATCGAAGTGAACCAACGTCCAAATGAAAACGGTGTTCTTCCACTTCCGTTTGATACCAATTTTCTGCGAATAATCCAAAGTTTACGTAAAACTACATTTTGACCGATAACTCTGTTATCGATAAATATATCGAAATATAATTATGCGTGTTTCTATTCTGTACTCCAAAGAATTAGTGTGCAAAATTTCGTAAATTTCGAGGCATTAGTTTAGACGTGAAAGAGTCACAAAAATTCAGTCACTCACTCACTTACGTTTTTGTATATTAGTAAGATATGTATGTATATCAATGGACCAACGCGCATTAAATTTTGCATGTTCGATTGCAACACGAAGAGTAACATCAAAGCAAAACTTCAATTGAGAATGGAAAATTCCAAAAAAATGGAATTTTTTACCGTGAAAAGCTTTGAAATAAAGAATTTTTCGTATTTGTAAGTTTTGCAAGCTCGAGAACCAGAGAAACAATAATTCGTAATGAATTTTAATTGTCAGTTTTTTGGGAAAAATTGATAATTGGAGAAAAATTTTTCGTTCAATTAACTTTGTACCAATTCATGACTAACACCGCCATCTGGTGGTGAGTATATAATTTGGTTCAGCCGTTTTCGAGTTTTAGCGTTACAACTGAGCACCATTTCATTTTTATATACATACTAGCAGACCCGGCAGACGTTGTTCTGCCTGACCAGTGACTTCCCTAGAAATACATTTTCAACTATTTTTCTATTAATTTTTAACATTCCATTTATTGCAGTGCTTTAGTATATGCAATGTTTCCGGTTTTAACGTATTTGGTATAAACAAATAAATTTGTTGGATGTCCAACTCAAAAAACGAATCTTTTGAACTCAATGGCTATGACACAAACCATTATGCGCTGCTGAGCAGATGTGTAGTTAGTATTTATTTAATTATATCCTATATCTACCACTTAACGCCACTATTATGATTTTATGGAAATCCTATAATACTCTGGATGTGTATAAACGGCAATAACAAACAAAAAAATTAAGTGCTTTGATTAAGATTTAAGAACATTAAAATGTCAGTAAAGCAAATACATTCAGGGATATAACGAATTGAAATATTACTTAGCTGTGGTCTTAGAACTGACCACTTTTCCAAAAAATTTACAAATGTATGTATGTCGTACCCCACGAAGATTTTCTCGTATTGGAAAAGTTTAAAACAGATCAACCATAAACTTTGGACATTATGGAAGTACAAACAAAGTACTGAATACAAAAAATGTGGGCGTGGCACCGCCCACTTTTCCAAAATTACATAAATCTTGAAAAGAAGAACTGAAAAAAAACTTGAGTCAAATCTGTCCAGCCGTTTCATTTTTTTCCTATCATTTTTGAATTGATTAATATGAAATAAGAAATTAATAATATAATTATGTGATAATACTTACATGTACATATGTATATATTTTAATTAAATATTTTTGAACAATGAAGCAATTGTATAAAATACGAATAACGGGGTTTCACAAAATGCGTTCACTACAAAATATGTACATATATGGATTTGATTTTTACTTATCCCTCAGCAACACGAAAACGTACATATGTACATAAGAATGTTAATTTTGTTTTTATTTAAAGCGTCATACATACATACATATGTATGTATGTACGAAGCGAAGTACCGCTACCGAGCGCTCGCTTAACTTAAATCGATTCATTTGGTTGACAGCGAACAAACACACAAACAGCTTTTTTTAGAAAAGGTGCTCCTATTGTTTAAACAATTTTGGTTAAATAATATATGAATCAACTATTTTTTTTGATGCAGAACGAAAGTAAATATTTCAAAGTTTAACTTCAAGTAAGTTTCATTCTAATCGGTGGATCCGTTTATGATTTGTGGCTGTGTAAACAAAAAAATTTATGGTTTTTTACCGATTTCCTTTCCCCCTTGAGATATAAGGTATCCTATCTTTCAAGTTGGATCAAACTGTAGATGCTGTGCAAATTTCATTAAAATCGGTTGAGTAGTTTAGGAGCTCACCCTGATTGAACATGTGACACGTGATTTTTATATATTAAGATATAGAATAGATATAGATATAGATTGCTGTACTAATGTAAACAGCAACAAAGGCAATTATGTACAGCGTGTGTGTGTGAGTTGATGTGCACCATCTAGCGTCATCTGACGTTCTGGCCATCTACAGCGCAGTAGTGAATATAAACATAGACGACAAAGACAACAACCAATATTCGCATAAATAGATCCAATTTTATCATACATAGCAATTGTATCATACATAGCCACAAAATATAACAGCCAAATTAATAAAATTGTATGGGAGGTACCACGCGCCCCTAATATTTTGTTTTGATTTTAATACATGACCTGCGCGTGGTAATAACAAAGAAACCCTCCAAAGGAAGTATATAATTTGGTTCAGCCGTTTTCGAGTTTTGACAACTGAACACCATTTCATTTTTATATATATAGATTGCTTGCCATCACTGCATATACCAGATGTATGTACACGTTACTTGCCATCACTGTATATACCAGATGTATATTCTAGGCATGGGACTATTCGAATAAATAAAACTTTTATTCGGCGGGTACAAAAAATTCGAATAGTATTTATTCGAATTTTTTATTCGTTTATTCGAATAGTATTATTCGTTTATTCGAATAGTACTATTCGAATATTTTTGTTAATAGATATTTAAAACGATATTCGCTGTTTTCTTTGCTTGCACCTATGAGCGTGCATTTATGTTTTGTATGTACATATGTATGTATGTTTGCGTGTACAAATGTGTGCCCAAGCAGTAACAACATTTCTTTCATTATTCGAATAGTGGTAACGAATAGTTGTATTTATTCGGTTAATGGTGGTTGAATAGTTTTTGGCTTATTATCTTAATAATTAAATAAATATTTGTACAGTGTTGTGGGAATAATAAAATACAATTATTTGTAATAATTGAAGCTGTAAACAGACATTTACTACACTATACATAATATGTATTTGTACATTTATATGTTTATTGCAGTTACATTTTCTTGGTAAATTTTGTGCTAGGGCTTCAAGCAAGAGATGCCAGGCCCGAAATTCATAATGTATACTGTTCATTATGGTAACAAAAGGACGGATTCGTGGCGATCTTTCATTTTCACATGTGTAAATAGTTTAATTTGCGTAAAGCTACTAATACTATCTTCCTGCTTCCTACAGGTATTTTGTGCATAAATTTTCCATCCAAACACATAGTATGCGCAAACTTTAAATATATGAATTCGCAATCCCTCATACAAGCAGGTCCTTTGTGCTCATTTAGTTAACGAGTTTAGACACCCAAATTTGAAACAAATAAAAAATCTACCTACTAATGATCATCCTTAACCAGCCCATTCAATACAAAGAGTTCGTAAAATTTCCATGACCATACCTACATACTTACATACATATGTGTGTAAGTACATTTATATGAGTATTTAACAAAAAATAGGGAACAGGTAGTATTATTTTGTGTATGTTACTTTAAGCAAATTAAACTATTTACACATGTGAACATGAAAAATCAGCACAAACCCGTCCTTTTGTTACCATAATAAACAGTATACATAATGAATTTCGGCCCTGGCATTTCTTGCTTGAAGCCCTAGCACAAAACTTATCAAACAAATGTAACTGCAATAAACATATAAATGTACAAATACATATTTATGTATAGTAATGAAAGAAATATTGTTACTGCTTTGGCACACATTTGTACACGCAAACATACATACATACATACAAAACATACAAAACATAAATGCACGCTCATAGGTACAAAGAAAACAGCGAATATCATTATAAAAATCTATTAACAAAAATATTCGAATAGTGCTATTCGAATAAACGAATAATACTATTCGAATAAACGAATAAAAAGATTCGAATAAATACTATTCGAATTTTTGCAACGAATATTTTTATCCGTTTCTTCAAATAGTGTTTATTCGAATATTATTCGAAAAAAATCCCACTCCTAGTATATACATGTTGCTCGCCATCACTGCATATACCAGACGTATGTACACGTTGCTTGCCATCACTGTATAAGTTAACACATATAAAGTTATTTACCCATTTTCAGCTTTAACAAGCGAATTACATACTTACACACCTCTGGCTATCGCCACAAGCTTTCATAAACAAATTATTGCTGACACGTCAGTTTAACTTTTATTTTCTCATCCAGAATTTCCCACAGGTAAATTCTTAATAACTAAATGCTATCTTGCATTTCTTGTTTCGCAATGTTGCCCCCAATTCAGAGAATAAGCGCAACATATAAAAATATTGTTTCCAATTGCACGCGCATCCGGTTGAACGCTAAATGCTTACGCTAGCGTCTGGCTTATTTTGCGCAAGCAATTGTTGTTGTACTATTTTGCGCAAGCATTTGTTGTTGCTTTCATTAACTAAATTTTGAACTTAAAAGAATAATTATCCAAAATTAAACTTCAGTCCTCGTTCTGCATTGCGTCGGTTGATACTAGTAACAAATAATTTGTCATTTGGCGCCCGAGCTAAAAATAAAGAATTTATAGTTACAAAAAGTTTGAAGTTTAACTAAACTGAAATTAGTTTTAAAGGTCAACTAAAATAAAATTAATTAGTTACAAAAAGTTTAAAGCTTGACTAAACTGAAATTAGTTTAAAAGTCAACCATAATAAAATTAATTAGTTACAAAATTTAAAGTTTAACAAACTTTTAAAGAAAATACAACCGGAAAAGTTAAGTGAAAAGAACAAACCAGGGCTGAAAAATAACGTTATTTTTATTAATAAACGAAAAAACTTTTTATTTCGTTTTGTTTTTCATTAATAGTAACGTTACAAGCTCAACAAAAAAATATATCGTTGCGTTGAAAATGAAAAAATAATTATCAAAATAAATTTCGTTTCGGTTTTTATCAAAACAATTCACAACAAATATTTGAATATTTCAAGATAATATTGGTTAAGATGGGTTTTTGTTATTTTTTGATTTGATATTCAACGAAAAACTTTTTTTTTGATTTTGATATTCAACAACATTTTTTTTTTTTGATATTTATCAAAACGAAATATATTTTTGATACTTTTTTTTGATAATTAACAAAACGAAATTTTTTCGTTTATATCGTTGTGCAGCCCTGGAACAAACAAAAAACATTAATTCAAGAAATAAACAGAAACATAAAGTGCCACTAGCAAAAAAAAGTGCCACTAAAGAAGTGCCACTAGAAAAAAGAGTGCCGCACCAAAAAAACATAAATTTAAGAAACAAACAGAAACATAAAGTGCCACTAGCAAAAAAAGTGCCACTAAAGAAGTGCCACTAGAAAAAAGTGCCACTAGAAAAAAGTGCCACACCAAAAACATAAAAAGCAACATCAGCCGACCGTGTGTCCTAGGAAGGGACCCAAGTAGTGAAGCAGCAAGCAGCCAAAGCAGAAAGCAGTGAAACAAACAGGAGCATCCCACGGGACCTAGTGGGATGAGGACCAAACTAGAGATGTAAGTTAAGAGCAAAAAAATTAGTGATTATTAAAGTAAATCTTAAGAAAAATAAAATTAAAAAAAAGAAAAAGGATTTTGTAAAAAGAAAATTATAGTAAAACAACTACTTAGACTAATTTTTAAGAAAATTTTCGCTGCGACACTGAAATTCTTTCTGGCAAACACACAACGAAAACAGATTGAGCCTGTGTAAAAACAAAATTTTTTTTTCTAATAAAAATAAAAAATATAAAATAAAGTTCTTTTTAGACAATTTCTTTGTGGAAGGCAATTTTTGGCAAACAAGTTAATTAGTTCTTTTAGTCTACGCGAAAACAAAGAAATAAACTAATAATGGCAAACCCTAACAATTTAATTAGGCCACCTGTTCTGTCCAACCCTAACCAACAACCAGTCGCAAATCCAACTCTACAAGCCACTCCGGAACTACAAAACTTAGTTAGAAACTTACTGACTCAGATACGAACGGACGGACGAACATTAATTCAGGACATAGTTAGAACAGATACCAACCCAGTACCTATAACGGACCAGACTATCGACGAACAACATAGGAACAATCTGACAGAAATTGATAAGATCCCCGACGTAGTGAGATCGTTGAGGGAATTTTCAGGGAAACCTGCAGAATTTAACTCATGGAAGAAAAGTGTTGAGAGGATACTTCATATCTATGAACATACAAAAGGGACGCCCAAATACTTTGGCATATTGAATGTAATAAGAAACAAAGTAGTAGGTAGTGCCGACATTGCACTAGAATCATATAACACCCCTCTAGACTGGAAGGCCATCTCAATGTGTCTCACGACACATTATGCCGACAAACGTGACTTAGGTACACTAGAGTACCAGGACTTCTACCAAAAAGTATATTTCCACCTTTCCCTGATATTAAACAAAATTGGATGTATGGAGGTAAGCCCGGAATCCATAAGACTCCTTACGGAAACATATAGGATAAAAGCTCTGGACACATTTGTCAGAGGCCTTAACGGCGACCTTCCCCGATTACACTGGATCACAAATTCCAACTTTTTTTCTGCACCAGAGGCGCCATACTGAAACTCCTATGTAAAATCACCTCCTAATTCCGAAAATCAAGGTTATTTTTACTTGAATGGTACCGTTTTTCAGATATTTACGATTTACCGTTATTTCAAAAAACAAAAAAGATGGCTCCACTTAATCGTGTATATCTCAAGAACAAAGCTCTTCCAAAACGGTTTGAAAAATTTGGAAGCTTATAAAATTTACTATAATCAGTACATACAACACTTTTGCTAGGTGCTGCAGATTCAAACATATTGAATAATCATTACGGATTTTTTAAATTTTTTTTGTAAAAATATAAAAAAATTTGTACTTTGGGAGGAAGCATCTCGAAAACTTTTTGTTTTTTTGCAGATATTTTTCCCCCTCTAAGCTCTGTTTTATTACAAAAAAAATAAGCTATCAGTGAACAAAATCGATGAACTAATACAAAAGTTATAAGCATTCAAGTAAATATATCCATTTAATACTTAAGTACCCTACAAATAATAGCATATGTACATATGGTTCTGTCTTAACTCTATGATCTTATTTTATAATTGAAAAAGTTATGTGTCTTGTTTTGACGCTTATTTAGATTAGGATCGGTTTCTCTTATTAGAAACCAACAGTAGTCGCCCATCATAGCGACATCCCAGAATCCTTGATACCGACTTTCAATCACTTTCATTTGCTGGTGAAACCTTTCGCCATGCTCGTCACTTTCGTCGCCAAGATTTTGCGGGAAAAAATTTAAGTGGGAGTGTAAGAAATGAATTTTTAAAGACATATTTACTCCTGAAAGAAAATAAAAAATTAAATTAGATAAATACATAAGTGACACATTAGTATATAATTTTCTTAGGCTGGATTTATCTTTCAATTCAGAACAAATTTTTTGTTTATATTTTTCCCGTTCTTGTTTGTTCGGAACTAGACGATGAATTCAGATTTATGGCTATATATTCTCATGTAAATTTATGTAATATATAATTTATTATTATATAGTTTTTTTATTTACCCATTTCCGCATAGTTTTTGATTAAGTCGTTCACTATCATCTCGTAGTTAGGACTTTTGTGTTTGCCTAAAAAAGAAGTAACGACCTTTTCAAAAGAATCCCACGCTGCTGCCTCCACTGGTGACAATAGTTCTTTGAAATGGTTATTGGTCATCGTTTTCCTTATTTGCGGTCCCACAAAAATGCCTTCCTTTATTTTTGCTTCTGAAATCTCTGGGAAGATTGTCTTCAAATGATGAAAAGCTTCGCCTTCTTTGTCCCAAGCCTTCACAAAGTTTTTGATAAGGCCGAGCTTGATGTGGAGCGGAGGTAGAATTATTTTTTCCTTCTTTATAAGTTTAGAGTATTTTATGTTATCTACCCCAACTTGAAACTCGATTCGTTCTGGCCAATCCTTTATGATGTAGTGGTCTTGACGAGCTCGGCTATCCCATTTGCATAGAAAGCAACAGTATTTTGTGTATCCACTTCGTAGACCACATAGCATTCCAACGACTTTAAGATCGGCACATATTTTCCAACCATGTTCTTCGTATTTGATTAACTTGAGCAATTTTTGCATTATCTCATATGTTTCCTTCGTATTTACTGCATGCGCGATCGGGATAGATGGCTTTTGGTTGCCAATATGCAATAATACGGCCTTTAAACTTAATTTATTGCCGTCTATGAACAATCGCCACTCTTTTAAATCATATGGTTCACCAAATTGTTTGAATAGACCAGCAATGCCTTTGCAGTAACAAACACTGTCCTCCTTCGTATAGTACTTGGAAAATTCTTCGGGACGAGTTCTATAATATGTTACCTTAACATCGGATGAAACAAATTTAAATTGTTGCATTCGAGAGGCGTGTAGTTCGGCCTTTTCCTTTGACAATTCCAAATCCCTTATCCAATCATTGAGTTGTGCTTGTGACAAAGAATTTCTTTCGTTTTCCGTTTGAAATTCAGTACAGCATGATGCCGCGTAATCAGATACTACTGTTGACAATGAAACTGGGCCGGAACTAAAGTTAAATTTGATTCTGGCAATGTCGCTTCTGTTGAAATTAGTTCTGGTAATGACACTGTAGATACGCTCGCATAGGTTACTTTTCTGGATTTTCCAATCCCAAGTACTTTTGTGGTACAAATATAGCAGTCCGTTGAATGGCAAGTTGGTCCCTCCACTTCATTGGTGTAATAAATTTCACACGTCGCCTTAATAGATAGTTTCAGAAATTAGTCAGCTATGCATTAAAAGGGAACAAATTCCTAATTTTTACAACGTACCTTTTTGTTCCGGTTTCCGAAGAAATCAATTCGACTCGGCATGTGGTGCACACAGTGTTCGGTGTCCATGGTTTTTAGGCTCAATTCCAAAACACTTATAGTATGTAACTTTCAAAGGATTTGAAAACACACGTCTCATACTTTTAACAATAAATTGACCGCAGATGAAACAGAACATATCTGGATCATTTGTACACTCAAACTCTCTCGCCCTTTTATTCATTTTTTATTTTTAAGTAAATGACGGGTTATAAACTGCAATTATAGACTGAACAGTAACCGGCGAGCCTTGCAGATATTATGAAGGAACAAGGCGCATGTACTCTTATTTATACTTAGATCCAGTAAAAATTCAAGCCTACCTAAACAAAAAGGTTCCCTAGTTCTACAAAGAAAACACTACCTGCCTCAAAAATATGCTCTTGTTTGAAATGTACCTAGGTTTGAGAAAACGACACTAACAGCTTTTTGTATCTAATAACTATTCGAAAATCTACCTGCTAACTAACTGATATACGAATACTAACACATATGTACCAGTAGGGTACTTAAGCATTAAATGGATATATTTACTTGAATGCTTATCACTTTTGTATTAGTTCATCGATTTTGTTCACTGATAGCTTAAAAATATCTGCAAAAAAACAAAAAGTTTTCGAGATGCTTCCTCGCAAAGTACACATTTTTTATATTTTTACAAAAAAAATTTTAAAAAATCCGTAATGATTGTTCAATATGTTTGAATCTGCAGGAATTGTATGTACTGATTATAGTAAATTTTATAAGCTGTCAAATTTTTCAAACCGTTTTGGAAGAGCTCAGTTTGTTCTTGAGATATACACGATTATGTGGAGCCATCTTTTTTGTTTTTTGAAATAACGGTAAATCGTAAATATCTCAAAAACGGTACCATTCAAGTAAAAATAACCTTGATTTTCGGAATTAGGAGGTGATTTTACATAGGAATTTCACTATGGCGTCTCTGGTGCATTTTGGCTGTAAACCAGTGTTATTAGGCGGGAACCAAAGGATCTGCCAGAGGCACTACATCTGTGCTTGAAGCTGGAAAACCAAAAATTCAGGAGTGCTCATGCAAACCATCAGAATGGATTCGACAACTACAATATTAAACCACCACTGCCACCACGAACTTACCTAAAACCACCACAATTCTATCCCGAACTAGCACATTTGCCCCAACCCCAACAGCGATTTAATCAATTTCCCCGAAGGCCACAACAGTACCCTCAAGGACCAAATAACCTCAGTAGACCACAATACCCACAGGGACAAAACAACTTCAGCGGAGCACAATACCCATATGGACCGAACATTCAAGGATTTCAACAATACCCACAAGGATACCAGCCAAACTACTTCAACCACCAGCAAACACAGCAGAATCAACGCAACAACACACCTCCTAGGCCCACAGCTCAAAAGCCACAACCAAAACCGGAGCCAATGGACATAGATCCCAGCATCAGAACAAATGCCATTAACTACGCAAATAGACCCAACTTTAAATACGCCGGTAAAAGACAAGGCGGCTCAAACTTAACTAATCCACCTGTAAAAGCACAAAGAAATTTCCATGTAACCACTAGCCCAGAAGCCAACGACCCACTAGACATCGAAAATAATAACCCACACAACACTCAGGAACAATACGATACCGAAGGCCCCGAATTCTATCCATACGAACACGCAGATTTCACGGACATACATTTTTTAGAATAAGGAACTCTTCACTGAATTATTTTAATTGCAGAACGAAGAGTGGAGATATTTTACAAATTTTAGTCGATACAGGATCTAATAAAAATTACATGCAACCCCAACTAGTAAAAAAGAAAGTCCAAAACGACAATAATTTTTTTGCAAACTCAGTAGGAGGAAAAATAGAAATTACCCACCATACATACATACGTTCGTAAATCTCTTTAATTTGTCAAACATTAATTTGAAATTGTATCTTCTGCCAACCCTCACATCCTTCCATGCCATATTGGGCAATGATAGTTTAAAGGAATTATCAGCAGTCATTCATACAAAAGAAAACTTCATGACCATTAATAATTCAGTTAGAATACGCCTCAAACAATTACTTTCTCAAGACGTGAACCATATCCCCATAAGAAATGAACATATGAACAGTTTCCAAAAACACGTAATGAGCTCACTAGTAAACCGGAATATAGATCTTTTCTCTGACCCTAATGAGAAACTAACCTATACCACCAAAGTCGTCGCTACTATCAGGACAAACTCCAACGAACCAGTTTACACAAAATACTACCCTTACCCTATGTCCTTAAAAGAAGAAGTGGAAAAACAAATACAAAAATTACTAGACGATGGAATAATAAGACCTTCACGGTCCCCGTATAACTCACCCATATGGATAGTACCAAAAAAACAGGATGCTTCTCTCGAAAAAAAATACAGACTAGTAATTGATTATAGAAAACTAAACTCTATAACCATAGCCGACCGATATCCAATTCCGGATATAAACGAGGTCCTGTCTCAATTAGGTAAAAATAGCCCATTTTCAGTTATAGATCTAAAAAGCGGTTTCCACCAGATTCCACTGAAAGAATCTGATGTTGAGAAAACTGCCTTTTCAGTAAAAAATGGCAAATACGAATTCACACGTTTGCCATTCGGCCTCAAAAACGCTCGTGCAATCTTCCAAAGAACTTTGGACGACATCCTCTGAAAATATATCGGAAAGATCTGTTATGTTTATATAGACGATATAATCATATTCAGCAATGACGAAAAAACACATGCCCAAAATATCCACGAAATCTTTGAAACCTTAAGAGCAGCTAACATGAAGGTACAAATCGATAAGTGTGAATTTTTCAAAAAAGAAATAGAATTTTTAGGCTTTTTAGTTTCATCAAAAGGAATCAAAACTAACCCCAACAAGGTTCAAGCAATAGTAAATTTCCCATACCCGAAAACCCTAAAGGACTTACGATCATTTCTAGGCCTCTCCGGCTACTACAGGCGATTCATAAAAGATTACGCCCAAATCACCAAACCCCTAACTAACCTTCTAAGAGGAGAAGAAGGTAGGATTTCAAAAACCTGTCAAAAAAGAAGCTTATTCAATTAAACAGCGACCCCATAGCAGCATTTAATAAAGTAAAAAGCTCTCTTATATCAAAAGAAGTCACACTGACCTACCCAAACTTTCAAAAAGAATTCCACCTGACGACGGACGCTTCATAACATGCAATCGGTGCAGTGCTCGAACAAGACGGAAAACCTATCACTTTTATCTCAAGAACGCTTACAAAGACGGAAGAACACTACGCTACTAATGAAAGAGAGATGGTCGCCATCATCTGGGCACTCAAATCTCTAAGAAACTATTTATACGGAAAAGCAAAAATTAAGATATTCACCGATCATCAACCCTTGACCTACGCATTAGGTAATAAAAATGATAACTCTAAACTAAAAAGATGGAAAGCAATCCTCGAGGAATACGACTATGAACTCAAGTATAAACCAGGTAAAACCAACATAGTGGCCGACACCCTTTCTCGACCTCCAGAACTTAATACAGTAACAATAGTAACCCATTCCGACGAGAGTTCAGGCCAAAATCTGGTACCCTCCACGGAAGCTCCAATCAATGTATTCAAAAACCAAATCTGGATACTCACCGAACCTAAAAGCTCATACAACTTCACAATTCCGTTCCCAACCTACCACAGACATACTATTACCAAACCACATTACTCTAACGACGACCTGAAAGACTTATTGAAACGCTATTTAAACCATTCTGTTATCAACGGGCTATTTACTTCGGAAAAAATAATGGGACAAATACAAGATTTATACCCTATCTATTTCAACTTTAAAATTAGATTCACCCAATCACAAGTAAAAGATCTATCAACAACAGAACAACAAGAGCAACAGATCTTACTCGAACATAAAAGAGCACATAGAAACGCAATAGAGAACAAAAAACAAATCATTCAAAAATTTTATTTCCCACAGATGCATGCTAAAATTACAAAAATTGTCAAACAGTGCAGAGTTTGTGCTGAAAGCAAATACGACAGACACCCAAATAAACCTGAAATAAAACCCACCCCGATTCCCGAAAAAAAGTTGGTATTAACGGCAATAGATAAATACTCGAAGTACGCTCAAGCGAAAGTAATAATTCCAGATCAATAGAAGACATACGTGAACCCCTCAGGCAATTACTTTTTACTTTTGGTATACCGCAGACTATAATTATAGATAACGAAAAATCTCTCAACTCACAATCAATAATTTTCATGTTAGAAGATCAATTAAGGATTAAAGTTTATAGGACACCACCACATATTAGCAAAGCAAACGGACAAATCGAACGTTTCCATTCAACGCTCGCCGAAATATTGAGATGCTTAAAAACCGAAGACATAGAAAGGACTTTTGACGAACTATTGGATAGAGCCGTATACGAATACAACTTTTCAATTCACTCGACGACTGGACTGAAACCCATAGAAAATTTTTTCGGACGTAAAATCTATATAAACCCAAAACAATACGAAGAAGCTAGACAAAATAACATACAAAAACTGAAACTTAAACAAGATAAAGACTTAGAATTTCACAACAAAAAAAAACAACCTGTAAAACCTATTCACCTGGACAGACTAATAGAATTAATAGAAGATACGGTACAAAACTCACACCTCGCTTCAAGAAGGAAATTGTTAAGGAAAACAAGTAATCCACGGTCATAACAGAATCAGGCAAAGTGGTTCATAAGAGCCTATTAAAACAAGAATAAAAAAAAAATAAATAAATAAAATAATAACAATAAGAATAAAAAAAAAAAAAGAAAAAAAAAAGGAAAAATAACAAAAAGAACAAGAAAAAAAGTAAAAATATTTCAGTTTCCCTTTTACTTTTCTAAAATTTTTCCATTTTTCTTTTCGAAACAAAATATAAAATGTTTCGTTCGAAATAGAAGAAGCGGAAAAATTATTACAAAAAAAAAAAATTATAAATAATAATAGGTAAATGTAGAAAAAAATTATAAAAATAAATCAGATAATGGGTATTAAACATTATTGCTTTATTTTTGTAAAAATTTTAGATTGATTGCGATAGTAGTTTGCGCTTCAGCAAACGTTCAGTTCCTGGACTACTCATCATCCCAACTGGTTACAATTGACTCAGGACCGGCGAAATTACAAACAGGGAACTTCAAAATCATACATATAATAGAACTAGACGACTACGACAAGACAATACGACACGTAGAAACGACAATTAATGAACAGCTCCCAAGTCATCCCTTATTTCCCATCCTTTTATCCCTCGCCAATCAATCAAAAAATTATTTGAATAGAATTAGAATAAACAAAGCACACAGTAAAAGGTCATTAGACTTTATAGGTTCGAATGGAAATGGATCGCAGGGAATCCAGACCATAGCGACTTTAATATTTTAACTGAAAAAATAAATAACGTCCTAGGGAATAATAATAGGCAAGTTATAATAAATAAATTAACTAACGAAAAAATTAACGATGTAATTGATAATACGAATAAAATATCTAAGTTAGTGCAAGAAAAAAAGGAAATTGATAATGAATTATTGCTAAAAACGAAGTTCAAATTGGAGACAATTAAAGAAGAACTAATAAACATTGCGTATGCCATTCATTGGGTAAAATCTAACATAATAAACTCATACATTTTATCTGATAAGGAAATCGAAATAACAAACAAATTTTTAGAGGATGAAAACATTCCTTTTATAAATATCGATGAGGCACTAGAATTTGCCGACATAAAAATTGCATCTAACAAAGAAAGCTTAATTTATATAATAAATTTACCCACAACGGAAAAAGAAGATTGTAGATCGTTAGAGATAAGACCTGTCAAAAAAGGAAAGGCTATAAACAAAATTAAATTTGATTCGATATTAGTATGTAAAAACGAAATTTACGGAAAAATGAAAAATTGTAAATCATACAATAATTTGTCAATATGTTCTAAAGATGTAGTAGAGAATATAACAAACGGCACTTGCATAGCACATCTGCTGAAAAGTAAAGTAGATAATTGTACAAAAGTAAATAACCAACATATAAACACTATTGAAGAAATTTCAAATGATGTACTTTTTTTAAATGAATACAAAGGTTTCGTCAAATTTGAAAACGAAACTATAAAAATAAATGGAACATACCTAATCAAACATTTTAACACAAATATAGAAATAGAAAATAAATTGTATTTTTCAAAAGTAATAACAGGGAAAAAACCCCTGCCTGCTATTTTACAGCCTATGGCAAAACACGAGAAAATCGAAGAAATATTGTCATTAAACTCAATAAAAGAATACCAGAATAACGAACTAAAAGAATTAGAAATGTTAAAAAAAAAGAAATCAAATATATTTTAGTATTAATACAATATCTATAGGAATTATCGCATTAGCTATTATAAGTTCATTTTAATTTTTACGAAAAATAAATAAAGAAAAGAAATCTAACCAAGGTAATGCAGAAATAGGGATCGAAGACTTACAAAAATATTGCGTTAACTCATCGATCGAGGACGCTCGAATTTAAGGGCGGAGGAGTTAACACATATAAATTTATTTACCCATTTTCAGCTTTAACAAGCGAATTACATACTTACACACCTCTGGCTATCGCCACAAGCTTTCATAAACAAATTATTGCTGACACGTCAGTTTAACTTTTATTTTCTCATCCAGAATTTCCCACAGGTAAATTCTTAATAACTAAATGTTATCTTGCATTTCTTGTTTCGCAATGTTGCCCCCAATTCAGAGAATAAGCGCAACATATAAAAATATTGTTTCCAATTGCACGCGCATCCGGTTGAACGCTAAATGCTTACGCTAGCGTCTGGCTTATTTTGTGGGTAATTCTTTACGACCGCACGTAACTGCTAATACACGTCCAAAAATATCGAGAGAGGTATCAAAATACGCGCTTTGACCTCTGTAACAAGAATCCAAATCCGGAAAACCAATATTTTCAGTAGTTTGCGAGATATTTGCAATCAAAGTTCAGAATTTTCTGTCATTTTCATGTGGTTGTTGTAATCACACTACCCTGTGAGAAAAAAGTGGCACGCGGAAAGGCATCACCGTGGCGGTAGCCACGGTTTTGGCAACCACCTGGAGTTGGAATGGCGTAGCCCAGGGTTATTTTTTGAAGCGCGGCCGAAGGCCGCCAATGCGGAAAGGTGTTGTGCACATAAAAAACATGGATCGGACCCCTATACCAGGATTTGACCTAGGTAATTTTTTGGTTTTTTGTTAATAACTTTTCACTGAACTAAAATATTTCTTTTCCGGATTCGGATTCTTGTTACAGAGGTCAAAACGCGTCTTTTGATACCTCTCCCGATATTTTTGGATGTGTATTAGCAGTTACGTGCGGTCGTAAAGAATTATCATTTTGTGCAAGCAATTGTTGTTGTACTATTTTGCGCAAGCATTTGTTGTTGTTTGCATTAACTAAATTTTGAACTTAAAAGAATAATTATCCAAAATTAAACTTCAGTCCTCGTTCTGCATTGCGTCGGTTGATACTAGTAACAAATAATTTGTCATTTTATGTATGTACATGTGCCTGAATAATCGTTTTGTTGTTCATGTTCTAAACTGAACAACATTGTTGTGTGGAACATTCGCAGAATGTTCGAGTAGTAAATGTACATACATACATATGTACTTCGATTGAATGCATATGCATGTATCTTGAGTGGCATATTAGGTACATATACCGAGCGCGTGGAACTTATTCAAGGACGTATAGGGATACGTTCGAGATTACTTCGCGACCATTTCGGGATTGGTCTCTGGATCATTTCGGGACTTTTTTGAGAATATTTTTGGACAATTTTCAGCATAATTTTGGCACTTTTTCGAGATTTTTTTGGACTCATTTCGGGATTGTTTTTGGGACTATTTGGAATATTTATGAGACTTTTTCGGGTTTTCTTTCCGACCATTTTGGGCCAATTCCAAATGTGTTCTGCATTATTCTAGGATTTTTCGAGACGATGTTAAGGAACGCAACTTTGCGCAAATATATTGCACTAAATACCGCTACGTAAAATGATCGCAACGCATGTTTATTTCAACAGGAAAAGAAAATCCATACTTAAAATTCTACCCATATGTAGATATGTATGTATGTACACATGTAATTACTATGTGAACGTGTGTGCATGCAAGGGTTTGCCTGCTTTGCATATACACACGAACATAAAGATGTCTAGGTATGCAGTTTTTAAACAGTTTTCCCTTGTTATTGTTTTGGTTATTTATTTGTGTGTATGAGATAACGAGTTTAAGCGTTCCGGGGACGATCAAATTGTTTGGCAGAATTTTTGTGTTCGTGATGCCGAAGACGGTCCTCGTGTCACACGTACTTGTTGTCGGCTCTGTTTGATGAAAATCAAAAATTTTTGATTTTTCTGCGTTGGCGCTCGTTTTGTTGAGCGTGCCGCGTTTGTTTGACAAACTGTAGTGTGTTAGTTTTGTGTTGATATTCAAAATGAACACTTGCGCGGACGAAAAAGAATTTATATGAAAATTTATTGAAGTTTATCAATGCTTACCAACTTTATGGAATGTAAAGCTGGAAGCATATTGTTCATCCATAATTTTTTTTTACACTTCTTTTTCTTCTTATTTAATAAAGCTGTAGTTGCAAGTAAAAAAAAAACGTCATCCGATGATGACATATTTACGTCCGATCACTACAAACTCTCAACGCAAATGGCGTTTGACGGTTTCTGTTTGAACGTGTGCGGGCAAGCGACAAGCACACGACACGCATACACATAAACAGTTCTGCCAAACAATTTGATCGTCCCCGGGACGCTTTAGTTAGCAGAACAAAAGCAAGAGAAATGCCACTAATTTGCCTGCATGCACACACGTTCACATAGTAATTACATGTGTACAAGTTAACTTCCCTGCAGTGAAACATCAAACTAGTCAGACAACATACTAGTATACAACTACAATTTGCTGGTTGAAATCATACTAATCAGGAAAAGTCTATTTCATACTAGTATTCAACTACAATTTTCTGGTTGAAATCATACTAGTCAGGAAAAGTCTATTCCATACTAGTATACAACTACAATTTTCTGGTTGAAATCATACTAGTCAGGAAAAGTCTATTCCATACTAGTATACAACTACAATTTTCTGGTTGAAATCATACTAGTCAGAAAAAATCTGTTCCATACTAGTATACAACTACAATTTTCTGGTTGAAATCATACTAGTCAGGAAAAGTCTATTTCATACTAGTATTCAACTACAATTTTCTGGTTGAAATCATACTAGTCAGGAAAAGTCTATTCCATACTAGTATACAACTACAATTTTCTGGTTGAAATCATACTAGTCAGGAAAAGTCTATTCCATACTAGTATACAACTACAATTTTCTGGTTGAAATCATACTAGTCAGAAAAAATTTGTTCCATACTAGTATTCAACTACAATTTTCATGTTCAAATTGTTCTAGTTTGAAAAAGTTCAAACTCAAATTTCCTTAAATGCATTCTTTTAACTATGAAGTTATTAAAACAAAGTTTGCTTTTAGTTTTTATTTATTTTTATAGCTATTATATGCATTTTTCAGTTGCTTTGACCTTTTTCAATCAAAATTTTAAAATATCCTCCCAATTCTGCTTTAACCTCGTAACGACACTGTATGAGAATATTCATTCTAATGTGGAAATGCATCGGGAATCTTGAATTGGGAATCAGTATGCAAAACTGAACTATTTAAGTGGTTTTTTTAAGATACAAGGTTACAGCAGAAATGAGACGAAATGCATTTTTTTCGACACTCGGAATATCGAAATGCAGCCATACAAAAACCAAATAACACATGCAATACACAAAGGATCGTAAAGCCGGTGTTTGATATACCGGAGGTTACTTTTTTAAAGCGCTACCGGGTCATTCCCGCGTAACTTCGTACGTAATCACATTTGAGCAAACTCCTGCAAAAGTATAATACCCTGCAGTGGGTTGATACAATGCATCGTAAAGCCGGTTCACAAAAGACCTGAGCTTAGAAGTGCGGCCGGAGTCCGGCAACGCATACTTAACATATTTCTTGATGCAATATTAAACGCCGCAGTTGTTTGGCCTAAATAAACATTACTGCATCATATCCCACCTGTAGCCACAACAATTTTGTATGTACATATGCACTAAATACGTATGTTAACCAAAACGACTGATGTTTCCGGAGCAATCATATCAATATCCTAAAATGTACAACTTATTAATATTAATTCGATAAGTAAATCATTTTATACTCACCAAATATTTAGCTGCACAAGAAAAGGCAAACCAAAACAAACTATAAAGATTGCAAATGGCGATTTGCATTTGTCAATGTTTTCAGTGATGGTGCAATGTAATATAAAATATCGATTTTGCGTGTATGCGTTCGATAAACTACGATCATAAGGGAAGGTGATATGCGTTACCACTGAGATAGCCACTGAACGTGATTTAACAATTATTTCAGAAATTTCAGTAAGGAATTAGGCTTATGAAGTTAAACTAAGCTACACAAACACGTTTGACCACGAATTTGTTGAATCACGGACCGCAGTAACTAAGTTATTTAAATTTTTGCCAATTTTTTTATTGGAACATTAAATGGGTGTCGATTATATATTCTAAAAAATTATCGATTCCTTGCATTTTATCGCTTCACAAATTATCTGGAACATATCTAAGAGAAAATATTCAACTGCGCAATTTTGAGAGACATCGTGACAATAGTACAACTTGAGTAAAATATATAAAATTTAATATTTCTGAATTAAAAACACATAAAACATGAGTAGCAAACGCCATCTAAGAAGATTGGTTAAAAAGGAAATGGAGTTTTATTGTAGAAATACAATAACTTGTATAAATAGTGAAGAAGCCTCTTCTTTAAGTGATTTAAGTGAAAACTTACCATGTTCAAGTACCCAGATACATTCGGAATGTGAAAATTCTGATCAACCAGTTTTAAATTCAGCTGAAAGTGTAGAATCAGTAGCTACATTCAGTGAACGGGCACGTCCTTTCAAAGATAAGTTGTTGGATTGGTACCTTGAATGTCCACCGCCGCGCAAACACTTTGAAAAGCTTCTTGCTATATTACGGGAACAAAATTTGGATGTTCCACTGAAAATATATACACCATCACTTGCCCAAATTTAGAAGTACTAAGACACCGTTTGAAAGCATTGACCTTAAAATGGTAAGTCAAGTAGCATTAGATAGCATGCATTTGCTAGATTTGGGTGTGATGCGTAAATACTTAGCTAGAATTTTACAAGACAAGGTAAATTTCAAAGTTGAAAAGGTGAAAAAATCAAAAATGTCAGATCTTTTAGAATCACTGAAACCACATATACCTAAGGAATTCGTACGAAAGCCAAGAACATTCGTCGAAATTGCGAACTGGAAAGCTACAGAGTTTCGCCAATTCCTTTTGTATACTGTAGTCTTGGTTCTAAAAGATCATGTCCATGAAGACATGTACTACGAATATTTGCTGCTATTTTGCTCTTGTAGGATCCTGTTTTGCCCCAAATCCTATATGAATAATATAGACATTGCTCAAAATATGTTATCACTGTTTGTTGAGAACTTTTCGCACATTTTCGGAAATTCCAGTTTGACATACAACGTACACCATTTACTTCATATTACAGATAGCATCAAATCAATAGGTTTATTTCCAAGTTTCTCGGCATATGACTTCGAAAATTATTTGCAAATTTTAAAAAGTTATGTCAAAAAGCCCAATCATATACTCCAACAACTTGTAAATAAAATACAACTGGAAACTTTGATTAAAAAAGATAATCCGAATGGTTTCAAAACATTAAAAAATAAGGGATTGTGTTTTTATTTCAAAGAATATATGTTTTGCGCAAAACAGCCTGATAACTACTGTCTCATTACTCCTTTTGAACCAATCGCTATTCAAAGATTTTCTGAAGACAAAAAGTTTGTGATAGGCAAAAAATTTACTAATATCATCCAATTTTTTAGTGAGCCTGTAGATTCTTTGACATTGGGGATATGTACAGCCCATATATCACTAGATAGTGTCGAAGTTCAATATCCCATAGAAAAAATAGAATGTAAATTAATGGGTCTTCCTTACGATGACAGTTTGCTACTCATTCCTCTGTTGCATGGGTGCTATTAAAATAGTATTTAAAATCTAAAAAAATGTTAAAATTTATGTAAATACTTTAGTCATTTCATACACAAATTTAAAAAAGTAAAATTTTATATACTTATTTGAATAATGTCACAAAACGTAAAACGAATAATTTTTGGAGATCAGCAAAACATCTCAACACCCTGTAAGTTTTACTAATTTATATAATACAAAAAAAAAACAACTAAAATGCATCATTTTCTTATTATAGACAAAAAACCAGATTCAGAATGCCAAAAGTGCAAATCCTTGCTCGAAGAGATGAGGGCTTTGAGAGGTAATTTTGTTTAAGCATAATTAGTTTTTATCAATTATTCAACTATTGTTTGTTTTCCAGAAAGCGTAGATAATTTTAAGGCGGAAATTAATAGTAGGTACTTTTTGTATGATAGATTTTAAATTACTAATTTTTTGATTTTAAGCAACCATAGAAAACCAAAAAAAAGACTTAATGTCTGTACTTCTTAAGCAAAAAGTTTCCTTGGACAAATTGGTGAAGCAAGACAACGTGAATATAGCGGTTCGTCAATACTTTCCACTCAAAACTACTGACGAGCTGATTGAAATCGATTCTAAAATTGTTACTGAAAACTCACATTTGTTTGTAAGTAATAGTTTTGCAATTATAATGCCAAGTTGTTTATTAGTTTACTTTTGACAGATTACCACTATGAGGAGGCTGCTGAACCATTCAGTGAAAAAAAACTTGAGCTCTATTTTTGCTACTGACATTATAATGGCTTATAATGTCGAATGTACGCACGGCAAGAAAGGCCTGAAGCAATTTGCGAAATTCTATTCGGCCTTATTAGGTAAATACCCTTCAAAGTATTCATTGTCACTATCATGCAATATACATTAGGCATCTTCCCTACACTTACTTATGGTATGATGTAAACTGACCTTTACGACTACATGCTGTGAACACAGACTTCATGCAACCCTTTGCATTGTTGGGTACTGTCAAAAAAGTAAAACAGCAAAGCAAAACAAACCCAAACAAAAACAATCACATTTTTCATCAAAATCATAATACGCATTTTTTAGTGAAACGTTTTTAGCAAAACATGGTTTTTATGTGAAGAACACCTTTCTTAACCGGCGGCGGGTGGAATTTAGTTTGGCCTCAACCGAATATGGCACTAGATTTGGTATGGAACGACAAAGGTTCCACATACCATAAGAGTGCGTAAAAAATTATTAAAGAATAGTGCGAATCCACAAAATTTGTGAGCTTTAAGCACTATTCTGTGGTTAACCATAAGGTTGCTCAGGCTAGGGACTATATATTTGTGTTCATAAAAGCCTTCTCTATCTTCCTAGAACTTCTTTGCAGAACACACTTCTGCACTTTTCTACATGTGATTGTATGGAAAATTTCCAACCTTGAAAATATCTCTTATCAGATTATTTTCCTGGAACCAAACGAGTATTTTGGTATCCCTATTGAATTTTTTGCTAATTTCTTAGCAGTTGTGTGCTAAGGGAAACCCTCACTCGAGGGAACGCCTTTATTATTATTAAATGATTAAAATAACATTATTTATTTTTATTTAAAACATTTATTTTTTTTCACTGCAGAATCGATAAGCAGCATAGCTGGCTCTGAAAGGCCTGATACCCAATTAAGAGAGGCTATACAGCTGCACAAGAAGAGGGAATTCCAGAAGCGTGGCGCTGATAAAACTGGACAGTCAACCAGCATGCATGTTGCCAATTAGTTTATAGTTTGTTAATTTGAATTACTTTTTATTTAATTCTAATTTTTAAGTTATACCGGAGCTTTGAAGGCAAAAATGTATATATTTTAATTATATTGATTAGCATAGTATTATTAAGATGAATTTTGAAGACTGAAACGGCTATGAAATGAATTTAATTTAATCTGTTAGTACTTTAATTAATATATAGTACTTAGTAAGATGAATTTTTTGTTTGTTTTTATAATGTTAAAGACTAAAATGTCTATGAAATGAATTTAATTTGATGTATTAGTATCTTAATTAATATTTAGTACTTAGTAAGATGAATTTTTTGTTTGTTTTTATAATGCTAAAGACTAAAATGGCTATGAAATGAATTTAATTTGATGTATTAGCATTTTAATTAATATTTAGTACTTGAGTGCCTTAAAAATTAAACGTATGCAACGTTTAAAGAAAATACTTAAATAACAATACCATATTTTTACAATGTAATCATGAGTTTATTTTCGTATTTTTATTATATCTACAGGTTGCGGTCCCTTTTTGGATTAGAAAGGTTCAATCTTTTTCGAACTAGTTTGATACTAGTCCCACTGGGCTGAAATAATACTAGTTCATTTCATTCCCTTTTGAACTACTATGAAACTGGTATATTTCAACTATATGCAAACTAGTATGTATATACTAGTAGATGACTGGTATGTTCTGGTCCGGTCCCTTTTTGGATTAGAAAGGTTCAATCTTTTTCGAACTAGTTTGATACTAGTCCCACTGGGCTGAAATTTTACTAGTTCATTTCATTCCATTTTGAACTACTATGAAACTGGTATATTTCAACTATATGCAAACTAGTATCTATATACTAGTAGATGACTGGTATGTTCTGGTCGAAATCTGACAATTGAAATGTCGTAGGACATCAACATTGTAAAAATACCAGTTGGTTATATGAAAATATGACAGTTGGCTGACTAGTTGAGCTCAGTGCACATACTAGTTGTAAAGTAGTTTTCAACTAGTTGGTTTGATTGCAGGGTTGTAACAAGTTAAGACCTTCTACATTGCGTGAAACAGGATCGCCTATTACAAAATAGCCGATCCAACCCCCATAAACTATTCCTCAATAATCACCCATAAATTGCTCATAGTAATTGCCCATAAATTCTTCTTAATAATTGCTTACAACAAACTAAAATCATTCTAAAGAATTCTACCCGAAATATGATCACTCATAATTCGGTCAACTCAAATAAATTCCCAAGCGTTGCTGTTGTGGAGCGAAATGCGAATTAACTATTTTATACTTAAGTTTGATGTGTATTTCATATAGAAAACGAATCTTTATTGTAACCTATTTCATTGTAACCTATTCTTCATAATATTGTGAATGCCTAATAATTCACCATGGCCGCCTTATGGCATAAGTGCTATTTCCGTTTCTTTTATATAAATACTTTGGAGAAGAAGCACGAATAAGTAAAAAAGATAAGAACCTTTTTTGAATTCATTGTATTAATCCATTATATATTTTCAGATATTAAAACGCTATACAATTTAGAAGTATACATACTTTCTCGTTCTTAATATATTTGTGCTCAAACGCCGTCGCCACAACATTATTTTAATATTTATTCACGAACATCGTGTATGCCACAATATAAATTGCGAAGTAGAACAGTTGGTTCGCCCGAAACGGCATCAAATCACAAGGAAATGTCCAATTCCGGCCACAATTCAGAGCATGAAGATGAACTGGATGAAATTTCCAAACTACAGGAACAAATTAAAAATTTGCAAAGTTCTCTTGCCGCCTCAGAAGAAGAGAGGTTATGTTTGAAACAATCAATTGAATCTACGCCACCGGGTGCACCTGCCGCCGCACCAAAGGCTACAGTCTCTACTGCCGACATAAGCCCATTCCACACTACCGCGCCAACCACCTCTAAAAACTATAGTAGCTTCATGGACTACTCCGCCTATTCATCATACCCTGCCGATGGTTTTGCCGCCGATCATACAGTACGATCCAACTCTTATATACAAAACGCCTGCGTCACTCATGCCGACGAAAACTCCACCTGTATAATAAATTCTGCCGCAAACTTGCATCAAGCGCGCGGATGCGCTTATACAAACGTCACTTCTGTCGCCGAGTTAGCAGCTACCACCAGTATATCCACAACCAATGCCAATGTAACAAATATTCGCCATCGCCCTACAGATGCACAAAATGACAATAGCCGAATAACAGGTAATTATCCCTCATTTTACTTATTATATACTTTATATACTAGTAGATGAATACTTAAGTACAATACAAATAATAGCATATGTACATATGGTTCTGTCTTAACTCTATGATCTTATTTTATAATTGAAAAAGTTATGTGTCTTGTTTTGACGCTTATTTAGATTAGGATCGGTTTCTCTTATTAGAAACCAACAGTAGTCGCCCATCATAGCGACATCCCAGAATCCTTGATACCGACTTTCAATCACTTTCATTTGCTGGTGAAACCTTTCGCCATTCTCGTCACTTTCGTCGCCAAGATTTTGCGGGAAAAAATTTAAGTGGGAGTGTAAGAAATGAATTTTTAAAGACATATTTACTCCTGAAAGAAAATAAAAAATTAAATTAGATAAATACATAAGTGACACATTAGTATATAATTTTCTTAGGCTGGATTTATCTTTCAATTCAGAACAAATTTTTTGTTTATATTTTTCCCGTTCTTGTTTGTTCGGAACTAGACGATGAATTCAGATTTATGGCTATATATTCTCATGTAAATTTATGTAATATATAATTTATTATTATATAGTTTTTTTATTTACCCATTTCCGCATAGTTTTTGATTAAGTCGTTCACTATCATCTCGTAGTTAGGACTTTTGTGTTTGCCTAAAAAAGAAGTAACGACCTTTTCAAAAGAATCCCACGCTGCTGCCTCCACTGGTGACAATAGTTCTTTGAAATGGTTATTGGTCATCGTTTTCCTTATTTGCGGTCCCACAAAAATGCCTTCCTTTATTTTTGCTTCTGAAATCTCTGGGAAGATTGTCTTCAAATGATGAAAAGCTTCGCCTTCTTTGTCCCAAGCCTTCACAAAGTTTTTGATAAGGCCGAGCTTGATGTGGAGCGGAGGTAGAATTATTTTTTCCTTCTTTATAAGTTTAGAGTATTTTATGTTATCTACCCCAACTTGAAACTCGATTCGTTCTGGCCAATCCTTTATGATGTAGTGGTCTTGACGAGCTCGGCTATCCCATTTGCATAGAAAGCAACAGTATTTTGTGTATCCACTTCGTAGACCACATAGCATTCCAACGACTTTAAGATCGGCACATATTTTCCAACCATGTTCTTCGTATTTGATTAACTTGAGCAATTTTTGCATTATCTCATATGTTTCCTTCGTATTTACTGCATGCGCGATCGGGATAGATGGCTTTTGGTTGCCAATATGCAATAATACGGCCTTTAAACTTAATTTATTGCCGTCTATGAACAATCGCCACTCTTTTAAATCATATGGTTCACCAAATTGTTTGAATAGACCAGCAATGCCTTTGCAGTAACAAACACTGTCCTCCTTCGTATAGTACTTGGAAAATTCTTCGGGACGAGTTCTATAATATGTTACCTTAACATCGGATGAAACAAATTTAAATTGTTGCATTCGAGAGGCGTGTAGTTCGGCCTTTTCCTTTGACAATTCCAAATCCCTTATCCAATCATTGAGTTGTGCTTGTGACAAAGAATTTCTTTCGTTTTCCGTTTGAAATTCAGTACAGCATGATGCCGCGTAATCAGATACTACTGTTGACAATGAAACTGGGCCGGAACTAAAGTTAAATTTGATTCTGGCAATGTCGCTTCTGTTGAAATTAGTTCTGGTAATGACACTGTAGATACGCTCGCATAGGTTACTTTTCTGGATTTTCCAATCCCAAGTACTTTTGTGGTACAAATATAGCAGTCCGTTGAATGGCAAGTTGGTCCCTCCACTTCATTGGTGTAATAAATTTCACACGTCGCCTTAATAGATAGTTTCAGAAATTAGTCAGCTATGCATTAAAAGGGAACAAATTCCTAATTTTTACAACGTACCTTTTTGTTCCGGTTTCCGAAGAAATCAATTCGACTCGGCATGTGGTGCACACAGTGTTCGGTGTCCATGGTTTTTAGGCTCAATTCCAAAACACTTATAGTATGTAACTTTCAAAGGATTTGAAAACACACGTCTCATACTTTTAACAATAAATTGACCGCAGATGAAACAGAACATATCTGGATCATTTGTACACTCAAACTCTCTCGCCCTTTTATTCATTTTTTATTTTTAAGTAAATGACGGGTTATAAACTGCAATTATAGACTGAACAGTAACCGGCGAGCCTTGCAGATATTATGAAGGAACAAGGCGCATGTACTCTTATTTATACTTAGATCCAGTAAAAATTCAAGCCTACCTAAACAAAAAGGTTCCCTAGTTCTACAAAGAAAACACTACCTGCCTCAAAAATATGCTCTTGTTTGAAATGTACCTAGGTTTGAGAAAACGACACTAACAGCTTTTTGTATCTAATAACTATTCGAAAATCTACCTGCTAACTAACTGATATACGAATACTAACACATATGTACCAGTAGGGTACTTAAGCATTAAATGGATATATTTACTTGAATGCTTATAACTTTTGTATTAGTTCATCGATTTTGTTCACTGATAGCTTAAAAATATCTGCAAAAAAACAAAAAGTTTTCGAGATGCTTCCTCGCAAAGTACACATTTTTTATATTTTTACAAAAAAAATTTTAAAAAATCCGTAATGATTGTTCAATATGTTTGAATCTGCAGGAATTGTATGTACTGATTATAGTAAATTTTATAAGCTGTCAAATTTTTCAAACCGTTTTGGAAGAGCTCAGTTTGTTCTTGAGATATACACGATTATGTGGAGCCATCTTTTTTGTTTTTTGAAATAACGGTAAATCGTAAATATCTCAAAAACGGTACCATTCAAGTAAAAATAACCTTGATTTTCGGAATTAGGAGGTGATTTTACATAGGAATTTCACTATGGCGTCTCTGGTGCATTTTGGCTGTAAACCAGTGTTATTAGGCGGGAACCAAAGGATCTGCCAGAGGCACTACATCTGTGCTTGAAGCTGGAAAACCAAAAATTCAGGAGTGCTCATGCAAACCATCAGAATGGATTCGACAACTACAATATTAAACCACCACTGCCACCACGAACTTACCTAAAACCACCACAATTCTATCCCGAACTAGCACATTTGCCCCAACCCCAACAGCGATTTAATCAATTTCCCCGAAGGCCACAACAGTACCCTCAAGGACCAAATAACCTCAGTAGACCACAATACCCACAGGGACAAAACAACTTCAGCGGAGCACAATACCCATATGGACCGAACATTCAAGGATTTCAACAATACCCACAAGGATACCAGCCAAACTACTTCAACCACCAGCAAACACAGCAGAATCAACGCAACAACACACCTCCTAGGCCCACAGCTCAAAAGCCACAACCAAAACCGGAGCCAATGGACATAGATCCCAGCATCAGAACAAATGCCATTAACTACGCAAATAGACCCAACTTTAAATACGCCGGTAAAAGACAAGGCGGCTCAAACTTAACTAATCCACCTGTAAAAGCACAAAGAAATTTCCATGTAACCACTAGCCCAGAAGCCAACGACCCACTAGACATCGAAAATAATAACCCACACAACACTCAGGAACAATACGATACCGAAGGCCCCGAATTCTATCCATACGAACACGCAGATTTCAAGGACATACATTTTTTAGAATAAGGAACTCTTCACTGAATTATTTTAATTGCAGAACGAAGAGTGGAGATATTTTACAAATTTTAGTCGATACAGGATCTAATAAAAATTACATGCAACCCCAACTAGTAAAAAAGAAAGTCCAAAACGACAATAATTTTTTTGCAAACTCAGTAGGAGGAAAAATAGAAATTACCCACCATACATACATACGTTCGTAAATCTCTTTAATTTGTCAAACATTAATTTGAAATTTTATCTTCTGCCAACCCTCACATCCTTCCATGCCATATTGGGCAATGATAGTTTAAAGGAATTATCAGCAGTCATTCATACAAAAGAAAACTTCATGACCATTAATAATTCAGTTAGAATACGCCTCAAACAATTACTTTCTCAAGACGTGAACCATATCCCCATAAGAAATGAACATATGAACAGTTTCCAAAAACACGTAATGAGCTCACTAGTAAACTGGAATATAGATATTTCTCTGACCCTAATGAGAAACTAACCTATACCACCAAAGTCGTCGCTACTATCAGGACAAACTCCAACGAACCAGTTTACACAAAATACTACCCTTACCCTATGTCCTTAAAAGAAGAAGTGGAAAAACAAATACAAAAATTACTAGACGATGGAATAATAAGACCTTCACGGTCCCCGTATAACTCACCCATATGGATAGTACCAAGAAAACAGGATGCTTCTCTCGAAAAAAAATACAGACTAGTAATTGATTATAGAAAACTAAACTCTATAACCATAGCCGACCGATATCCAATTCCGGATATAAACGAGGTCCTGTCTCAATTAGGTAAAAATAGCCTATTTTCAGTTATAGATCTAAAAAGCGGTTTCCACCAGATTCCACTGAAAGAATCTGATGTTGAGAAAACTGCCTTTTCAGTAAAAAATGGCAAATACGAATTCACACGTTTGCCATTCGGCCTCAAAAACGCTCGTGCAATCTTCCAAAGAACTTTGGACGACATCCTCTGAAAATATATCGGAAAGATCTGTTATGTTTATATAGACGATATAATCATATTCAGCAATGACGAAAAAACACATGCCCAAAATATCCACGAAATCTTTGAAACCTTAAGAGCAGCTAACATGAAGGTACAAATCGATAAGTGTGAATTTTTCAAAAAAGAAATAGAATTTTTAGGCTTTTTAGTTTCATCAAAAGGAATCAAAACTAACCCCAACAAGGTTCAAGCAATAGTAAATTTCCCATACCCGAAAACCCTAAAGGACTTACGATCATTTCTAGGCCTCTCCGGCTACTACAGGCGATTCATAAAAGATTACGCCCAAATCACCAAACCCCTAACTAACCTTCTAAGAGGAGAAGAAGGTAGGATTTCAAAAACCTGTCAAAAAAGAAGCTTATTCAATTAAACAGCGACCCCATAGCAGCATTTAATAAAGTAAAAAGCTCTCTTATATCAAAAGAAGTCACACTGACCTACCCAAACTTTCAAAAAGAATTCCACCTGACGACGGACGCTTCATAACATGCAATCGGTGCAGTGCTCGAACAAGACGGAAAACCTATCACTTTTATCTCAAGAACGCTTACAAAGACGGAAGAACACTACGCTACTAATGAAAGAGAGATGCTCGCCATCATCTGGGCACTCAAATCTCTAAGAAACTATTTATACGGAAAAGCAAAAATTAAGATATTCACCGATCATCAACCCTTGACCTACGCATTAGGTAATAAAAATGATAACTCTAAACTAAAAAGATGGAAAGCAATCCTCGAGGAATACGACTATGAACTCAAGTATAAACCAGGTAAAACCAACATAGTGGCCGACACCCTTTCTCGACCTCCAGAACTTAATACAGTAACAATAGTAACCCATTGCGACGAGAGTTCAGGCCAAAATCTGGTACCCTCCACGGAAGCTCCAATCAATGTATTCAAAAACCAAATCTGGATACTCACCGAACCTAAAAGCTCATACAACTTCACAATTCCGTTCCCAACCTACCACAGACATACTATTACCAAACCACATTACTCTAACGACGACCTGAAAGACTTATTGAAACGCTATTTAAACCATTCTGTTATCAACGGGCTATTTACTTCGGAAAAAATAATGGGACAAATACAAGATTTATACCCTATCTATTTCAACTTTAAAATTAGATTCACCCAATCACAAGTAAAAGATCTATCAACAACAGAACAACAAGAGCAACAGATCTTACTCGAACATAAAAGAGCACATAGAAACGCAATAGAGAACAAAAAACAAATCATTCAAAAATTTTATTTCCCACAGATGCATGCTAAAATTACAAAAATTGTCAAACAGTGCAGAGTTTGTGCTGAAAGCAAATACGACAGACACCCAAATAAACCTGAAATAAAACCCACCCCGATTCCCGAAAAAAAGTTGGTATTAACGGCAATAGATAAATACTCGAAGTACGCTCAAGCGAAAGTAATAATTCCAGATCAATAGAAGACATACGTGAACCCCTCAGGCAATTACTTTTTACTTTTGGTATACCGCAGACTATAATTATAGATAACGAAAAATCTCTCAACTCACAATCAATAATTTTCATGTTAGAAGATCAATTAAGGATTAAAGTTTATAGGACACCACCACATATTAGCAAAGCAAACGGACAAATCGAACGTTTCCATTCAACGCTCGCCGAAATATTGAGATGCTTAAAAACCGAAGACATAGAAAGGACTTTTGACGAACTATTGGATAGAGCCGTATACGAATACAACTTTTCAATTCACTCGACGACTGGACTGAAACCCATAGAAAATTTTTTCGGACGTAAAATCTATATAAACCCAAAACAATACGAAGAAGCTAGACAAAATAACATACAAAAACTGAAACTTAAACAAGATAAAGACTTAGAATTTCACAACAAAAAAAAACAACCTGTAAAACCTATTCACCTGGACAGACTAATAGAATTAATAGAAGATACGGTACAAAACTCACACCTCGCTTCAAGAAGGAAATTGTTAAGGAAAACAAGTAATCCACGGTCATAACAGAATCAGGCAAAGTGGTTCATAAGAGCCTATTAAAACAAGAATAAAAAAAAAATAAATAAATAAAATAATAACAATAAGAATAAAAAAAAAAAAGAAAAAAAAAGGAAAAATAACAAAAAGAACAAGAAAAAAAGTAAAAATATTTCAGTTTCCCTTTTACTTTTCTAAAATTTTTCCATTTTTCTTTTCGAAACAAAATATAAAATGTTTCGTTCGAAATAGAAGAAGCGGAAAAATTATTACAAAAAAAAAAATTATAAATAATAATAGGTAAATGTAGAAAAAAATTATAAAAATAAATCAGATAATGGGTATTAAACATTATTGCTTTATTTTTGTAAAAATTTTAGATTGATTGCGATAGTAGTTTGCGCTTCAGCAAACGTTCAGTTCCTGGACTACTCATCATCCCAACTGGTTACAATTGACTCAGGACCGGCGAAATTACAAACAGGGAACTTCAAAATCATACATATAATAGAACTAGACGACTACGACAAGACAATACGACACGTAGAAACGACAATTAATGAACAGCTCCCAAATCATCCCTTATTTCCCATCCTTTTATCCCTCGCCAATCAATCAAAAAATTATTTGAATAGAATTAGAATAAACAAAGCACACAGTAAAAGGTCATTAGACTTTATAGGTTCGAATGGAAATGGATCGCAGGGAATCCAGACCATAGCGACTTTAATATTTTAACTGAAAAAATAAATAACGTCCTAGGGAATAATAATAGGCAAGTTATAATAAATAAATTAACTAACGAAAAAATTAACGAAGTAATTGATAATACGAATAAAATATCTAAGTTAGTGCAAGAAAAAAAGGAAATTGATAATGAATTATTGCCAAAAACGAAGTTCAAATTGGAGACAATTAAAGAAGAACTAATAAACATTGCGTATGCCATTCATTGGGTAAAATCTAACATAATAAACTCATACATTTTATCTGATAAGGAAATCGAAATAACAAACAAATTTTTAGAGGATGAAAACATTCCTTTTATAAATATCGATGAGGCACTAGAATTTGCCGACATAAAAATTGCATCTAACAAAGAAAGCTTAATTTATATAATAAATTTACCCACAACGGAAAAAGAAGATTGTAGATCGTTAGAGATAAGACCTGTCAAAAAAGGAAAGGCTATAAACAAAATTAAATTTGATTCGATATTAGTATGTAAAAACGAAATTTACGGAAAAATGAAAAATTGTAAATCATACAATAATTTGTCAATATGTTCTAAAGATGTAGTAGAGAATATAACAAACGGCACTTGCATAGCACATCTGCTGAAAAGTAAAGTAGATAATTGTACAAAAGTAAATAACCAACATATAAACACTATTGAAGAAATTTCAAATGATGTACTTTTTTTAAATGAATACAAAGGTTTCGTCAAATTTGAAAACGAAACTATAAAAATAAATGGAACATACCTAATCAAACATTTTAACACAAATATAGAAATAGAAAATAAATTGTATTTTTCAAAAGTAATAACAGGGAAAAAACCCCTGCCTGCTATTTTACAGCCTATGGCAAAACACGAGAAAATCGAAGAAATATTGTCATTAAACTCAATAAAAGAATACCAGAATAACGAACTAAAAGAATTAGAAATGTTAAAAAAAAAGAAATCAAATATATTTTAGTATTAATACAATATCTATAGGAATTATCGCATTAGCTATTATAAGTTCATTTTAATTTTTACGAAAAATAAACAAAGAAAAGAAATCTAACCAAGGTAATGCAGAAATAGGGATCGAAGACTTACAAAAATATTGCGTTAACTCATCGATCGAGGACGCTCGAATTTAAGGGCGGAGGAGTTAACACATATAAATTTATTTACCCATTTTCAGCTTTAACAAGCGAATTACATACTTACACACCTCTGGCTATCGCCACAAGCTTTCATAAACATATTATTGCTGACACGTCAGTTTAACTTTTATTTTCTCATCCAGAATTTCCCACAGGTAAATTCTTAATAACTAAATGTTATCTTGCATTTCTTGTTTCGCAATGTTGCCCCCAATTCAGAGAATAAGCGCAACATATAAAAATATTGTTTCCAATTCTTTACGACCGCACGTAACTGCTAATACACGTCCAAAAATATCGAGAGAGGTATCAAAATACGCGTTTTGACCTCTGTAACAAGAATCCAAATCCGGAAAACCAATATTTTCAGTAGTTTGCGAGATATTTGCAATCAAAGTTCAGAATTTTCTGTCATTTTCATGTGGTTGTTGTAATCACACTACCCTGTGAGAAAAAAGTGGCACGCGGAAATGCATCACCGTGGCGGTAGCCACGGTTTTGGCAACCACCTGGAGTTGGAATGGCGTAGCCCAGGGTTATTTTTTGAAGCGCGGCCGAAGGCCGCCAATGCGGAAAGGTGTTGTGCACATAAAAAACATGGATCGGACCCCTATACCAGGATTTGACCTAGCTAATTTTTTGGTTTTTTGTTAATAACTTTTCACTGAACTAAAATATTTCTTTTCCGGATTCGGATTCTTGTTACAGAGGTCAAAACGCGTCTTTTGATACCTCTCCCGATATTTTTGGACGTGTATTAGCAGTTACGTGCGGTCGTAAAGAATTATCATTTTGTGCAAGCAATTGTTGTTGTACTATTTTGCGCAAGCATTTGTTGTTGTTTGCATTAACTAAATTTTGAACTTAAAAGAATAATTATCCAAAATTAAACTTCAGTCCTCGTTCTGCATTGCGTCGGTTGATACTAGTAACAAATAATTTGTCATTTTATGTATGTACATGTGCCTGAATAATCGTTTTGTTGTTCATGTTCTAAACTGAACAACATTGTTGTGTGGAACATTCGCAGAATGTTCGAGTAGTAAATGTACATACATACATATGTATGTACTTCGATTGAATGCATATGCATGTATCTTGAGTGGCATATTAGGTACATATACCGAGCGCGTGGAACTTATTCAAGGACGTATAGGGATACGTTCGAGATTACTTCGGGACCATTTCGGGATTGGTCTCTGGATCATTTCGGGACTTTTTTGAGAATATTTTTGGACAATTTTCAGCATAATTTTGGCACTTTTTCGAGATTTTTTTGGACTCATTTCGGGATTGTTTTTGGGACTATTTGGAATATTTATGAGACTTTTTCGGGTTTTCTTTCCGACCATTTTGGGCCAATTCCAAATGTGTTCTGCATTATTCTAGGATTTTTCGAGACGATGTTAAGGAACGCAACTTTGCGCAAATATATTGCACTAAATACCGCTACGTAAAATGATCGCAACGCATGTTTATTTCAACAGGAAAAGAAAATCCATACTTAAAATTCTACCCATATGTAGATATGTATGTATGTACACATGTAATTACTATGTGAACGTGTGTGCATGCAAGGGTTTGCCTGCTTTGCATATACACACGAACATAAAGATGTCTAGGTATGCAGTTTTTAAACAGTTTTCCCTTGTTATTGTTTTGGTTATTTATTTGTGTGTATGAGATAACGAGTTTAGTTAGCAGAACAAAAGCAAGAGAAATGCCACTAATTTGCCTGCATGCACACACGTTCACATAGTAATTACATGTGTACAAGTTAACTTCCCTGCAGTGAAACATCAAACTAGTCAGACAACATACTAGTATACAACTACAATTTGCTGGTTGAAATCATACTAATCAGGAAAAGTCTATTTCATACTAGTATTCAACTACAATTTTCTGGTTGAAATCATACTAGTCAGGAAAAGTCTATTCCATACTAGTATACAACTACAATTTTCTGGTTGAAATCATACTAGTCAGGAAAAGTCTATTCCATACTAGTATACAACTACAATTTTCTGGTTGAAATCATACTAGTCAGAAAAAATCTGTTCCATACTAGTATACAACTACAATTTTCTGGTTGAAATCATACTAGTCAGGAAAAGTCTATTTCATACTAGTATTCAACTACAATTTTCTGGTTGAAATCATACTAGTCAGGAAAAGTCTATTCCATACTAGTATACAACTACAATTTTCTGGTTGAAATCATACTAGTCAGGAAAAGTCTATTCCATACTAGTATACAACTACAATTTTCTGGTTGAAATCATACTAGTCAGAAAAAATTTGTTCCATACTAGTATTCAACTACAATTTTCATGTTCAAATTGTTCTAGTTTGAAAAAGTTCAAACTCAAATTTCCTTAAATGCATTCTTTTAACTATGAAGTTATTAAAACAAAGTTTGCTTTTAGTTTTTATTTATTTTTATAGCTATTATATGCATTTTTCAGTTGCTTTGACCTTTTTCAATCAAAATTTTAAAATATCCTCCCAATTCTGCTTTAACCTCGTAACGACACTGTATGAGAATATTCATTCTAATGTGGAAATGCATCGGGAATCTTGAATTGGGAATCAGTATGCAAAACTGAACTATTTAAGTGGTTTTTTTAAGATACAAGGTTACAGCAGAAATGAGACGAAATGCATTTTTTTCGACACTCGGAATATCGAAATGCAGCCATACAAAAACCAAATAACACATGCAATACACAAAGGATCGTAAAGCCGGTGTTTGATATACCGGAGGTTACTTTTTTAAAGCGCTACCGGGTCATTCCCGCGTAACTTCGTACGTAATCACATTTGAGCAAACT
The DNA here is from genome assembly GCA_951509765.1 of Sphenella marginata. NCBI lineage: Eukaryota > Metazoa > Arthropoda > Insecta > Diptera > Tephritidae > Sphenella > Sphenella marginata. The sequence continues at coordinate 29,227,818 of OX608078.1, read as the reverse complement.
CCTGCAAAAGTATAATACCCTGCAGTGGGTTGATACAATGCATCGTAAAGCCGGTTCACAAAAGACCTGAGCTTAGAAGTGCGGCCGGAGTCCGGCAACGCATACTTAACATATTTCTTGATGCAATATTAAACGCCGCAGTTGTTTGGCCTAAATAAACATTACTGCATCATATCCCACCTGTAGCCACAACAATTTTGTATGTACATATGCACTAAATACGTATGTTAACCAAAACGACTGATGTTTCCGGAGCAATCATATCAATATCCTAAAATGTACAACTTATTAATATTAATTCGATAAGTAAATCATTTTATACTCACCAAATATTTAGCTGCACAAGAAAAGGCAAACCAAAACAAACTATAAAGATTGCAAATGGCGATTTGCATTTGTCAATGTTTTCAGTGATGGTGCAATGTAATATAAAATATCGATTTTGCGTGTATGCGTTCGATAAACTACGATCATAAGGGAAGGTGATATGCGTTACCACTGAGATAGCCACTGAACGTGATTTAACAATTATTTCAGAAATTTCAGTAAGGAATTAGGCTTATGAAGTTAAACTAAGCTACACAAACACGTTTGACCACGAATTTGTTGAATCACGGACCGCAGTAACTAAGTTATTTAAATTTTTGCCAATTTTTTTATTGGAACATTAAATGGGTGTCGATTATATATTCTAAAAAATTATCGATTCCTTGCATTTTATCGCTTCACAAATTATCTGGAACATATCTAAGAGAAAATATTCAACTGCGCAATTTTGAGAGACATCGTGACAATAGTACAACTTGAGTAAAATATATAAAATTTAATATTTCTGAATTAAAAACACATAAAACATGAGTAGCAAACGCCATCTAAGAAGATTGGTTAAAAAGGAAATGGAGTTTTATTGTAGAAATACAATAACTTGTATAAATAGTGAAGAAGCCTCTTCTTTAAGTGATTTAAGTGAAAACTTACCATGTTCAAGTACCCAGATACATTCGGAATGTGAAAATTCTGATCAACCAGTTTTAAATTCAGCTGAAAGTGTAGAATCAGTAGCTACATTCAGTGAACGGGCACGTCCTTTCAAAGATAAGTTGTTGGATTGGTACCTTGAATGTCCACCGCCGCGCAAACACTTTGAAAAGCTTCTTGCTATATTACGGGAACAAAATTTGGATGTTCCACTGAAAATATATACACCATCACTTGCCCAAATTTAGAAGTACTAAGACACCGTTTGAAAGCATTGACCTTAAAATGGTAAGTCAAGTAGCATTAGATAGCATGCATTTGCTAGATTTGGGTGTGATGCGTAAATACTTAGCTAGAATTTTACAAGACAAGGTAAATTTCAAAGTTGAAAAGGTGAAAAAATCAAAAATGTCAGATCTTTTAGAATCACTGAAACCACATATACCTAAGGAATTCGTACGAAAGCCAAGAACATTCGTCGAAATTGCGAACTGGAAAGCTACAGAGTTTCGCCAATTCCTTTTGTATACTGTAGTCTTGGTTCTAAAAGATCATGTCCATGAAGACATGTACTACGAATATTTGCTGCTATTTTGCTCTTGTAGGATCCTGTTTTGCCCCAAATCCTATATGAATAATATAGACATTGCTCAAAATATGTTATCACTGTTTGTTGAGAACTTTTCGCACATTTTCGGAAATTCCAGTTTGACATACAACGTACACCATTTACTTCATATTACAGATAGCATCAAATCAATAGGTTTATTTCCAAGTTTCTCGGCATATGACTTCGAAAATTATTTGCAAATTTTAAAAAGTTATGTCAAAAAGCCCAATCATATACTCCAACAACTTGTAAATAAAATACAACTGGAAACTTTGATTAAAAAAGATAATCCGAATGGTTTCAAAACATTAAAAAATAAGGGATTGTGTTTTTATTTCAAAGAATATATGTTTTGCGCAGGCGCGTAGCCAGAAAAAAATTTCGGGGGGGGTTTTGGCCAAAGTGTCAGTAAATAAGAATTACCTATAAATACACATATCGCACCCTAAATACAAAAGGGTCACAACTCAAAAAAATTTCAGGTGGTTTTTTCGACATTCATCCTTTCACAAACGCTTGATCAACTATAACAGCCGATTTTTTTCTTAATGATTATCATCTTCAACTAAACGGCTACCGTCCTACTTGGTTTTAAAAAAATAGAGCTAAGCTAGCGCTATCTAGAAGCGTTCAAAGCAAAGAACCTCTAATTTTGAGTTGTGACTTTTTTTGTATTTAGGGTGCGATATATTTATATTTTCACATATTACATATTTATGCTTTTATTTATTTGAAATTTTCCTCTTTCTACACCGCTAAAAATGTGAGCCTAAATTTTAAACCATTCATTGGTTTACACAATTTTTAAAACTTTTTGGTAATAAATTCCAAACCTCAGTTTAAAATTTAAATAATTTTTATTAGACGCATTTCTATGAAAAACCGGCGTAAATTTAATTATAAACCAAATTTGGTTTGGTCATACACCTAGACCAGTATGTCTGCGTTCAAAGGGTTTTTTTTGAATGTCCAGTAATATTAACTTCTTTAGACTAATTTAATTATTTTTGAATGAAAGTATGTGCAAATACATAATGAAACTTCTGCAAATCGAAGTTAAAAAGTTTGTGGAAAATTCATGAAAATTTAAGAAATCTCGAAAAATTTCATCGAAATTTCTAACTTTCTCGTAAAATTTTTTTGATTTTTTTCGGGTATGCAGTTTTGCTGCTCGTTCAATTGTCAAAAGCCGACCAAGAGCATTTTCTTCAATATAAAAATATTACGCTTATAAATTTGTATGGAAGATAATGCACTTGGCTAGAAAAAAAATTGCCAAAAATCGAGTAATTCTTCTAGCGGCTTAAGATTGCTATCTTTGTTCACTTTAATTGAACGGGCCACAAAACTGCGAACTCGAAAAAATTTAAAAATTTTTACTAAAAAGTTAGAAATTTTTATGGAAATTTTTCGAGTTTTCTTGAATTTTCATGAATTTTCCATTTGTTTTTTTGCACATTCTTTCATACAAAAATAATGAAATTAGTCAAAGGAAGTTAATCTTACTGGAAATTCCAAACAACACTTTGAACGCAAACATACTGGTCTAGGTGTATATGTAGCCCCAAAAAGTTTTAAATCTAGGCTAAATCTTTTAGCCGTGTACAAAACAATATTTATTTTTATTGTTTGTTTTGAAATTTTGTGTAGGATTTCTTCAGGCTTTGGCAAGAAGTAAATAGTTGTCGCTTTATTTCTTGAAGAAAAACTGAAGCTTCGGAAAAATAAAAACAAAAAATATAATGAAATAACATTGAAATTCATATAAAAAGCGGATGATTGCAATTATTCAACATGCAAAACGGAACGTCAACATTTGTTGGCTATGCATGACAATTTCATAGACGAGAAATACTTGAAAATATTTCTTAAGCATTTTCCTTTCAACAGCATACCAGGCTTTCTTTTAAACGTTTTCAATCTTTTTTTTCCAAATTAGTGTCACTTTTTAGTATCACCTCACAAGTATAAGTACAATTTAATTGTTACTCTCTCTGATAATTCAATACGACTGCGTTGTGCACAGCTTAGTAATTTTTGGAAATTTTTTTTAACTTCTTGTTAATTTTTTTGGTTAAACCTTTGGCAACGAGGGACACTCAGTTTTACGATTTTTGCCCGCAGTATTCATAGCAGTTAGTTTGGCGCGAATTTCTTAAAGGGCCAAATGAGTGAACCGTTGCAGGAATTTAGTTGTGACCTCGCAGACTTGCTCTGACAATTGATTAGCGACTACCAATAACTTCTCTCAATGTGAAATATTATTTAATTTTATTCTTTCGTATTTTCATTATTGCTATTAATGCTAATTTCTTAGCAGGGGTTTTAAAGGTGAATAGAAATTATTCTAGTACAGACGTATATTTTTTAATTTTCGGAAATTTCGGGGGGGGTTTGAAGTTCAATATCCCATAGAAAAAATAGAATGTAAATTAATGGGTCTTCCTTACGATGACAGTTTGCTACTCATTCCTCTGTTGCATGGGTGCTATTAAAATAGTATTTAAAATCTAAAAAAATGTTAAAATTTATGTAAATACTTTAGTCATTTCATACACAAATTTAAAAAAGTAAAATTTTATATACTTATTTGAATAATGTCACAAAACGTAAAACGAATAATTTTTGGAGATCAGCAAAACATCTCAACACCCTGTAAGTTTTACTAATTTATATAATACAAAAAAAAAAACAACTAAAATGCATCATTTTCTTATTATAGACAAAAAACCAGATTCAGAATGCCAAAAGTGCAAATCCTTGCTCGAAGAGATGAGGGCTTTGAGAGGTAATTTTGTTTAAGCATAATTAGTTTTTATCAATTATTCAACTATTGTTTGTTTTCCAGAAATCGTAGATAATTTTAAGGCGGAAATTAATAGTAGGTACTTTTTGTATGATAGATTTTAAATTACTAATTTTTTGATTTAGGCAACCATAGAAAACCAAAAAAAAGACTTAATGTCTGTACTTCTTAAGCAAAAAGTTTCCTTGGACAAATTGGTGAAGCAAGACAACGTGAATATAGCGGTTCGTCAATACTTTCCACTCAAAACTACTGACGAGCTGATTGAAATCGATTCTAAAATTGTTACTGAAAACTCACATTTGTTTGTAAGTAATAGTTTTGCAATTATAATGCCAAGTTGTTTATTAGTTTACTTTTGACAGATTACCACTATGAGGACGCTGCTGAACCATTCAGTGAAAAAAAACTTGAGCTCTATTTTTGCTACTGACATTATAATGGCTTATAATGTCGAATGTACGCACGGCAAGAAAGGCCTGAAGCAATTTGCGAAATTCTATTCGGCCTTATTAGGTAACTACCCTTCAAAGTATTCATTGTCACTATCATGCAATATACATTAGGCATCTTCCCTACACTTACTTATGGTATGATGTAAACTGACCTTTACGACTACATGCTGTGAACACAGACTTCATGCAACCCTTTGCATTGTTGGGTACTGTCAAAAAAGTAAAACAGCAAAGCAAAACAAACCCAAACAAAAACAATCACATTTTTCATCAAAATCAAAATACGCGTTTTTTAGTGAAACGTTTTTAGCAAAACATGGTTTTTATGTGAAGAACACCTTTCTTAACCGGCGGCGGGTGGAATTTAGTTTGGCCTCAACCGAATATGGCACTAATTTTGGTATGGAACGACAAAGGTTCCACATACCATAAGAGTGCGTAAAAAATGATTAAAGAATAGTGCGAATCCACAAAATTTGTGAGCTTTAAGCACTATTCTGTGGTTAACCATAAGGTTGCTCAGGCTAGGGACTATATATTTGTGTTCATAAAAGCCTTCTCTATCTTCCTAGAACTTCTTTGCAGAACACACTTCTGCACTTTTCTACATGTGATTGTATGGAAAATTTCCAACCTTGAAAATATCTCTTATCAGATTATTTTCCTGGAACCAAACGAGTATTTTGGTATCCCTATTGAATTTTTTGCTAATTTCTTAGCAGTTGTGTGCTAAGGGAAACCCTCACTCGAGGGAACGCCTTTATTATTATTAAATGATTAAAATAACATTACTTATTTTTATTTAAAACATTTATTTTTTTTCACTGCAGAATCGATAAGCAGCATAGCTGGCTCTGAAAGGCCTGATACCCAATTAAGAGAGGCTATACAGCTGCACAAGAAGAGGGAATTCCAGAAGCGTGGCGCTGATAAAACTGGACAGTCAACCAGCATGCATGTTGCCAATTAGTTTATAGTTTGTTAATTTGAATTACTTTTTATTTAATTCTAATTTTTAAGTTATACCGGAGCTTTGAAGGCAAAAATGTATATATTTTAATTATATTGATTAGCATAGTATTATTAAGATGAATTTTGAAGACTGAAACGGCTATGAAATGAATTTAATTTAATCTGTTAGTACTTTAATTAATATATAGTACTTAGTAAGATGAATTTTTTGTTTGTTTTTATAATGTTAAAGACTAAAATGTCTATGAAATGAATTTAATTTGATGTATTAGTATCTTAATTAATATTTAGTACTTAGTAAGATGAATTTTTTGTTTGTTTTTATAATGCTAAAGACTAAAATGGCTATGAAATGAATTTAATTTGATGTATTAGCATTTTAATTAATATTTAGTACTTGAGTGCCTTAAAAATTAAACGTATGCAACGTTTAAAGAAAATACTTAAATAACAATACCATATTTTTACAATGTAATCATGAGTTTATTTTCGTATTTTTATTATATCTACAGGTTTCGGTCCCTTTTTGGATTAGAAAGGTTCAATCTTTTTCGAACTAGTTTGATACTAGTCCCACTGGGCTGAAATTATACTAGTTCATTTCATTCCCTTTTGAACTACTATGAAACTGGTATATTTCAACTATATGCAAACTAGTATGTATATACTAGTAGATGACTGGTATGTTCTGGTCCGGTCCCTTTTTGGATTAGAAAGGTTCAATCTTTTTCGAACTAGTTTGATACTAGTCCCACTGGGCTGAAATTTTACTAGTTCATTTCATTCCATTTTGAACTACTATGAAACTGGTATATTTCAACTATATGCAAACTAGTATCTATATACTAGTAGATGACTGGTATGTTCTGGTCGAAATCTGACAATTGAAATGTCGTAGGACATCAACATTGTAAAAATACCAGTTGGTTATATGAAAATATGACAGTTGGCTGACTAGTTGAGCTCAGTGCACATACTAGTTGTAAAGTAGTTTTCAACTAGTTGGTTTGATTGCAGGGTTGTAACAAGTTAAGACCTTCTACATTGCGTGAAACAGGATCGCCTATTACAAAATAGCCGATCCAACCCCCATAAACTATTCCTCAATAATCACCCATAAATTGCTCATAGTAATTGCCCATAAATTCTTCTTAATAATTGCTTACAACAAACTAAAATCATTCTAAAGAATTCTACCCGAAATATGATCACTCATAATTCGGTCAACTCAAATAAATTCCCAAGCGTTGCTGTTGTGGAGCGAAATGCGAATTAACTATTTTATACTTAAGTTTGATGTGTATTTCATATAGAAAACGAATCTTTATTGTAACCTATTTCATTGTAACCTATTCTTCATAATATTGTGAATGCCTAATAATTCACCATGGCCGCCTTATGGCATAAGTGCTATTTCCGTTTCTTTTATATAAATACTTTGGAGAAGAAGCACGAATAAGTAAAAAAGATAAGAACCTTTTTTGAATTCATTGTATTAATCCATTATATATTTTCAGATATTAAAACGCTATACAATTTAGAAGTATACATACTTTCTCGTTCTTAATATATTTGTGCTCAAACGCCGTCGCCACAACATTATTTTAATATTTATTCACGAACATCGTGTATGCCACAATATAAATTGCGAAGTAGAACAGTTGGTTCGCCCGAAACGGCATCAAATCACAAGGAAATGTCCAATTCCGGCCACAATTCAGAGCATGAAGATGAACTGGATGAAATTTCCAAACTACAGGAACAAATTAAAAATTTGCAAAGTTCTCTTGCCGCCTCAGAAGAAGAGAGGTTATGTTTGAAACAATCAATTGAATCTACGCCACCGGGTGCACCTGCCGCCGCACCAAAGGCTACAGTCTCTACTGCCGACATAAGCCCATTCCACACTACCGCGCCAACCACCTCTAAAAACTATAGTAGCTTCATGGACTACTCCGCCTATTCATCATACCCTGCCGATGGTTTTGCCGCCGATCATACAGTACGATCCAACTCTTATATACAAAACGCCTGCGTCACTCATGCCGACGAAAACTCCACCTGTATAATAAATTCTGCCGCAAACTTGCATCAAGCGCGCGGATGCGCTTATACAAACGTCACTTCTGTCGCCGAGTTAGCAGCTACCACCAGTATATCCACAACCAATGCCAATGTAACAAATATTCGCCATCGCCCTACAGATGCACAAAATGACAATAGCCGAATAACAGGTAATTATCCCTCATTTTACTTGCCCAACATCGATTCTGCCGAAGGAAACTTCGGAAGACACGCCCCTAGAAACACCTCACATAATTTTCCTGGAAACAACAACATGATGTTGTTGCCGTCCCAAAGTCAACCGCCAATAAGAAAACTGCGAGATTTGCCAGAGTTTTCCGGTTTACCCGAAGAATGGCCAATGTTTTTTGTCAAAGAAACCACAAATACTTTGGGCTACTCAAATTTTGAAAATTTGCAACGCCTTCAGAAATGTCTGAAAGGAAACGCTCGCAGCAGAGTAGAATCTTTATTAATTCACCCTTCAAGTGTTAATCAAATCATATCAACACTACAATTTCATTTTGGCCGCCCTGACATATTAGTTCGAAGCCAACTTTCAAAAGCACGAGCCTTTCCTGCCATCACCGGGAGAAATGTAAGCGAAATAGTCAACTTGTCCACAATGGTGTCGAATCTTGTTGCTTTCCTCGAAAATGCCGGTGCCTCGCCTCACCTCTCGAATCCAACACTGCTAGAGGAACTTGTGAGCAAACTGCCGCTCAATAAACGCGAAGAGTGGGCTCGCCATGCATTTGCAATAAATAAACCGTATCCAAGCATCCAAGAATTCAGCGTTTGGTTGCAACAAATTTCCATGTATATAGCGATGGCTACTGAAATAAATATGCCAAAATCAAATGTAAACACGGATCAGATTGCACAAAAGAGTAATAGATATACAAGACCAGTGCTAACCATAGGTGAAGAAAAACGTTGTTGCCAATTTTGCAACTCAAATCACAAATTGTACCAATGCTCTGATTTCAAAGAAGCCGATTATGAAAAACGTTGGAAAGTTGTAAAAAAGAATCGGTTGTGTTTTTGTTGCCTTTCCACAAACCATAATATGCAGAATTGTCCACGTCGCCGTGAATGTGGTGTATTATCATGCCGTAAATACCGCAATAAATTACTTCACAACCAAACAGCGACCCTACAAACTGGCAACGCCGCTACTAAACAATCAGCTGTCGCAACAGTCAGCGAATGTCACAAAGGTAAATATGAAAAGAAAAAACAAATTGTAAACAAACAAAATTCTAATTCGCGAAAAGACAATGTATGTGGAACTTTTCTAAAATTTATGCCGGTAAAACTTTATGGACCAAAGGGCAGCTTGCAAGTCATGGCGTTTATTGATGATGGAGCGAAAGTCACGCTGCTGGAAGAACGTGTAGCCAATTACATAGGTTTGAAAGGAGCATCAGATTTGTTGCACTTGAAGTGGTTTGATGATCAAACAACAACAGAGGTATCAAAGCGAGTGGATGTTGAAATCTCTAGCGCACACGAGTCAACGCGATTTCATATGAAAGATGTGCGTACAATAAAAAAGTTGCTTCTGCCGCCCCAGACTTTATACGCTGATGACTTCAAGCAAACATATGAAGATTTACGCAACATTCCCATTGATAGCTACAAAGATGCGATGCCACATATTTTAATAGGCGTATCACATACAAATCTAGTTAGGCCCCTGCGTGTTATAAACTTTGCCGAAGGTTACACTGCGCACGAAACAAAAATTGGTTGGACGCTTTTCGGTTCCAATGAAAATGGAGCAGACAACACCACTATTTGCCATGTGCACGTCGAAGAAAATGAAATGAGCAAGTTACACAAGCAGGTTTCTGATTTTTTTAAGATAGAAAACTTCGAAATAAATAATGTGCCAAAAATAAAATCTGTTTCTGATATTAGGGCGGAACAAATACTTGAAAAAACAACAAAGTTAAATGGGTGTAGGTATGAGACGGGACTTTTGTGGCAAAATGACGACGTAGCGCTTCCCGAGAGCTACAATAACGCCTTCAAGCGTCTACAAATCGTTGAAAGAAAAATGCTGCGTGATGAAACGTATGCAAAATGGTATAAGCAAAAGATAAGCGAATACGTACAAAAGGGTTATGCTAAAATATTGACTTCGGCTGAAACCGAATGTGTAGATGAACGAACCTGGTATTTACCCCACTTCGCTGTGTACAATGCGAACAAAGGTAACAAAGCTAGACTAGTTTTTGATGCTGCCGCAAAATCAAATGAGGTATCGCTAAACTCCGTACTTATGAAAGGGCCTGATTCTTACCAGCCGAAATCACTGCAGTCCATTCTTTTAAATTCCGCGAAGGCAAGATTGCCGTTTGCGCTGACATTCGCGAAATGTTTCATCGCGTGAATATACGCCACCTAGATCAAAACGCTCAGCGGTTCCTTTGGAGAGAGGGTGATCAGACGAGACAGCCGGATGTGTACGTTATGATGGCAATGATTTTCGGCTCTGTTTGTTCGCCATGCTCGGCGCAATACGTAAAAAATCTAAATGCAAATATGTATAAAGAAGAGTATCCGAGAGCTGTGGAAGCAATTGTGGATCGTCACTACGTAGACGACTACGTGTACAGTTTTTCTAGTATCGATGAGGCCATAAACGTGACCGAAAAGGTAACTGACATCCATCAAAAGGCTGGATTTGAACTTCGAGGTTTTGTATCGAATTCCGACGAACTTTTGCAAGCAATTTACCACCGGTCAAAGCCGGTGAAATGCCCTAGTTCCACGAAGTATATGTATAGTGGGGAATCAGGGTACGACAAAGTGCTTGGCATGCACTGGGATGCAAACCGCGATGCATTCGCCTTCAAGTTAATGTTTTCTAAAATACCAAAACAGGTTTTGGACGGAAGTCGACGTCCAACTAAAGCAGAGCTGCTAGGGCTTACCATGTCCATTTTTGATCCGTACGGGTTTTTATCGCACATAACTTTGCTACCCAAAATTTTGTTGCAGAGGTTGTGGCAGTCAAACGTTCAATGGCATGAAGCTATACCGAATGATATTTTGTAATTATGGTACCAGTGGTACAAGGCCCTTAGCATGATCACAGAATTTAGTGTACCAAGATGTTATCATTCGAACTTCACAGAACCCTCGACCAATATTCAGTTGCATATATTTGTTGATGCAAGCGAACTTGCTTACGCAGCCGTAGCGTACTGGCGGATTTGCCGCTCAGACAATGTAAAAATTATATTTGTCGTTGGAAAGTCCCGCTGCCGCCCAATCAAGCCGCTATCAATTCCACGTTTGGAACTTCAGTCGGCGGTCCTGGGAGCGCGACTCAAGCAGCCACACCATTAAGCCACAAGAAACAGTTTTCTGGTCAGATTCAAAGACCGTCATCCAATGGATTCGCTCCGACGCACGACGGTACAAGCAGTTCGTGTGCAATAGGATATCTGAAATTCTCCATTTGTCGGAAGTATCACAGTGGAGGTGGATACCAGGATCTCAAAACCCAGCTGATGATGCGACCAGACCGCAGAAAGAATTAAGGCTTTCATCGAACTGTAGGTGGATTACCGGACCTGCGTTCCTTGAGGGCCCGGAGGAAAGCTGGCCTGCTATGCCAGAGAAGGAATCGATAATTTCCGACGAAGAAGAGAAACGTACGAAACAGCTCTTTATGATTCAAGCCTATGTAAACGTAATACCATTTACGAGTTATTCCAACTACTACGGATTTTTGAAAATAATGACCTGGGTAAGGTATGCGATTTCTAAGTTCAAGACATATAAACAGCACAATGCCGCTACGGGAGAATATTACAAAATCAATGCACGCGAATTGACTAAAACAGAAAATATGCTAGTACGAATCGTACAAGAGTCAGCATTTTCTGAAGACATTTCGATACTGCGGAAGGGCAAGGTTCTTCCGAAGAATAGTTCACTTTTTAGTTTAACGTCAATCATCGACGCTGAAGGAGTACTGCGAGTAGGTGGCCGCATCGACAATGCTGAATCGTTACCGATGTGTACTAGGCAGCCAACCATTATGCCAAAAGATCATGCGATGTCTCGTCTAATTGTCCGTCACTATCATGAGATGTTTTATCATCAAAATCAAGAAGCCATTATATGCGCCATTAGAAGCAAATACTGGATACCTAATATGCGAAGCCTACTAAGATCAATAAAACATGAATGTCAGCTTTGTAAAAACAACGCAGCAGCTCCGAGTCCACCATTAATGGGACAAATCCCGATAGATCGACTAACGCCGTTCATCAGACCATTTTCGTACACCGGCCTTGACTACTTCGGGCCCATGATGGTATCCATAGGCCGTCGTCGTGAAAAAAGATGGGTTGCCTTATTTACGTGCTTGACAGTTCGGGCAATACATCTGGAAATGGCACGAGATTTATCATCTGACGCCGTGATTTTATGTTTGAGAAACTTTATCAATCGCAGAGGCATACCTGTACGTATACGCAGTGACAGAGGTACGAACTTCGTTGGGGCAAGTAAAATTGAGTGGGTTTGCATTGAAAACAATTTGGAAGCGGAATGTGGTCGTCGTGGCATTGAGTGGATTTTTACTCGCCAGCAAATCCATCAGCTGGAGGAGCATGGGAGCGTATGGTCCGAAGTGTAAAAAGAGTGCTATCATTCACATTGAAGGAAGTAGCGCCACAAATAGAAACTTTACAAACTTTGCTTATTGAAGCTGAAAACTTAATCAACTCAAGGCCGCTCACACACTTACCTGTCGAGAGTATTGATTCGGATCCGATAACGCCTAACCATTTCATTTTAGGTTGTCCAAATTATATTCAAACAACTGATTTATCAAAGCCAGTCTGTCTGCGAAACCAATGGCAAATTGCGCAGCAGCTAAAACAAACATTTTGGCGCAGGTGGGTGTTGGAATATTTGCCAACGTTAACCAGGCGCACCAAGTGGCAACAACCAGTTAAACCGATTGAGATTGGTGACGTGGTTATCATATGCGATGACAAGGAAAGCAGAGGTGAATGGAAGCGCGGAATTGTTCTGGAGGTGTATCCTGCTCCTGATGGCCAAGTTAGATCAGAAAACAGCATCTGGGAACTTACGTAGACCAGCTTCAAAGCTGGCGGTACTGGACGTAAGAAGTGAACCTCAAATCGCTCACGCTCCTTCGATTCACGGGGGGCGGAATGTTGTGGAGCGAAATGCGAATTAACTATTTTATACTTAAGTTTGATGTGTATTTCATATAGAAAACGAATCTTTATTGTAACCTATTCTTCATAATATTGTGAATGCCTAATAATTCACCATGGCCGCCTTATGGCATAAGTGCTATTTCCGTTTATTTTATATAAATACTTTGGAGAAGAAGCACGAATAAGTAAGAAAGATAAGAACCTTTTTTGAATTCATTGTATTAATCCATTATATATTTTCAGATATTAAAACGCTATACAATTTAGAAGTATACATACTTTCTCGTTCTTAATATATTTGTGCTCAAACGCCGTCGCCACAACAGTTGCATTTCTTCAACATGATCACCTACCCTACTCCGATCGCACGTCATAAATTACAATGCAATGTATTTATGCAAAGTCAAAACATTTTTCTGTAAGAAACAACTAAAAAGCAATTAATTTCGTAAGTCGCCTGAAATATGACTACTCATCATAATTCAGCCGCCTTAGCATATCCACTTCAAAGCGGCACTCAGCTACGCTAAACGGTGACATAGCACAAACATTCACACAGTGCTTGCGCAATATTAAAATGCTGAGCTAACAATAACAGAAATGGGTCATATAGGAAAATGCAACTTAAATAAATAAACTATTTCCCAATTTGACTGTTACTCACCAATACAGTCAATTACTTTCGAATATGGTGAAATGCTTTCACAAGAAATACACACATAGAAATTAGGTCACCCGCAGTTGCAGCGCAGGCATATTTCTAGTATAAATAGTGTAAATTTAATATGTAGAGAGAGTTCTTTATTTGACTTCAATAAAGGCGTACACGCTGTCCGAGGAAAAATTAATTTTTCCTGTCCCTTTTATTTAGCGGGACATAACTGGCGCCCGAGCAAAAGTTCTCGGCGAATACGCGAAAAACATCCTGAAAAGAACAAGTAAGGATCCGTGAAACGCCGCGAAAAGTGAAGTTACGAGCAAAAATTCTCGGCGAATACGCGAAAAACATCCTGAAAAGAACAAGTAAGGATTCGTGAAACGCCTCGAAAAGTGAAGTTACGTGCGAAAAGTTCCTGAAAATAATAAAGTAAGGACACGCGGGTGCGACAAGTTCCTGAAAATAAAAAAGTGAAAGTCCTGTGGAAAAAAAGGACCCGTGAAAACATCATTCGCGACTATAGCAGTGGGCCCCGTAGTAGCCAAGGCAAACGGGCGGTATAACGTACCAGCCCGCGTCATAGAAAAACATTCAAAAAAAAAAAAAAAAGCAAAGACGTAGAAAATTTTCAAAAGCCTAAAGGAATTTGCGACTAATTTTATTTTCTTCTTTCATATATGTAAAGTAATGCAAAAAAATTGTGAACGAATATTGAAATTTCAAGCTCGACTTTAAGTATAAAACAATTGAGGAAGTTTGGAGGACTGGCGTTGATTTTAGTGGGAGTAGAATAAAAGGAGAAATTACACCAACCACCAACAAAAATAAGTGAACACTCAAAAAGAAGATGACATTAAGCGTAAGCGGAGTGGAATACAAAAATCACAGGAGAAGGAAGACGACATTAAGCGTAAGCGGAGTGGAATACAAAAATCCCAGCAGAAGGAAGACGACATTAAGCGTAAGCGGAGTGGAATACAAAAATTCCAGCAGAAGGAAGACGACATTAAGCGTAAGCGAAGTGGAATACAAAAATCCCAGCAGAAGGAAGACGTCATTAAGCGTAAGCGGAGTGGAACACATACGAGCAGCAGCAGCACGCACGTGAGAATTACATAATCCATAAGTATCGATAAGTTAATTATTTTTTTAGACTTTATTTAAATTACATTTATTTAAATAATTGATTGGCTAAATTACTGCTAGGTTTTTAGTTGAGAATTCTGGATCTACGAACAGAATAATATAATGATATAGAAATAGAATTGCAAAATTATTATAACATGGACGCTTTGCCACCTGACGTAGATAATGAAGAGTTAGACAGGATCATAGCTCAGCTAGACGAAATTATGTGCCAGAAAAACGTGTAATGACAGAGGAAGAAAAATTAGGAGCGATAAAATGTATGCAATTGGTTTTTGATATGATAGGCAAGAATAAGAGAGCTACTTTAGCGGATTACGAAAATACGGATACAGTATGGGAAGAATTAGCAGCCATGATTAGGGCCACACCGCTATAAATTTGTTTTCTCTTTCTTTTCGCGAAATAAATAAAAATTTAAACAGAAACTAACACAGGTTTTTACAATTAATTTGATAGAAAAATAAGGACTTGAAAATGGCAAACCCTAACAATTTAGTCCGTCCTTCCGTCCTTGGACAAAACCACTCAGCCCCTCAGGCACCAAGTAACGAACAAATAAGCATGGACGACCTGAAGAGATTAATTTCAGACATCGCCACAAACATATTGACGCAACAAGGTCCACAGGTAGTCCAAAACGTGCTGAATCCGAATTCAAGCTTGGCCACAGCGGTCTACCAGGTCATAGACGAAAGGCATAGAGGAAACATAAACGAATTAGACAAAGTACCAGACGTAGTAAAATGTCTGAAGGAATTTTCAGGAAAATCAGGTGAATTTAACTCCTGGAAAAAAAGCGTGGATCGTATACTCAATATATACGAATCAATAAAAGGTACTCCCAGATATTACGGAATCTTAAGTGTGATTAGGAATAAGATAACTGGTCAAGCCGACACAGCTTTGGAATCCTACAATACTCCACTTGATTGGCCGGCAATAACAAAATGCTTAGCGATGCATTATGCCGACAGACGCGACTTGTCAACCTTGGAGTACCAGATGACGACACTGGTACAAGGTAGTAAAACAATAAACGAATTTTATCAACAGGTATATAAACACCTTTCGTTGATATTAAATAAGCTAGGTTATGAGGGTACAAGCAACGAAACGCTGCGTATGCTGACGCAATCGTACCGTAATAAGGCGTTAGACACCTTTATAAGAGGTTTGAATGGGGATCTACCAAGGCTACTAGGAATGAAGGAACCTGTTGATTTACCTCAGGCTCTGCATCTTTGCCAAAAATTAGATAATCAAAATTTTAGGACAAACCATGCCAATAATATAAGGCAATCGTACCAAAAATACCAAATCCCAGTAAGATAATACAATTCCTCGCCACAACAACAGCAGAATTTTTACCCCCAATTAGCCCATAACCCTCAGCCAAATCAACAAACGTGGCAAAATAATCGTTCTTCAAACATGAATGCAAATGCACCACCCAGGCCACCCAAACCAAAACCTAGACCCGAGCCTATGGATGTGGACCAGAGCATACATTCACGTAGAATAAATTACATGAATAAGCCCACGCAGAACCAATTACAGGGAAAGAGACCTGCAGAATCTTTTGTGCAAAGAAATAACAAGGCCCAAAGGACTTTCCATATATCGGAACAGGAAGAGCGGAGGTATGGAGAGGATGAACAATCAGACGTTCATTTTTTAGCCTAATGAGCTCTTCGCTCCCTTACTTCGAGGCAAGAGCGGAGAGAGGGAAAATACTAAGATTTTTAGTGGACACAGGCTCCAGTAAAAATTATTTACAACCACATTTAGCAAAGAAACTTATAAAAAACCAAACCCCATTCTACGCAAAATCAGTCGTAGGGGACATAAAAATCGAAGAGCATACCCTATTGAAATTATTTAATATTGATAAGGAGCTCAAATTTTTCCTGATGCCATCCTTAAAAACATTTGATGGAATTTTAGGGAACGATACATTAAGAGATATGGATGCTGTGATCCATACCAAAGACAATATATTGATATTGAATAACGAAAAAAGGATCAAACTTAAACAGCTCCCCTCAAGGGCGGTAAACGACATACAAATAAAGGACGAACATTTATCGTCACAACAAAGAAGGGACATGAACGAAATAATTCATGCATTCCCAGGGTTATTCTCAGAACCGGATGAGAAATTAACATATACGACAAAAGTCGTCGGAGAAATACGGACAGTAACAGATACACCTATTTACTCTAAATGTTACCCATTCCCAGTTTCTCTCAAACCAGAAGTAGAAAGCCAGGTCAAAAAATTTATAACGGATGGAATCATAAGACCATCAAGGTCACCCTACAATTCACCAATATGGATTGTTCCGAAAAAAGCGGACTCAGAAGGAAATAAGCAATATCGAATGGTTATAGACTATCGGAAGCTGAATTCAGTCACAACAGCAGATAGATACCCGATACCTGAAATTTCTGAAGTAATTTCAAATTTAGGGGAAAACAATTTTTTTTCGGTATTAGATCTGAAAAGCGGGTTTCATCAAATTCCTCTAAAGGAATCTGACATTGAGAAGACCGCATTTTCGGTTAATAATGGTAAATACGAATTTACTCGGTTACCATTTGGATTGAAGAATGCACCTTCAATTTTCCAAAGAGCACTTGATGACATTTTGCATGAACACATAGGAAAATACGCTTATGTTTATATTGACGATATAATAATATTCAGCAAAACGGAAAAAGAGCATATTGAGCATATTAAAAAAATATTTAAAACATTGCAAGAGGCAAACATGAAAGTGCAATTACACAAATGTCATTTTTTCAAAAAAGAGGTTGAATTTTTGGGATTCGTAAAAACCAACCCCGTAAAGGTGGAAGCGATAGCGAATTTCCCACAACCCAAAACTTTGAAGGAACTCCGTAGTTTTCTTGGTATGTCCGGATACTATAGGAAGTTCATAAAGGATTATGCAAAACTAGCAAAACCCCTAACAACTCTTTTAAGAGGGGAAGAAGGTAGGATATCAAAAAATAAATCCTCAAAATTAAAAATCGACTTAGATAAGCAGGCAGTAAATGCTTTTAATAGTCTAAGAAACTCACTCTTTTCAAGGGATGTCACTCTTGCTTAACCTGATTATAGTAAAAAATTCGAATTGACGACAGATGCATCCAATTTGGAGCTGTGCTGTCGCAAGAGTCAAAGCCAATAGCATTTATTTCAAGAACATTAAATAAAGCTGAAGAAAATTATGCAGCTAATGAGAAAGAAATGTTGGCTATAATATGGGCTTTGAACTCACTAAGAAATTATCTTTACGGATCAGCTAGAATACAAATATTCACTGACCACCAACCGTTTACATACGCATTAAGCAATAAAAATAATAATGCAAAAATGAAAAGATGGAAAGCAGCTCTAGAGGAATACTCATATGAGCTATGTTACAAACCAGGTAAACAAAATGTAGTCGCTGATGCACTATCGCGAATACCCGTCAAAGAGACACAGGTCAACAGTTTATCAGTAGCATCAAGGTCAGATGACAGTTCATCTCATAATTTAATTTACAGTGTTGAAGGACCAATAAATGCATTCAAAAATCAATTTTTTTGAATATTGGTAATACGCCATCCTACGAATACAAAATAATATTTCCTACATACCATCGCCACGTGGTGAGACAGCAAGATTATTCGGAAAAAGACTTGTTGACTATATTAAAAAAGTATTTAAATCCGTCAGTTATAAACTGCATCAAAGCAGAAGAGTCTGTCATGGGAAAAATACAAATACTTTACCCACTACATTTTAGTAAATTCAAAATAAGATTTGCACAAAGAATGGTGGAGGACATAACCAATAACCATAGACAGCAGGAGATAATAATTAAGGAACACAACAGAGCGCATAGAAATTGCAAAGAAAATAAAATTCAAATTTTAGAAAAATATTATTTTCCTGGAATGGCCAGTAAGATTAAAAAGGTCATAAAATATTGTGTGACGTGTAAGGAAAATAAATATGATCGTCACCCAGCAAAGCCGCAGATTCAGGCAACACCAATACCCACCTTCCCGGGTCAAATTGTGCATATCGATATATTGCATATGGGGAAACAATTAATTTTAACCGCAATTGACAAATTCTCAAAATATGCAATCGCAAAACTAATTCAGTCCAAATCAGCGGAAGACATAAAACAACCATTAAGAGACATTCTTTTCTCTCTTGTACCAGAAACCATTGTGATGGACAACGAAAAATCATTTAAATCAGAAGAAATAAACTTTATGATGGAAAATGAGTTCGGCATAGAAATTCACCGAACGGCACCATATACAAGTTGCTCTAATGGAAAGGTGCAACGATTTCATTCCACTCTCCAAGAAATAATGCGATGCCTACAACGCGAAAAAGCTCACCAATCTTTCAATGAACTTCTAGAAAGATCAATCAAAGAGTATAATTACACAGTATATTCTACACTAGGGAAAAGGCCAATAGAAGTATATTTTGGTAGAACAGTTTCCAGTAACCCTTCATTACTAGAAAAGCATAGATTAGAAACAACGAATAAACTTAAGGAGAAGCAAATCGCAGATCATGCTTACCATAATAGAAATAGAACAGCACTAAAACAATATAACCAGGGAGAGCAAATTTATGTTAGGATAAATAGGAGATTAGGAAATAAGTTAACGCCTAGATATAAAAAAGAGATAGTCGCTCAAAATTATAACACTACAGTTAAAACACAATCAGGTAGAATAGTACATAAAAATAATATTAAACAAAGCTGAAATTGCTTTCCTTTTTCTTTCTTTACTAGGCAAAATTTAAAATTAAAAGGCAAAATGGCTACAATAACTATTATACTAACTACCGTTGCAACTATAATAATGATTAAAGGGCAACAAATTGATATACAGGATCTAACGAATAATAACGGATACATCCCAATTAAAATCGGGGAACATCGAACAATTAACCATTATGACAAAATTCTTCACTTCATTAATTTAACTATGTACGATCAAGCTATCTCACTAATCGCGGACAATATTAAAGCATTAAAGCAAATTGAAAAAAATAGTAATATTCATTTAATTAGTCTAAGTTCTGATTTACTTATTATATGCATTGTCATTATATCAATTTTTATTTCTATATACATTTATAAATATAAACTAAAATTTTACGTATCACCTGAACTGCAATTGACAACGCGAAGCATTGAAAATATAGCAAATGGACCATTCCTACAGCTAAAACCGAATTTGTGGTAATTTTCCATAATTTCTCATAAACCACTTGCTCTCATAGCAACTTTTCATAAAACTCTTTTTGCTTATTACGCAAATACCGCTTGAGGACAATCGACTTAAGAGGGGAAGAGTTAACTTGTAACAAGTTAAGACCACCTACATTGCGTGAAACAGGATCGCCTATTACAAAATAGCCGATCCAACCCCCATAAACTATTCCTCAATAATCACCCATAAATTGCTCATAGTAATTGCCCATAAATTCTTCTTAATAATTGCTTACAACAAACTAAAATCATTCTAAAGAATTCTACCCGAAATATGATCACTCATAATTCGGTCAACTCACATAAATTCCCAAGCATTGCATTTCTTCAACATGATCACCTACCCTACTCCGATCGCACGTCATAAATTACAATGCAATGTATTTATGCAAAGTCAAAACATTTTTCTGTAAGAAACAACTAAAAAGCAATTAATTTCGTAAGTCGCCTGAAATATGACTACTCATCATAATTCAGCCGCCTTAGCATATCCACTTCAAAGCGGCACTCAGCTACGCTAAACGGTGACATAGCACAAACATTCACACAGTGCTTGCGCAATATTAAAATGCTGAGCTAACAATAACAGAAATGGGTCATATGGGAAAATGCAACTTAAATAAATAAACTATTTCCCAATTTGACTGTTACTCACCAATACAGTCAATTACTTTCGAATATGGTGAAATGCTTTCACAAGAAATACACACATAGAAATTAGGTCACCCGCAGTTGCAGCGCAGGCATATTTCTAGTATAAATAGTGTAAATTTAATATGTAAAGAGAGTTCTTTATTTGACTTCAATAAAGGCGGACACGCTGTCCCTTCCTGTCCCTTTTATTTAGCGGGACATAACTTACATACATATGTACATATGGGTAGAATTTTTAAATATGGATTTTCTTTTCTTTGCCTGTTGAAATAAACATGCGTTGCGATCATTTTACGTAGCGGTATTTAGTGCAATATATTTGAGCAAAGTTGCGTTCCTTAACATCGTCTCAAAAAATCCTAAAATAATGCAGAACACATTTGGAATTGGCCCAAAATAGTCCCAAACTGGTCGGAAAGAAAACCCGAAAAAGTCTCATAAATATTCCAAATAGTCCCAAAAACAATCTCGAAATGAGTCAAAAAAAAATCCCGAAAAAGTGCCAAAATTATCCCGAAAATTTTCTAACAATATTCTCCAAAAAGTCCCGAAAGCAATCCCGAAATGGTCCCGAAGTAATCTCGAACGTATCCCTATACGTCCTTGAATAGATCCCACGCGCTCGGTATACCTAATATGCCACTCAAGATAAATGCATATGGATTCAATCGAAGTACATATGTATGTACATTTACTACTCGAACATTCTGCGAATGTTCCACACAACAACGTTGTTCAGTTTAGAACATGAACAACAAAACGATTATTCAGGCACATGTACATACATCTGGTATATACAGTGATGGCAAGCAACGTGTACATACTAGGAGTGGGATTTTTTTCGAATAATATTCGAATAAACACTATTCGAATAAACGAATAAAACTATTCGTTGCAAAAAATTCGAATAGTATTTGTTCGAATTTTTTTATTCGTTTATTCGAATAGTACTATTCGAATATTTTTCTTAATAGATTTTTAAAACGATATTCGCTGTTTTCTTTGCTTGTACCTATGAGCGTGCATGTAAGTTAGCACCAGCTAAGCTGTAGCTCAAGCTGACACCAAGACTATAGCGCCAAGTCAGCAATAAGGGTGGTCAACAATTATTGAGAAACAGCCCAGACGCGCATTCAGCAAAATCGGCAATAACATCCGCCATGCGCCGATCGAACTAATGCAGCGGCCCAAATATTTTGGCAACAACATCCGGCATGCGCCGACCCAACACCAATTGCTGACACAGGTAGAATTAGGGTATAATTAAGTAGGGAAAAGTAGAATTAAGTTCAGTTGTATTATCGATTTTGTGAAATAAAGGTCTACTGACCAAAAACTAAATTTTTTTTCGGCTTTAAATCATTCTCGCCGATAACTGGCGCCCGAGTCAAATAAGCTCGGCGGCGTCTAGTGTTAGTCGTTGAAAGTGTTAAGAACGTTAAAGTGCCACAAATAAATAAAGTGACTTTCTAAAACGTGCAATAATAAAGTGCCACAAACTAAAGACTTTAAATTAATTTGCCACAATAAAATGCTAAAAACCAATAAAGACTTAAAAAAAAAAGTGCCACAAAAAGCACCGAAGAAAGACTTTGAAAAAGTGTGCCGCAGTAAAAAACGGCTCCACACAAAAAGTGAGATAATAACACCAGCATAAAGAGGCGTGAAAAGGAACGTGGAACTTCCTTGACGTCCCAACGACAGCGCGACACCAACCGACCCGGAGTAAAAAACAGCAAGGAGTAAGCAAGTGCTCCCGAGTACCGTGAAGAAAAAAGGATATCAGCACACTTACCGGCATATCTACCAACAATGCAGCTGCTACTTATGTAAGAAAAATAGATTATAAGTTCAATTTTCAAATTCCTAAGTTTAATGAAATAAAAATAGTTAAAGAAATAATTTAGATACACGTCCGAAAAGTGAAAAATGCAAATTTAAGAATAAATTTTTTTTTTGGAAAATATAAAT
The DNA here is from genome assembly GCA_951509765.1 of Sphenella marginata. Classification (NCBI taxonomy): domain Eukaryota; kingdom Metazoa; phylum Arthropoda; class Insecta; order Diptera; family Tephritidae; genus Sphenella; species Sphenella marginata. The sequence goes on along the minus strand of OX608078.1, from coordinate 29,204,991 downwards.
AAGTAGTGAAAATCTAAATAAAGAAAGTTTTGGAAAATAGGTATATAGTGAAGAGTTTAAATAAAGAACTTTTTCTTTCTTTCGAAATACGTATTGAAAAATTTAGAAAACGTAAAATTTAAATAAATAAATTTTTTTTTGTGAAAAATATAAAGCTAAAATCCAAGAATAACAAATTGGCTTGTACAGCCTATAAAATTAAATATTACTGAAGCTGCGATTCACCACCTTCGGGGGGACCCTCCAGCTTATAACATAAAAAATCACTGCGATTCACCAACCAAGGAACCCTCCAGTGATTTATCAATTAAACAGAAATCTAAAAGGATAAATTAATAACAAAAGACAGATAATAATAACAAAAGAAAATGGCAAATCCGAATAACTTAATCAGGCCACCAGTGTTAGGAAATAAATCAACCCCCCCTGCCCAACAAATGTCCCCAGACTTGGCAAACATGATACGAGATATGGTTTCCCAGGCTATAGAAGCCAGTGGGCCAGAGCTAGTCAGGAGTACTCTAGGTAATAACAATAGCCCCATCATAACAGATCAGACCATAGAAGAACGATATAGAAACAATATGGCTGAAATGGACAAAGTACCGGATGTAGTACGATCCTTGAGAGAATTCTCAGGAAACGCCTCCGAGTTCAGCTCATGGAAAAAAAGTGTCGAGCGAATTATAAAGATATATGAACCCTCAAAGGGCACCCCAAAATTTTTCGGAATTCTAAATGTTATCCGGAACAAAATCGTTGGAAAAGCGGATATAGCGTTAGAATCGTATAACACCCCCTTGGATTGGACAGCCATCTCCCGTTGTCTGACCACCCACTATGCCGATAAACGCGACATAGGTACTCTAGAATATCAAATGACATGCCTTATTCAGGGAAGAAGCACTATAAACGAATTTTATCAGAAGGTTTATAGTCAATTATCCCTAATACTTAACAAAATAGGATGCATGGAAATTGGCGAGGAAGCAGTCAAGACCCTCGACACCTTTGTGAGAGGACTTTCCAGTGACCTCCCTAGGCTTCTGGGTATAAAAGAACCCAAGAGTTTACCAGAGGCACTTCACCTTTGTCTAAAGCTAGAAAATCAAAGCTTTAGAGCATACCAAGCCAACAACCAAATGCTAAACGCACCATCAAACCCCAGACATCAAAGCTTCAACTCCTTCATCCCTAGACAACAACCCCCCATACTAAGGCAGGTACAACCATCAAACTCACAATTTCCTCAATCAAGATTCTATCCCGAATTAGCCCATATACCTCACCCTCAGCAAACTTATCGCCAACCAAATTTGAATCCTCATAGCTCCCTGCAGTACCAAAACCCAAATCCAAATCCATACAATAACTACCAACAACAAACTCCCTATAACCAGCCCAGATATCAATATAACCAACAACCAAACTATCCTCCTCCAAGGCCACCTAAACCCCCCCCAACCCATGGAAGTGGACGAAAGCATCAGAACAAGAGCAGTAAATTATACGAACCGCCCTAAGCCCCAAGAAACTGGTAAACGGCCATTGAATGCATCAATGATCAACAACCCCCCAGCGAAAGCCCATAGGAACTTTCATATAAACACGGACGAAAAGACTTACGATCCATACTATGAAGACCAACATTATGACCAAAACGATAATAACCAACAAACAGATTACAATCAGGAAGGAAACACCTTAAGACTTTTCATGCTATATTAGGAAATGACAGTCTAAAAGAACTTTCAGCAGTTATACACACAAGAGAAAATTTCATGGTCATAGCAAACACAAAAAGAATCTATCTAAGACAATTTAGTATACAGAAAGTTAATACAATACATATTCGAGACGAACACCTAACAACAATAGGTAAAAACGAAATAAGCCAGCTAACACAAAAACACTGCAACCTATTCTCAGAACCGAACGAAAAACTGACATACACGACAAAAGTAGTAGCAGAAATACGAACAATTTCCGACACGCCCATATATTCAAAATCCTACCCATACCCGACCAGCCTTAAACAAGAGGTGGAAGACCAAGTAAACAAATTATTGGAAGACGGAATCATCCGAAAATCAAGGTCACCCTACAACTCACCTGTCTGGATCGTACCCAAAAAGAACGACTCTTCAGGCGAAAAAAAGTTCAGAATGGTTATCGATTACAGAAAATTAAATGCAGTCACAATTGCAGATAGGCATCCTATACCCGAAATAAATGAGGTTCTCTCTCAGCTAGGAGAAAACCGAGTTTTCTCTGTGATTGACTTAAAAAGCGGTTTCCATCAAATTCCTCTTAAGGAATCTGACGTGGAGAAGACAGCTTTTTCAGTGAACAATGGAAAATACGAGTTCACCCGACTGCCATTTGGTTTGAAAAACGCCCCATCCATTTTTCAACGGACATTGGACGATATACTGAGAGAACATATAGGACGGATATGCTATGTATATATAGACGACATTATTATATTTAGCAAAGACGAAAAGGAACATTTCAAACATATAGATAAAAATTTTGACACCCTTACAAAAGCAAACATGAAGGTACAAGTCGACAAATGCGAATTCTTTAAGAAACAAGTCGAGTTCTTAGGATTTGTAGTATACTCCGATGGAATTTCAACAAACCCATCCAAGGTACAAGCAATAGCCAACTTCCCCTACCCTCAGACGATCAAAGACTTAAGATCATTCTTAGGCTTATCTGGTTATTATAGACGGTTTATCAAAGATTATGCTAAGTTAGCAAAGCCGTTAACATCCTTACTTCGAGGTGAAGAAGGAAGAATGTCAAAAAGCAGTTCAAAAAAAATCCAAATACAATTAAACGAAGAAGCAAAGGCAGCATTCAATAAGATCAAAAACCCGTTGACATCTAAAGACGTAATTCTGCAATATCCCGTTTACAGCAAAGAATTCAACCTAACTACAGATGCATCAAAATACGCCATAGGCGCAGTCCTGGAGCAAAATGGCAAACCGATTACCTTTATATCAAGAACATTGAACAAAGCAGAAGAAAATTACGCAGTAAATGAGAAGGAAATGCTTGCCATAATTTGGGCACTCAACTCCTTTAGAAACTACCTATACGGTACAGCAAAAGTGGTAATACACACTGACCACCAGCCCCTTACATATGCCCTAAGTAACAAAAATAATAATTCAAAGCTAAAACGTTGGAAAGCCATACTCGAAGAGTATAACTACGAATTAAGATACAAGCCCGGAAAATCGAATGTAGTTGCAGACACATTATCTAGACCATTTGCATTAAATTCATTATCAGTTGCTACCCACTCCGATGAAAGCTCATCACACAATCTAATTCCAGCTGTGGAAGGACCCATAAACGCCTTCAAAAACCAACTTTGGATCTCTTTAGGAGAAGAAGACAGCTATCAAGTGAAAATACCATTCCCAACCCACCATAGACATCTAATCACTAAACCCAATTTTTTAATAGACAACCTAACGGCATTGCTAAAACGTTACCTAAATCCTTCAGTCATAAATGGCATAATTACCTCCGAAGAAATAATGGGAAAAATTCAAGAAGTCTACCCCCTACATTTTTCCAATTATAAAATCCGCTATACGCAAACAAAAGTAAGCGAAGACGCCCAAAACGAAGAAATTTTAAAAGAACACAAACGAGCACACAGAAATAGAGACGAAAATAAAAAACAACTCATACAAAAAGTTTATTTCCCCAAAATGAAAGCAAAAATAGAAAATATTATAAAGCAGTGCAAAGTTTGTAAGGAACACAAATACGATCGCCATCCCAACAAACCGAAGTTACTCGAAACCCCAATTCCCCAATATCCCGGTGAAATAGTCCACATAGATATCTATACTACAGAAAAAAATTTAGTTTTAACGGCACTAGACAAATTTTCAAAATACGCACAAGTTAAATTAATACAATCAAGGGCTATAGAAGACATTAGAGAACCACTACGAGAAATAATTTTTTCTTTCGGAGTACCGAAAACCATAGTCATCGACAACGAGAAATCGTTAAACTCAGCTTCCAAAACAGAACAAACTCATCGCTCGTTTCCAAGAACTTTTAGACAGACCCACATACGAATACAACTACACCATACACAAGACAAGCGAAAGACTTAGAAACCCATAACAAAGCAAGACAACCCATGAAAACATATTCCCCTGGTGACATAATTTACGTCAGGATAAATAAACGACTAGGATCTAAACTTACCGCTAGATATAGGAAAGAAATAGTAAAGGAAGACAAATCTAGTGTGGTAATAACGGAGAAAGGACGGACAGTACATAAGAGTAACAACAATTCAACAATTTTTTTTTCTCTTATCACCTGTTTTTTTACAGACTCCTCGTACATTCAGTGTACGCAGACTTTAAGATTATAGACTATACGAACTCACAATTAGCAACATTCGAGACAGGACTGACGAAAATTCAAACCGGAACTTACAGGATAATACACAAAGTTGATCTAGATGCATGCCAAAATGCATTGAACGAAATAGCCACCACCATTGAAACCAAAATTTCTAACAAAAACTCCCTTTTACCCATCCTTAATAACGAATTAAATTTAACACAAACATACCTAAATAGGCTGAAACCCAAAAGATTTAAGAAATGTATAGACGCTTTAGGAAAAACCTGGAAATGGATCGCGGGAAATCCCGATCATGACGACCTAGTTACAATAGAGAGCCAAATAAATCATATAATAGACAATAACGACAATCAAGTAACAATAAATAAAATAGTTTTTGATAGGATAAATAAAATAACAGCCGTTTCTAATAAAATTAGGAAAGCTGTCCAATCAAGCGAGGACATACAGCACAACGCTGCTTTAGAATTAAAATACAAACTTAGAGTTATAAAAGAAGAAATCATTAATATAGATTATGCGATTCATTGGGCTAAAGCCGGAATTGTCAATTCTTATATTTTATCAAATGAGGAATTAGAGATAGTTAAATCTGTAATTTTAAGAAACAACCTTGCATTAAATAACGTTGAAGAATCGTTAGAACTTGCGAATATAAAAATTGCTTCAAATGACACAATGTTATTTTACATAGTAGGCATACCATTGACAAATGAAGAAATTTGTGAATCAATTCTAATTAAACCAATAAAAAAGAAGAAATATATTAATAAGATACCTTTTGAAGACATTGTAACTTGTAATGATAAAAAAATATTCGCTATTAAGTTGAAATGTAGAGAAGGCAATAATATTAAAATTTGTAGTCATAAGAATATTATAGACATTAGTAACACTACCTGTGTCCCACCATTGCTAAAAAGCAAACCAGCAGAGTGCACATTAGTCAACAATCAACACATCCCTTCAGTAGAAAACATCTCACCCGGAATAATCCTACTAAACCAGTACAAAGGAACAATTGAAATTGACAGCCAAAAAATAACCCTTGAAGGATCATATGCAATCCAATTCCACAATTCTACGGTTATAATCGATAACCAAAAATACTGTTTTAACGAGATACTAACCAGCAAACCCCTGCCTGCTATACTGCAATCAAATAACCCGCTAAACAAGGAAGAAGAAATTTTAAGCTTAGATATGATGAAAGAACTTCACGTTAATAACACCAAGCGGTTGGCCGCACTGAAAACAACCCACACAGCAGCTCTAATAACAAATTTTTCGCTAACGTTCATTAGCATCATTATCATAGCAGGTTTGATCATCAAGTCAATCACGAAAATAAATTTCAAAACAGAACCAGAGCTATCGAGCTACAATGTGAAAGCCAATGAGGCCGATACTCAAAAAGTCACAATATCCGAAATGCCTTATTCAATAGAACCCACAAGTCCAGTTTAGTTCAAACGAACGAGGACGATCGTTTTTGGCGGCGGAAGAGTTAGCACCAGCTAAGCTGTAGCTCAAGCTGACACCAAGACTATAGCGCCAAGTCAGCAATAAGGGTAGTCAACAATTATTGAGAAACAGCCCAGACGCGCATTCAGCAAAATCGGCAATAACATCCGCCATGCGCCGATCGAACCAAATATTTTGGCAACAACATCCGGCATGCGCCGACCCAACACCAATTGCTGACACAGGTAGAATTAGGGTATAATTAAGTAGGGAAAAGTAGAATTAAGTTCAGTTGTATTATCGATTTTGTGAAATAAAGGTCTACTGACCAAAAACTAAATTTGTTTTCGGCTTTAAATCATTCTCGCCGATAACTTGTATGTTTTGTATGTATGTATGTATGTTTGCGTGTACAAATGTGTGCCCAAGCAGTAACAATATTTCTTTCATTATTCGAATAGTGGTAACGAATAGTTGTATTTATTCGGTTAATGGTGGTTGAATAGTTTTTGGCTTATTATCTTAATAATTAAATAGCTATTTGGTCAGTGTTGTGGGAATAATAAAATACAATTATTTGTAATAATTGAAGCTGTAAACAGACATTTACTATAAAGTTACTATACATAAATATGTATTTGTACATTTATATGTTTATGCAGTTACATTTGCTTGGTAGGTTTTGTGCTAGGGCTTCAAGCAAGAGATGCCAGGGCCGGAATTCATTATGCATACTGTTTATTATGGTAAGAAAAGGATGGGTTTGTGCTGATTTTTCATGATCACATGTGTAAATAGGTTAATTTGCGTAAAGCAACTAATACTATCTACCTGCTTCCTATATTTTGTTAAATACTCATATGTCTATATCTACTTGCATATGCACGTAAGTAGGTATGGTCATAGAAATTTGCGAACTCTTTGTATTGAATGGGCTGGTTAAGGAGGATCATTAGTAGGTAGATTTTTTATTGAACAACTGAAGAATTGCATAAAGCGCGACTATTTGTTTTAAATTTGGATCTCTAAGCTCGTTAACTAAATGAACACAAAGGACCTACTTGCATGCGGGATTTCGAATTAATATATTTTAATAATATTGACTAGGTATTCTAAACAGTGTTGTCAGGATACAATTTATTTTGGAGCTAGATTTGAGAAAAAAAAGAGCTAGATTTATTCAAGAAAATCCAAAACATGTAAAAAATGAGCTAAAAGGCACTTAAGTATTGTATGTAAGTTTTTACATTTATTTCATACTAGCAGGCAGGCCCGTGCGCACGGGGGGGGTTTTGGGGGTTAAAACCCCCCCCATGGCCAAATCTAAGTTGCAATGATTTTGCAAAAGTTTTCAAAATACAGTTTATAAATCTTGTATTGAATCTTGACTAATAATTTTTGGCAAAATTAGTTAAAATAATTTTACGGAAGAAGAAATTGGTGAAAGTTTCAAAGAATAAGGTTGGCCAATACATAAGTCCGGCACTTTGAATTGCACTTGGAGCTTAACGAAATTACAAAGTTGTGTAGCGTATGGGAATTTTTTTTTTTAATTTTACTGATGGAAACAGTGAGCAGTTTCAATTAACAGAGCGAATGAACTGCAAGGCTCAATTATATGAAAGATTTCGAGTGTTTTCTGACCCTTTTTGTTGTAGGCGTAAAGAGAATAGTGAGAAAATGAACGTTGGAGAGCAGATTGTCGCTCATCTAAATTATTAAATTATTTGAATGTTTCCAAACATTTTCTGAGGTTTTTTTTTTATTTTACCTAACAGAATATAAAGATCGCATTTTTCATGGACGTTTATCAATAGTCTGGCTTTGGTTTGTTAATCGTCGAGATCTAAAACTGCTCAGCTACAGAGAAAACCTCACCAGCTAAGTAAGGTAGATAAAAAATAGATGACACAATTAATAAATAATTAGTTGACAGCGAATAGTTATTGTAAAGAATAAAGATAAGAATCAAAGGATATGAAAGCAAACTGTTGCTATGTATTTAGGATAGAAAGAATTGACTTTTTTATGCTGGATAGTGAGTCTGAAATATTAAACGTACCAGAATGAGAGTTATAATCTTGACACAAACAACGAAAAGGCTGATTTAATTCAAAATTAGTTCGGCACTCTTTAAAGATAAGTGGTTTAAAATGTCTTGATGGACGAGAAGGTACATTGAAGTTCACTTCGCTCAAAAGAAACGGGCTTACGAATGAACCATTTAGTAATTTAATCATGAAGACAATTCCAAGAATTTCCCTCCGACTAGAAAGGCTGTGAAGATTAATTAGTTTTAAGCGACTCGTATACGATGGCAAATTATACAAGGGATCCCAGTGCAGATCTCTTAAGGCAAATATTAAAAATTGTTTTTGAACTGATTCTAAGCGATCCACTTGGACCTGGTAACGTGGGTTCCAAATTATAGAACCGCATTCAAGTATCAGTCTAACTAATGTAGTAAAGTAGTTACATAAATTTTTTAGACCATCGTTTAACAAATGCTAGAACGCCTCTAGCTTTATTGACTGTTACGTTAATGTGGCAGTTAAAACTGAGTTTTTAGTCCATAGTAACCCCAAGGTCAACAACATCATACATTTGCTCAAGATTATAATTTTGTATTGTATAGGAAGCCGGATTTGAAATTCCTCTCGAAAAACGCATGTATTTACATTTCTTTAGATTAAGCGGCATATAATTTAAATCGCACCAAGTAACTAGTGTATTTAGATCTGACTAAAGCTTCTTCGAATGACATAAAAAGCTTTACATCGTCGGCATACATTAAAATTTTCGAAAATTATATTACTGTAGAAATATCATTTATAAACACCAAGAACAGAATCGGGCCAAGATGCCTTCCTTGAGGAACTCCTGAGGAGACATAAATAACATCGGATTCACAATTTTTAAACACTACTTTTGTGCTCTGTCGCTAAGGCAAGAGGAGATTTAGCGATTGAGACCCGGCTGGAAACCCAACTGATCCAGTTTATGAATAAGTAAAGAGTGACACACTTTATCGAAAGCTTTGCTGAAATCAAAGTAAATTCAAGTAAGTTTGTAACACACTTTTAGGATGGCAGAAACCTCTGCTATGCCGCGATAGTTCTCTATAGAAGCCTTTCTTCCGCTTTTATGAAGCTTTAGAAGAAACGACTCTTTCCATGCTTTTGGAAAAACGCCAAACTTTAGTGACAGATTGAACAAATTGGTAAATATTGTTGGCACACTTCTTCAAAAAGCATGTAGGAATCCTATCAGGACCGCATTTAAAAGATTCCTTCAAGATTTTCAGATAAATAAGAACATCATTGGTGCATATAGTAGCTCATAGGGATAATTTAAAAAGTCAGAATTGGTGACGGCAGAATAGTTAGAAGTGAAAAATTGCGTAAAGAAATTATGACCCAAAAGAAATAAAAAATACCCCAAATAAGCTTCAGAAAAACACCAATAAAAGGCTCCGAAAAGAGTCCAAAAACTCTCAGAATGGAGGATTAAAAGGCTCCGAAAAAGGTTCAGAAAAGCACCAATAAAAGGCTCCGCAGTTCATTTAAAAATAGTCAAAAAACGCTTCAAATTCATCGAAATCGGACTTATTTCGGACTCTTTTTTATGACTCCGTTGGAGTTCCCGCGTAGAGCGATTTTTCGCTCCATTTGGGCTCCGAAAGAAGCTCATTTTGGAGAGTAAAGCTTTGAGAAATGAGCGTTTTATGGCTCCGAGAGGAGTATTTTTTTGAACTTTTAGTTAGCTGGGATATGCCATCATATCACCAATTCTCTATCAAATACAGAAAAATCTGTACAACCAAAAAAATTTTCTTGGGTATAGTTTTAGGTATCAGAGTATGCAGTTTCAGAAAAGTTAAAGAACATTTAAATTTATGATGTATGTGTCTAGGTATCTGTTTCAGCAAATATGTTTATCTTAGTGAAAAATGTATGTGAATGCAAATCTAAATTAAACCCCCCCTAAGGCCAATTCCTGCGCACGGCCCTGCTAGCAGGGTACCCAGCTTTGTTCGGTATGTACCTAAGTAGTTAATAAATTCCTGCTACCTTCAATTGCGAAAACAATTTACAGGCTGAGAAGGTTCAGAACAATATTTATGTATTTACCCACATTATATCTCCTTTATGTATGTCTACAGCAACGAACAAAAGTAAAGGCGTTTTTTAACAGTCTAACTTCGACATTTTGTCATCTCCCCTCTATTTGACTCTTTAGCTTTGCCTGAACATTCCCCAAGTCATCCCCAGTCATTTTTCAAAGAAATTTCAAATATACAGAAGCAACTTATCTAGAGTTTTATTAAAGATATGCTGACACCCGCATAGGACGGCAGTGTACATATGCAATTGATTTTTGATTTCGCTGAAATTGAAAAAAAGTGAACAAAAATTTTAGAGAGGCGCGCTTAGTTTTTTTTGACCAGGTAAGTGCATTTTTCTTCATATAAATTTATGAAAGAAAAAAAATTTCATAGGTGCATACCTCCCTAAAAATCAGCATATGTTTTTTGTTTGTCGTTCGATTTTGATAGTGCAGGCCCCTTTCTAAGCTTCAAGCAGTCCATTAGTGAAACTCTCATCAAAATTCATTCCTTAGTTTAAAATATCCTTAAGTTCAAGCAGACAAACAGACAGACAATAATTTTAGAAATGGATCAGATGAACTCTATAGCATTCCCCAAGTCATCACCAGTCATTTTTTCAAAGAAATTATTAATGTACGACTTTTCTAGAGATTTATTATAGTATAGATTTAACTTAAACAATGTTTAAAAAGTATAAAAAGTATAACTAAGTCAACAAAAAAAAAAGGTGTGTTCTTGAAAAATTATCAAGCTTGATAAATAGTTAAGAAAAAAATATTTCATTTTTAGTAAAACTCAAAAATAATTTTTATTTTTGCGTCAAAGCCAAATGAAGTCATTTTAATTCTGACTCAGGATTCAAAACGCTTGAAATATTTTTTCTCATTATTCATCATGAAGACAGAATGGGGGGGGTAAGGTTGTTCAGAATCTTTAGCAACTTAGGAAAGTGTTTTTTACACACAATTTACTTACCTTTCCATTTCGATTCTTGTTCGCAAAATAAACATATGGCATTTAGAAATGTTACTCAACAAAGTTAACCGATTTAGGTATTTGTTATCGGTGAGGGAAACTATGGTACACAATGAAACTAATATAATAATATCGACGTCGATTATAAAAGAAATAAAAACTTTCTCTATTTACAAATAAATTTGGAGGCAAAAAAGAGCTAAAAATGAAAAAAAGGACTAGAAAAAGAGCTAGGAGCTAAAATAGAATTTTGGAGCTAAACGCCAAAAAAAGAGCACCAAAATGGCAACACTGATCCTAAATACGTTTGAAAAAATTAAATTTTGCGCATCTACTACTACACCCTCAAGAAGCAAATTAAAACCCTATCTTGTATCAGCTTTGATGTTCTTCCACCAAAATGGACCATTGTGTAATTTATTCTAGTACAGGGTGGCGCAAAAGTAATCTTCCGATGTTTTTTGGCTGTAATTCAAAAACAAAACGAAAAACTTTGATTCTTCTTGTGGATTATTTTTATTTGGTCTTTTAATTTTTTTTACATCAAGTCGAGAATATGATGTCATGTAAATGGCCCCGCCACAGTTGATTGTCATTTGAGCCCTTTTTATGGCATTTTCCATCACTTTGGGCAAAACTTCCGGCGATAGGTCCTCAAATTCTTGACGGATATTGTCTTTAAGAGTTGCAAGAGTCTGAGGCTTGTTGACATAAACCCGCGACTTCAAAAAGCCCCACAAAAAGAAGTCTGGAGCTGTCAAATCAGGCGATCTTGTTGGCCAGTGCAAATCGCCAAAACGGGAGATTAGGCACCCGGGAAATGCATCCTTCAGCATATCGGTTGGGGCACATGCATTGTGTGCTGTTGCACCGTCTTGTTGGAACCACATGTTTTCCAATCCCAATTCGTCAAGTTGCGGCAAAAATAACTCGTTGATCAGTAGGCAAATCGCCAAAACGGGAGATTAGGCGCCCGGGAAATGCATCCTTCAGCATATCGGTTGTGGCACGTGCAGTGTGTGCTGTTGCACCGTCTTGTTGGAACCACATGTTTTCCAATCCCAATTCATCAAGTTGCTGCAAAAAGAACTCGTTGACCAGTAGGCGTTGGACGGCCAGGAAATCTGAGACGAAATTCACGTTGTGCCAAAGTCACCGACCGATTATTGGTCAAATAAATAGTCAGCAATATTCCACGTTCTGGAGCAGTCTAGCGGAACATTGTTTATTAACGTGTATTTTGCATGTGTTTACTACACAAATGTCAAAACAGAATTGATTTTAGGGCCCAATCGCAAAATTTATAGCATTTTCTGATAGGAAGATTACTTTTGCGCCACCTTGTATAAGAGTAATAAATATCCTAAATTTAATTAGCAAAAAAATAAGTCTTCGTTCTTATTAAAGGGACTGCCGTTAAACACTTTTTTGTACAAGTGCATACATTTTCCATATAAACACATGGTATGCGCAAACTTTAAATATATGAATTCGCAATCCCTCATACAAGTAGGTCCTTTGTGTTCATTTAGTTAACGAGTTTAGACACCCAAATTTAAAACAAATAGTCACGCTTTATGCAATTCTTCAGTTGTTCAATAAAAAATCTACCTACTAATGATCATCCTTAACCAGCCCATTCAATACAAAGAGTTCGCATATGAATGTAAGTACATTTATATGAGTATTGAACAAAAAATAGGGAGCAGGTAGTATTATTTTGTGTATGTTACTTTACGCAAATTAAACTATTTACACATGTGAACATGAAAAATCAGAACAAACCCGTCCTTTTGTTACCATAAAACAGTATACATAATGAATTTCGGCATCTCTTGCTTGAAGCCCTACCACAAAACTTACCAAACAAATGTAACTGCAATAAACATATACCTAAATGTACAAATACATATTTATGTATAGTAAATTTATAGTAAATGTCTATTATTACCAATAATTGTATTTTATTATTCCCACAACACTGTAGAAATAGCTATTTAATTATTAAGATAATAAGCCAAAAACTATTCAACCACCATTAACCGAATAAATACAACTATTCCTTACCACTATTCGAATAATGAAAGAAATATTGTTAAGGCTGGTTTTCATTAGGTCAAAATATGACATCAAATGGTGGCATACTAATGAAAACGGCTGGCATATGGAGTCAATTGCGTTTGCAGTCAGTTTTGACGACTCTTTGTCATATAAAATGACACGATTGCCAACATGTTGGCAAATCTGTTTCATTTGACTCAATTCGTTTGTGGAGTCGGGTTCGCACCCAAAATTTTGTGAAAAAATTTTTTTTTCCTTTTTTATATTATTTTTTATATTTTTTCCATTTTATATTATTGCTTTCTTTTTTAATTCTGTAATATTACCATTTTGTGGTCGGCTACGTTATATTCATATCTCAAATTTGTATGTTTTTGTGTCGGGGACAAAACAAAAAAGTGAAAATATATAAAAAAAATAATACTTGCAATTAAAAAACAAATAAAAGTTAATAAAAAGTTAAAAAAAATTTAACAAAAGTTGGGGTGGGAACTCGCTACCCTACAATTGATAGTGGAGTAGATTGTCAAACAACTGACTGGGCAATTGTAGTGAAAACGGGATGTCAATCGCTTGACACCACAATTTGACGTCAGTCTTTAACGCGCTCTGCTTTATCGACTTCATGTCAGTTGTTAAGCCGTAATGAAAACACATTTGACACCATATCGCCATAGTGTCAGTTAAGTCAGTTTTTGTGGTCAGTCATTTTGACCTAATGAAAACCAGTCTTTACTGCTTGGGCACACATTTGTACACGCAAACATACATACATACATACAAAACATAAATGCACGCTCATAGGTACCAGCAAAGAAAACAGCGAATATCGTTTTAAAAATCTATTAACAAAAAATATTCGAATAGTACTATTCGAATAGTACTATGCGAATAAACGAATAATACTACTCGAATAAACGAATAAAAAAATTCGAATAAATACTATTCGAATTTTTTGCAACGAATAGTGTTTATTCGAATATTATTCGTAAAAAATCCCACTCCTATACAAAACATAAATGCACGCTCATAGGTACAAGCAAACAAAACAGCGAATATCGTTTTAAAAATCTATTAAGAAAAATATTCGAATAGTCTATTCGAATAAACGAATAATACTATTCGAATAAACGAATAAAAAAATTCGAATAAATACTATTCGAATTTTTTGTACCCGCCGAATAAATGTTTTATTTATTCGAATAATTTTTATTCGAATAGTCCCATGCCTAGTACATACGTCTGGTATACGCAGTGATGGCAAGCAACATGTATATACATCTGGTATATGTGAACATTCGAGCATGTGTTCGGATATACCAACAATGGGGATTTTTTTATGCGTTCGTATTGGCGAACAGGAATGCAAATATATATTTTTTATTGTTCAGCAGCACGAATAAGAGCAAACGAGAGTGAACATTTCCGAACCCTGGTTAAAGCATCATCACAGAAACAGATTGGAAACATTAAAGAAAAAATATTTAAAATCAGTTGAGCCGATACGGAGATCTTACGGAACTCACGAACACAAATTCATTTTTATATATATAGATTTAAAATCGGCTGAGCCGTTACGGAGATCGTACGGGACGGAATAACAACCTATATTCACAAGCAAAACTTTTGGTTGTTGTATTCACTTTTTCAACATTCGCCAAAGTAGCGAAAAGGAATTTACCATTTGGTCAAGTAAATTTTGTATTGAGGCTGTGTGCCAATCGGTAACATTTTACTCACAGAAAGAATTAGGTGAACAAATTTTCTAAGGTGGAGAAATATTTTCCATTTTGCTGTGCCAAATGAAATAGAAAATTTTGACAGTTGTAAATTTTGACATCTGAGAAAAACACATGCAAAAGCAAATATTCTGTGAATGAAATGTAAATTTACGTATTTTTTCTGCCATTATATTTGATATTTTTTGATTCAACATTTATTTTACCGTTTAATAAGGTATTGGCACATAAATTCATTCGAAATAATATGGGTGACAATACCAAATGCATATATGTGTTCACATTCACAGTTGTCAAAATTTTACCTATTTATACAATTTATAAGGTAGCTAAATTTCTTTAGCTAATATATGATTAAATTGAGGATTTAGAAAATGTTTTGTTCTATATAAATAAACACTATATCCGACAGAATAAAAAAAAAAGGAAAATTGGAAAATTCGGTTAAGCCGTTATTGAGTATTAGCTAAACAATTTTTAAATTGAGATTAGAAAAAAAAAAAATTTATGTGGTAAATGAGACCTGAAACAGATTGGAAACATTAAAGGAGAAATATTTAAAATCGGTTGAGCCGATACGGAGATCTTACGGGACATACGAACGCCAATTCATTTTTATATATATAGATTACTTTCTTTTACCTATAGTAAAAATTCTTATTCTAGATACACTTATACTTAAGCTGTACTTTCCTCGAAAAGCGGTACCGCAATGTAACGTTCGTTATGTTTTAATTATTGCATTTGGAGAAAAATTTTGAAGCATTTGATAGAATTCACACCGCTATGACAATATGGATGTGTAGTTACGGACAATGAGACATACGTCAAAGCAGACTTTAAACAGATCCAAGGCACTGAGTTTTATACTGCAGCAAGGAGAGGAGGTGTTGCAAGTAACTTCAAGCTGAAAATGTTGGTCAAGTTTCCTAAAAAATATATGGTCTGGCAAGCCATATGTCAGTGTGGTATGAAGAGCAAAACCTTCATAACCTCAGGCAGCATAAGTCAGGAAATATACATTAATTAGTGTTTGCAAAAACGTTTGCTGCCCCTGATAAAGGAACATAAGACTTCAGTTCTCTTCTGGCCTGACTTAGCATCGTGTCGCTATAGCCGTTTGGCTATGAGCTGGTATGAAAATAACGGAGTACATATTGTTCAAAGGGACCACAACCCCCCAAACTGCCCAAAATTGCGACCGATTGAAAAATATTGGGCTATCGTTAAGAGAAATTGCTAAAGGCGGCACAAACTATTAAAAATGAAAGACAGTTTCAATCGAATTGGCAAAGAGCAGCAGAAACCGTGACCAAAACCGTCGTCCATCGCCTTATGAAAGGGATCAACTCTAAACTACGGCAATTTGTTTACGATAGAGATAATTGATTTTACTTTTGTTGTCTAATATATAGTGTTTAATAAGAAACAAAATAAAATCAAACTTTTTTCGACAACTTGTATAACTTTCCTTTTGTGACAATTTTTTTCCGACCAAAATTTTTCGTGTCCATTCTTTAGTCAGCAAAAAATCTTCTGACTAAAACTTGCTGGAGAGAGCTCAATTTATTCTATTTTTTGCTCTCCCCAGTCAGAAAAGTCGCGTTCTGGAACACTTTCCTGTTTCTGACTGTCAAGGAGCGAAAACGAAAACGCAAATCCAAAAGATTACATGAAGAGGAAAGACGAAAAAAAAGAAGAGTTGCAAGCAGAAAGTAAGTTGTTTATAAGAACACAACTGATATTTTAAGTCATATCTGTTTATCATTTAATTATTTACCGAGGTTCATTCGAATTGAAAAGAGACTTCTTGAGTGAAAATGAATCAGAAATGGAATATTCCACTCCCGACGGTGATAGCCAATCACAAATAGGAGGTTTAATGTCTAGAGGAAAAATTAGCTTCATCAGCAATCGGGAACACTATATTTGACATCCGCAACACTCTCGGTCGTATTATAAAATCAAAAAACGTAGAAAAACAAATTGGTATTGAAGAATCTCGTGGTGAAATAATATCTGAAGCTATTATTAGTTTTTTATGTATGTTAGTGGAAAATGAATAATTTGATTGAAGTCGTTGCATTTGATGCAACATCGGAAAATACTGGTGCTGTAAATTTACTTGAAGCAAAATTGGACCGTGGTTTACTTTTTCTACCATGTCGTCATCACATTAGCGGACCGCTAGTTAAAGCTGTTTTTGAGTTGAACTTCGGCAAAACAACGTCATCTGAAGTTCTTCTTTTCAACCGTTTCTCCAAAAACTGGAAAAAGATGAATATTGATAATAAGTAAAATCAAAGTTCTTTGCAGCCGAAATTGATATGCATAAGAACTTATGTATTGAATCATTAAAATCGAAGCACGCTCGAGGGGATACAGGGGAGTTGTTACAGTTATCGCTGCTCTTCAATAGCGAGGAAGTTTCCAATTTTACACAGATTCGTTTACCTGGACCTAAATCGCTTGCAAGGTTCATGTCTAAAGATAACTACTGTTACAAAATTTGTTTATTTCGGGGCCAGTTTGAAATATCGGAAGCGGAACTAAAAGGTCTTCAAAACATTTGTGTTTTGACACGTATGTTCGTTCAGTATTGGTTCGGATGTGTGAATGCTATTAATGCAGCATTTCGAATGCCCGACTGTGTAAAATTAAATATAATTTTTTTATTTATCAGAAGAGTCTATAGAACTTGGATTTTTTGAAGACACAATTTCCTTCCCAATAAAGCGAAAAATTGTACAAGCTCTTGGTAGCTTAGATGGCAAATACAACGAGCATGATATTCCAAAAAAGAATTAGCGGTCACAGTCGAACAAATGAAAGCATTCGCGAATAATGACATACCTGATTTTGTCGCACCTCGTACATGGCGGTTTTTAATCGTCAATATTGATATGGGATTCTTAAAATTTGATCCTTCAACTTGGCCACTTAAATAACTGTTGTAAATGATCCTTCAGACAGAGCGGTGAAACTAATAACATATTTTAAGCATACCTTAACTTACGACCAAGAAGACAAGCAAAATTTACTCCAAGTTATGGAAAACTCATCAAAAATTGTGCTCTATGCAAACAAATTTTTAAAATAAATAATATTAACTATTTGAGTTATTAACTCAAGGACTCTTAGTAAAATAATAAAACGCCGAATTAATAAAAAATTAATTTGGGTAAATTTATAGACTGCAGATGCCTAAGAAACTTATCTCATGTTAATTTATATCCCCAACTTCACATTATGCGTGCGAATACATTTGGATTCATGCGTTTTCAATTTTTCATACAAAGTAAGGGCCAGTCTAATGCACATGCATTAGAGTGTGCGATATATTTATACTACAGAGTGAACAAGCCAAATTTTCAAAAGATCGCCAGAAAATGATTATATGCAGCTCATATGTATATGGGTCAATTTCAAAAAAAACGTACACAACGAGTTTTTTTTGCTTATTTTTAAAGTTTTTCCAATTCGCCTGTAAGAGTGGCCAATTTATGTAGAAATTCAATATTTTTTGTTTTGTTTTTAAGTTTTCTATGATTTCTATCTTGAGCGCCACACACCAAATATGTATAAAAAATCGCTGAAAATGCAAAAATATTATAAATTCAAGTTTACTACCATGTTCTTTTGTTTTTCAAGATTGTCTTTTGCGAAAATCACCTTTTCGATTATAAACACAAGATCACGATTCACCTTAATTTTATTTTTTTTTTAAAGTGACCAGTTATTTACAAATTTTAAGATGAAAATATTTAAATTTTTGTCAAAAAAAAGAATTGAACAATGTATTTAAAAAACTGCAATTATAAGCGTTTTAAGAAAAAAAAAACTAAGTGTGACGCTCAAGAGATTTTGTTGCACGTAAACAAGAAATAATGCCAAATTTAAAGTTTAACGAAAAGAAGATTATTTTTTACAAAAAGTAAATAAAAGAAAAGAAAATTCTTCAAAAAACAAAAATTTGCATACAAAACTAAACCTGTACATATTCTTTGATTACTTTAACAAAAATGGAAAAAAGGAAGTAATTCTTGAAGAAACTTATACACATACGCTATTTATCGAGCTTTATTTTCTCCCGATATTTCCGTGCTCTTTCAGCTTTTGTTGTTTTACTCTTGAAAATTAAAAAATAAAATCAAAATTAAGCATTTTGAGCTATGAAGCAATATGTATAAAAAGTGATGCTCATGAAATGTTTGCCTATTTTGGTTTTTCTCCGTATGAAATTTATTTCCCAAACTCACAAATTATTAAAAAATTAGTTGAAACCATGTATGTAAACAATGATTGTCAACTTCCATTTTTTACATTTAATATGTTCACTTTTAAAAAAATTAGCGTGACGCTCATGAAATTTTATCGCGATCTTACCATGCACACTTTTTTTGATAGATTTTTTTCCCTTTTTCACTTTTGTAATAATTAAAGTTTGTACTTTCCTTACGTTATTTACTTTATTAAAATGCAAATTGAAAACTGGTGATATTACTTGATTTATAAAAAAGTGACTCTCAATGCAAATTGTGCGGACAACCTTTCTTTGCAACGCCAAATTCGCACTAATTAATTTTTGAAAACTAAATATAACAAATCTAAACAAAAGAAAGACACCCAATAATTCGAAAACTGTTATTAAATGTTGCATATTTACTTTTTTATTGATTTTATTTTATTTTGTTTACTAAAAACTCTAACGGGGGACACATGCTTTCGGATGAAAGGAGTCCGAGGGAGAAACAAAACACCAATCTGAATAAACAAAAAAACAAACATACAAATTTGAAAATTACGTTTTTTGCTACAAATTCCTCGGTGACCACTCCCCCATTTTTGTTTTTTTTTTATATTTATTTTTACCTAAAATAGTAGTGTTAAGTGCAGGGACACAAAAATTGCGTTTTTTTTTTTAAATTGACCCATATATGTACATATGTACATCAAAGAAAATTCCTTCGGGTAGAGAAACTTATAGAAGTCTCGAAATTTATTAGAGCTCATTATTTTTATCGGGTTGTTCCGACTAAGCAGACAAAGACATCAATTAGGGTCTTCAAATATTTTAATTTGAGCTCTTGCCATGTGCGTAGGTAGGGGGGGAGGGGCAACTGCCTCCGCCCCTAAATCCTGGAAACTTTTTCCAAGAGTAAGAAAAAAATACAAAATTTTTTAATTTGTTTGCAAATTTCTCTCGACAGAAATAAAAAATCCAATTACCGCTTTCGGATTATTAATATCAAGGTCAAAACTCATATTTTGACATATCTCCCGATGTTTATGGACGAGTTTTAGCAGTTGTGAGCTAAAGTAACGAATTATGTTATTCTGTTCAACTTTTTCGTTTGCGAAGTTTTATTTTATTCTCCGCCCTGTATTATTTCAATTCCAAACATGAATACTTGAGTGGCATAAGAAAGTACAACTATGCTATTGTTTTGATTAAGTATAAAGCAGTGAAGTGTTTATTGTGCTATTATAACAAAATCTAACATTGATAACGAAAAAAGTGAAAATAAACGAAAATATGGATATCAGGAAGTTTTTCAAAGGTAACATGTGAACTGAAATGAAAATAACCGTGGATATTATGGATGTGGAGTTAAAAGCACCCAGAATCGTTAAGAGGCAACAACACAGAGCCAATCCACCCTCTACAAGTGAAGAAGAGTATTGGAAGCGGTCTTTATTGATCCCGTATTTGGATTCGCTGTGCATGTCGTTGCAAAATAGATTTAGCCAATAAAATTATGTAGCTTATTCCATAAGCATACTGCATCCAAATAACCTTTTGGAAACTTCAATTAGAGAGGTAAAGGAACAGCGTACTACGACATACCAAATTTAGAAGTTCAAGCGGAACTTTGGTATTTTAATTGGAGACAGAAAAATATGAACAAAGAAGCTTTGAAGCTAATCAAATTAGAAGATTTGATCCAGGAGGCTGGTTTCCTCTATCCAGTAATTTCCAAAGCACTATCAATATTCCTCTCACTGCCATGTACAACTTGTTCTATTGAAAGAACGCTTGAATGGTTTGTTTTATATAGATTATATAGAGTGAAATCGACTATTACTTCTTGTCACATATACACAGTGTGATTTTTTACGAAGTGGAATATTAAGTAATGGTTTAACTTCTCTGCAGATATTAATGTATTAAAGGGTAGTCAATGTCAAAATAAAACCGACTTTAACACGTTGACTGCCAAGCCCATTTTCACAAGACCTCTCAAAAATGACATATTGATTTTTTCACATAATATTACTAAAAACTCTATTTTTAGATGATTGGTATCATCAAAAATCAAAAACGATGTTTTTAAAAGGAAAAAAATGACCTACGAGTTATCTCGTAGTTGGCGCCTGGGAAAAAAATCGCTACGAGTTATCTCGTAGTAGGAGGTCCTTTTTTTTATAGTTATTATTATTTATTATGCTGCTAAACTAAATAGACCTAAAGAGCTCCATTATTTACAGTGTTTACCACCAACGGAAAAAAAGCAGCGTCCGACAAAGCCATGTCGTATATGTACCCAAGACAAAAAACGCCGAGAAACGCGTTACTTCTGCCCAGAATGTCCAGATAAGCCAGCCCCTTGTGTGGAAAATTGTTTTAAAAACTACCACAAACAATAATATATTACTTTATTTCTTGTATTTGAGTTAATTTTTCCATTATATTGAATGAATTTTTCCATGAAATTTTTTTTTTTTTTTTTCAATAAAAAAAAAGCTCCTGGAGAGCCAAACCCAAAATTTGTTTCTTTTCCCAGAAGCCATTTATCGATACTAACAGTGTTATAATACGGTTTTACTCGTAGCTACACAAAAAGTGGTAGTTTTAGGTAGTACGAGATAACTCGTAGTTGGCTTCCTGGAGAGGAAAGTATGGTACGAGTTATCTCTTAGTTGGCAGTCAACGTGTTAAAAACTAGCAGCTGTGGAATAAATTTCCCTTTGCAAGTTATGTAAAAACACCACAACTTAAGAGTCGAATTTATTTTGATTGTGAGTACTCGTAATATTATATATTAATAAAAAAAAAGTAATCTTTAGGTCTGTGTTCATTAAGCGTACATCGATTCCCGCAGAATTTCTTTAAAATAGAGTGGTACGTACGTACCCTTAAAATTACTATATTTAAAGGAGTTTCATTATTAAATTTTCGGCAAAACTTTCTCCCTTTTAAAATAGATATTAAACATAAAATATTTCATTATACGCACATGCAAGTCGTGTTATTTTATAAGAAAACACGTGAATATACATAAATACTACTTATATCGCAACTATTTATTGAATAGAGGTACGTACATACCCCCAAAACTACTATATTTAAAGGAATTTCATTATAAAATTATCGGTAAAACTTTCTCTCTTTTAAAATAGATATTAAACATAAAATATTTCATTATACGCACATGCAAGTTGTGTTATTTTATAAGAAAACACGTGAATTTCATTTTTAAATTATCGGTAAAACATTTCCCTCTAAAATTAAAAATTTTTCCCCCTCCTAATTTCGAGTCTGCCTACGCCCATGGCTCTCGCATATATGTAGACTAAATTTGGGCAGTTATGCTGAGTAAAAGCTGTGGTTGGGAAAGAGGCCAGAAATGTTGAGTTGTAATGAAGTCAAGGCATGAAAGAAAAATTGCGAAAGCTGTAGAAACAGCGCAGGTGTACGCGTCTGCAGTAGAACCCGTGCGTTCTATGGTTCCAACCCAGGTTGCGGGCAATAATTTTTTTTTTAATTGAATTTCCGTTTACCTTAACTTTGATTAAGATTTTAAAGCAATATGTTCAAATTGTATGCAAAAAACGCAAGTAAACTACTGAAATATACCATAACAATATATTTAAGGTAACTAATTAAAATTTGGATGGATATGAGCAAAGTATATTCAACAAAGTAGAAGCGAACTTAACAAATCTCTCTTTTCGGTAGGAATTTTAACTTCAAATGACAAAAAATGTTAACCCGTTCGATTTTAAAATTTCTTATTTTTATAATTTTGTTATTTTATTAAAGAAATAACCAATCTTGGTAATTGTTTTCTATAGAAAACGCCCCCGATTATTCCTTCCGATTTATGCATATATTTTTCAAAATGATAACAATATTTATTCTCCGGATGCCGATTTTCATTTGAACCAAAAAGTGTCTTTGGTACTCCTCCCAACATTTTTTAGATCTTGATGATGGTTGTAAACAGTGACCCAAATCGTTGCTATCTTAATATATGACTGATTCCTTGGAAACTGATATATTTCACATCGATTTTCTGTGAAATGCCAATGTTACGATAAATGACTTTTGAAAGTGTATATCTACAGTGTAAATGTGGAAAACGAGCAGGGTCGAAGTTGACAGCGGCATCCAAATCCACACCGACGGGTCCAAGATGAATTCGGGTGTGGGGACCGGCGCCTTCTCGGAGTCCCTAGACATTGCCATATCATTTAGACTCCCACCGCATTGCAGTGTGTTTCAAGCAAAGGTTCTTGCGATCTTGCAGGCCTGCAGATTACTCAGGGACCTGGCCACAACTGGTAAAGTCACTATCTTTTCAGACAGCCAAGCATCAATAAAGGCAATAGCAGCACCACACACTAGTTCGAACGTGGTGCACTCATGTAAACTCTTGATTTAAAATGTGTAAATAATTAATTAAAATAATAGAATTCACAACGCTTTTACGCGCCTGGTAGCAGGAATTTATGAAATACTTATGTACATCCCGAGCAACGCTGGGTACCCTGCTAGTATAGAAATATATCAAATACTTTATCATTGAGACCAATTAAATGGTTAGTGTCTATACTTTAAGTTAACTAATACATATTTAAAATTATCTAACGCACTTTGCACATGCCGACAGAATACCCCAGCAAAAAATTGGTAATCGCTTATAAAGGTATAGCATTCCAGAAGGCATTGCCTTCGAATGTATTATAACACTTTCACTTCTATTATGCATTACCAGTAATGCGTAGTAGAATGAGATTTCGATGAATTTGTTGGTTTACATTGCCATGCATTTTTCGCTTCCGTGTTGCATTACTGGGAATGCAAAGTAGAATATGACGCGAAATATAAAATTCATAGAATCCAGTTAAATTCTGCGGAAGTTTCGATTTCATGCAAATCATGTTTGGAATTGTTTGATTTAATTGAAATTGAAGTCAGTAAGTGAAGTGCTGTTGACAAGTGATAATTAAAAAGTGAGTTTAAAAATAAATAAAAGAAAAAATGCTTAGCAAAAGGCAAATGAAACGTTTAGCAAAAAATAAAAGAAAAGAAATAGATGGAAAATTTAATAATAATAGTGAAAATGTGAATTTAAATAGTGGCAGTGCAAAAAAGGACAAGGGATTAAATAATGTTGTGCTAGGAGTTGAAAGGGCCAATGAGAAAAGTGGCGAGGCAGTCAATGAGGAAATCGGGGTGGTAGTCTATTCGGAAATTCACGGGGCAGTAAAAGTGCGATCACTTAGGGATAAATTGAAAGACTGGTTTTTCCAATTTTCGCCCTCGCATAAGTGTGTTTCCAGTCTTTTAGGTATATTAAGGGGTGAAAATCTGGATGTACCCATGAGTATTAAGACCCTGATAGGTGAGGGGGAAAAGTGTGTTACTCGTACAGTTTCACCAGGGCTGTACGTGCATATTGGGTTGGAAAAACAGTTGGAAAAATTAAAAGAGGAAATTATTCAGGAGAGCTTAGAGGTAGTGGAGATTGACATAGGTATTGATGGGCTGCCTTTGTTCAAAAGTTCATCAGATGGTTTATGGCCTATACTGGGCCGAGTGTCCAATCTCAAAGGAAAGCCTGTGTTCCTTATTGGAAGCTACGTAGGGGAGAAAAAACCGTATATTGTTGATGTATTTCTTCACGATTTTGTGGAAGAAGTAAAAAAATTATCAGCAAACGGTTTTTTGTGCAATGGCGGTCTAGTCAAAATCCTTATAAGAGCTATTTGCTGTGACACACCCGCTCGTTCATATATCTGTGGGATAAAAGGGCACACATCGCTTATCGGATATCCCAAATGCACCCAAAGAGGTGAGCGAATACAAAATACCACAGTCTTCCGTTCAGCTAGAGGTGATTTTAGAACTGATTCTGATTTTTACAACAGATCTGATATAGATTTTCACTTGCAATTTTATAGGGATAAGGTCCACTGCCTGGAGCAAATAAATATACAAATGGTTACGCAGTTTCCTTTGGATGCTATGCATCTTGTTGACCTTGGAGTCGGTAAAAAAATTATTAACTATGTTATAAATGGTAAAACTTCAATTAAAATAGGTGCGCAAAAATTAATTGAGCTATCTTCCAAGTTATCATCTTTGGCACCTTTCATTTCGAAGGACTTCGTACGAAAGCCGAGAGGGTTTCAAGATTTGCCGCGGTGGAAGGCTGTAGAGTTCAGACAGTTTATTTTGTATACGGGGTTGGTAGTTTTTAAAGAAATCTTAACGGACGATATGTATTATCATTTCTTACTTTTAAACTCCGCTTATAGACTTCTTTTAAACCCTAAAAACTTTTCGACGAACATTGAAACGGCGAATAGCATGTTAGTACATTTTGTTGAACGGTTTGCAGAATATTATGGAGAAACAAGCGTTTCTTCTAACGTACATAATTTATTACACTTGTCTGATTGTGTAAGGACTGTTGGCTGTCTGGATACATTTTCTTGCTACAGTTTTGAGAGCTATTTACAAATTTAAAAAAAAAGTAGATATTAAAAAACCTCAAGACATTCCTCAACAGATTTTTTCCAAATTCAGTTCCCAACCTTTTTTAAAAGAGAAAAAAGGTATGGGATTTAAAAAAGATTCAAAAGGAGCTATAAAGTCATATACAAGCGAATCAAATGCTTTTTTTTCTACAAAATTTCCTGACAATTATTGTTCGACCTTAGATCACAAGTTTTTAATAATTACAGGTTTTTTTGATAACAATACTTTTACTGCAAAAGAGCTTTTGGATCCTCAAAATTTTTTTGAAGCTCCCGTCGGTTCATTGGATCTCGGAATAGGTTTAGTAAATTCGAATTATCTCAGCCCGGAGAAGGTATATAATTTAAACGAAATTTCATACAAACTAGTATCTTTACCGTATAAAGACAGTATTGTTTTATTGCCTCTGGTGCATAGCTGTATATAAATACATATATTCATTTATTTGTTCGAATAAACTTACGTCAGTAATTACAAATTTAAACCATAGCTATTTTTTTCGCCCTTTGGTATTGGAAATGTATAGGAAAAAATAGCATATTTTAAACTGAATTTTCTCATAATTTTTGAAATTTTTCTTATCTTATTAACACCTAACTTTTCGGGGGTTAAGACCAAGCCGAAAATTTTTTTTAATCACTCGAATAAATATATGTACATGAACGCTTAGAAGTATAAAAGATAAACCTAAATAACAAAAAGTTTAAAACATATTAATAAATAAACACTAAGAAATGGCCGAAACAAAAAAACTGCGAAGCGAGGTGCATGACTTAAAAGGTAAGTAAATAGCCAAATATATCTTTGTTAGTTTATTAATTAAATGTTTGCCAATGTCAATGTAGATTAACTGTATGTACATTAGGGTAAATCAAAAAAAAAAAAAAAAAATGTATTTGTAACAAAATTTCAGAGACCATTTCGGAACTGAAAGGAAATATAAAGGAGTTGAAAGAAATAATGACAGAAAAAAATGGCCAGATCGAAAACTCTAGGTTGGAAATTAATTTAATAAAAGGTAATCATTAAAAAATCCATATACCTACACACAAATATTAAAAGTTGTTTTTGTTTGCAGAAACTTATCATAACGATTTGGAGTGTATTAAAAACATTTTAGCAGAACAGACCGCTTTGATAAACAATATGAATGAGAATTTGTACCCATTGCCGAAGTACGTATCAAGGTTTCCCATAAAAACCCAAGAAGATCTAGATGTAGTAGAGACCTATATTTCCGACGAAAATCGACAACACATGGTAAGTGTATCCTTAAATCTTTAAATGTATGTATATTATTTCTTAATTTCCCTAAATATTTGTTTAATATTTATTCTCACTATTGTCTCTATGATTAAAACCATTTACGTACATTTATTGATATATATTTTCTGACAGGTCTCAACCGTGTTGCACCTAATAAGAAATGGAGGTTTTAAGGCTAACATACTGTCGGTTCTGGGGGAAAAAATAATATTGGATCACAATGTAGATGGGCGGCAGGGAAAACGTCCTTTGACCCATTACGCAAAACTGATGAGCGTATTTTTTGGTAATCTCATACATACTCACACATACATTAATGGGCATACTGTATACTAATATTCTATGCGCAACAAAATTTTATATAAAATCTCAGGTTGATAGCGTTCTCTCTCCTTGACTTTCCACTTGAAAAATATCGAATTTCTTACTTTTTTTAAAACGTCAAAAAATACTTTTATTACTTTATTCACAGAAGCCGCTCAAAAATTAGGAGTCTCTGAAGTGGAGTGCACAAATGACTTGCGATATGCAATGAAATCAGTGAAAAATAGGTTCCATAAAGCATCTTGTCTAAAAAGAAAATTAGAAGAAGCTACACCAGAAAACAATTAAAAAATTAGTGTTTTTTACTAAGAGTAATTAATTACATTACTTAATTTAATTTAATTTAGTTTTTTATATGATTTAATTTGATTTAATTTAATATTATTTAATTTATCGGAAGTGAATTGGTTAATTTAATTCAGTTTACGACTCAAAAGGAATTTTAAAATAAAAATTTAAACTTTTTGAAACATCTTGCTTTTTTATTCTGTAAATTGAAAAGAGATAGGCATTCTACATTCGCTGCTTTGTAAGGCATTGTTGGTTCGCTGACTTTCCAGCTATGGATCAAGGCATTGTTTCTTTCCTTCTGTGGATGAAGTGCATAAGGCCTTCCGCATCCGCTTTTCTGTAAGGTGTTCGTCACTTTTGTCTTTTGAATCGTTTCGACAATGTGTGCCCCGTCAGACATTCCCCATTCGCTTCTGTGTAAGGCACTGTTTGATCGATTACTTTCCAGCTATAGAGCATGGCATTGTTTCTTTCCTTCTATGGAGGGAGTGCGTAAGGCCTTCCGCATCCGCTTCTCTGGTAAGGTGTTCGTCACTCGTTTCTCTTGAATCTTTACGACAACGTGTGCCCCGCTCGATTGATGATAATGTAGATTGTAAGGACTTACTCCCAATGACATGCCCGTGTTAAAGTAATGAGTTATAGCAGGGAGAGTGTAAGCGGTTGACTGAGTTGGTCTCCATTCCACTCTCACTTACGTGGTAATCGAGTTTTTTGCTGGGACCTTTTTCTAATAATGATTAGACTCATTTGTGTATTCCACAATAGCTAAGTATTAAATTAGCCCAGCAAAAAACTCGATTACCACGTAAGTGAGAGTGGAATGGAGAGCAACTCTGTCAACCGCTTACACTCTCCCTGCTATAACTCATTACTTTAACACGGGCATGTCATTGGGAGTAAGTCCTTACAATCTACATCATCGTCAATCGAGCGGGGCACACGTTGTCGTAAAGATTCAAGAGAAACGAGTGACGAGCACCTTACCAGAGAAGCGGATGCGGAAGGCCTTACGCACTCCCTCCATAGAAGGAAAGACAATACCTTGCTCTCTAGATGGAAAGTAAGCGATCAAACAGTGCCTTACACAGAAGCGAGTGGGGAATGTCTGACGGGGCACACATTGTCGAAACGATTCAAAAAATACGAGTGACGAACACCTTACAGAAAAGCGGATGGAGAAGATCTTATGCACTTCATCCACAGAACGGAAAAAACGATGGCTTGCTCCTTAGCTGGAAAGTCAGCGAACCAATAATGCCTTACAAAGCAGAGAATGTAGAGTGCCTATCTCTTTTCAATTTACAGAGTAAAAAAACAAGGTGTTTCAAAAAGTTTAAATTTTTATTTTAAAATTCCCTCTTAAGTCGCAAATTAAATTAACCTAAATTCACATTCAATTCACTTCCGAGAAAAATTTGTGAAAATTTCATCAAATTACATAGTAATTACAAAATTTTCACAAAATTACAGAACCTGCCTGTAAATAAATAAAATAGTGTGTAATTAAATTCACATCAATTAAATTGAAATAAATTAAATAAAACTAATTAAAATAAATAGCGCTAAAATAAATTAAATTCAGCTCAATTAAATAAAAATAAGTTAAGAGAAATAATAATAAATTAAATAATATTAAATTAAATCAAATTAAATCATATAAAAAATTTAATTAAATTGAATTAAGTAATTCAATTAATTCGTAAAAAAACACTATTTTTTTTAATTGTTTATACTACTATTATCAAATTTTGCATCTCTTTCTTTTCTTTTATTTTTTGTTAAACGCTTCATTTGCCTTTTGCAAAGCATTTTTTCTTTTACTTATTATTAAACTCACTTTTTAATGATCACTTGTCAGCAGCACTTCACTTACTGACTTCAATTTCAATTAAATCAAACCAGGCCCGTGCGCACGGGGGGCGGTTTGGGGGTTAAACCCTCCCCCATGGCCAAATCTAAGTTGCAATGATTTTGCAAAAATTTTCAAAATACAGTTTATAAATTTTGTATTGAATCTTGACTCATAATTTTTGACAAAATTAGTTAAAATAATTTTACGGAAGAAGAAATTGGTGGAAATTGCAAAGAATAAGGTTGGCCAATACATATGTAGGTCCGGCACTTTGAATTGCACTTGGGCTTTCCGAAATTACAAAGTTGTGTAGCGTTCGTTTGGCATTATAAAAAAAATTCTACTGATAACAAAAAATGTTCATTTTGTGAAAAGAGTGAGCAATTTCAATTAACAAGTACTGTGAAGAGTACTATTCAGGACCTGGTTAATTAGGTTTTGATGAATCAGAATTATGTTTAATCAAAATATGATTTACATGGTTCATCGCACGTCCCTAATTTGTACCAGTACAATTGATGTCATGGCCAAATGATGCTAAGGTTGTGTCAAGTGACCAGCTGACTTCTACTTTTTCCATGAGCATTGACAGAATTCTTATCGTACCTCGAAGAGTTGAAATGTTAAACGGACTTCAATTATAGCCATGTATTCCAAAAAGAGTCCGTAATTGGAGAATTTTCGGAGTGTTATTTAGTTAACATAAAAAAAAAACAATTTTTTATGAAGATTTACGGAGCGTTGAGAGAAGAAATGAATATTGTAGAACGAATAAACTGCATGGCTCAATTATATGAGAGATTTCGAGTGTTTTCTGATCCTTTTTGTTGTAGGCGTAAAAAGAATTGTGAGAAAATGAAAGTTGGAGAGCAGATGAGCGCCAACGTTCAAGCATGTCAATGTTTTCAAACATTTTCTGAGGTTTTTTTTATTTTACCTAACAAAAGATAAAGATCGCATTTTTCATGGATGTTTACCAATAGTCTGTAGAAATATATAAACATATCACATTTAATATTTTCAGAATTGTGTCAATAAAACTTCTTAAACTTAATTTTTATTATTTATAAAGTTTCATAAAAATATCGGTAAAGGCCTCCAAAATTACCCAAAAGAAATAAAAAACTACCCCAAATAAACTTCGGAAAATCATCAATAAAAGGCCCGGAAAAAGTCCAAAAAGGCTCCAAAAATCCTTAGAATGGAGGACTAAAAGGCTCCGAAAAGAGTCCAAAAAGGCTCCGAAAAAGGTTCAGAAAAGCATCAATAAAAGGCTCATTTAAAAAGTGTCATAAAACGCTCCAAATTCATCGGAATCGGACTCTTTTCGGACTCTGTTTTTATGACTCCATTTGGAGTGGAGAACGATTTTTGGCTCCGAAAGGAGCTCATTTTGGAGGGTAAAGATCTGAGAAATGAGCGTTTTATGGCTAGCTGGGATATGCCACCATAGCATAAATTCTCTATCAAATACAGAAAAATTTGTACAACCAAAAACATTTTCTTGGGTATAATTTTAGGCATCAGAGTATTCAGTTTCAGAAATGTTAAAGAACATTTAAATTTATGACCCATAGTTTTAGCAAATATGTTTATCTTATCGAAAAATATATGCGAATGCAAATCAAAATTGAAAACCCCCCCCAAGGCTAATTCCTGCGCACGGGCCTGAATCAAACAATTCCAAACATGATTTGCATGAAATTGAAAAATGCATGGCAATGTAAACCAACAAATTCATCGAAATCTTATTCTACTACGTTACTGGTAATGCATAATAGAAGTGAAAGAGTTATAATGCATTCAAAGGCAATGCCTTCTGGAATGCTATACATTTATGTTTAAGCGACATACATATATGTATAAGCTACGGTTATTTCATTCGTTTATTTTATTTGCATTGCATGCTATTGTAATTCGCAATCAGCTTATAAAATATTTCGAAGATATAGTTTATATTTTGGAAAACCAGAAGGTGGTTTTTCACAACGAAAATGAGGAAGCCAATCTCGCACCATGCCTCAGAGCCAACAGTGCTCGCCACCAACAAATACATATAGGGTGTCACAGGTGTCCCGCACCTCCCGTTCTCTAAAGAACAAAATGTTTTTAACATTTGCGAAACACGGTCATCAGAACCTGAGCCAAATGATTTAATAAATACCTTTTGAGCAAGACGGTCGCCTAGGCCTGAGCCAAAAGGTGGTTTTTCCAAGCGAAAATGAGGAAGCCAATCGCGCCATGCCTCAGAGCCAACAGTGCTCGCCACCAATAATACATACATACCCTCTCGTTCTCCAAAGAACAATTTTGAACATTAATGCAAACATGGTCGTCAGAACCTGAGCCAAATGAATACATACAATTTGAGCAAAACGGTCACATAGCACCTGAGCCAAATAATAAAATAAAATAAAAAACAATAATAATAAAAAAAAAACAACTCGCCTTCTCTAAAGCTTAGACATGGGCCTTCGAGCCGGATTCGAACCGGCGACTTATGAATTTGCCGTCTAGGGGGGCGAGGATGTTTAAGCGACATACATACATAAGCTACGGTTATTTCATTCGTTTATTTTATTTGCATTGCATGCTATTGTAATTCGCAATCAGCTTATAAAATATTTCGAAGATATAGTTTATATTTTGGAAAGCCAAAGGGTGGTTTTTCCAAGCGAAAATGAGGAAGCCAATCTCGCGCCATGCCTCAGATCCAACAGTGCTCGCCACCAACAAATACATATAGGGTGTCACAGGTGTCCCGCACCTCCCGTTCTCTAAAGAACAAAATGTTTTTAACATTTGCGCAACATGGTCGTCAGAACCTGAGCCAAATGAATACATACAATTTGAGCAAAACGGTCACATAGCACCTGAGCCAAATAATAAAATAAAATAAAAAATCATAATAATAACTTAAAAAACAACTCGCCTTCTCTAAAGCTTAGACAATTTATAAGCGATTACCAATTTTTTGCTGGGACGTTGTTCTAAATATACGAAACACCACCAACATACATATGGGTGTTTCCACGGTCGCGAACAGTACGTTCGTACGCGTTTATGGGCCAAAAAACAAAGTAAACATAGGTTTTTGTTTTTTTTTTTTTGCGACTTTGATAGCATTTTGGAAGGTCAATTTCAGGTGCAAGAGGCAGGTTTGTTCGATTTTTAGTTTAGACTGTGGGGGCAATAAACATGTGGTCGCGAACGTACGCAAAATGGAAGTGACTTTTTTGTGCAACTGGAAAAATTCAAAATTCAGCGAAATGGAATGGATTTTTTCAAAATGGTTGATAACATATTGAAGTCGCATAAAGTGACTTTCTTTTCGTTTATTTAGCTTTAAAATATCTTCAGTACATTTTTATATATACGCTTAAATACCGGTCGCGAACGTACGGGTCGCGAACGTACGATTTTTCCATACACTTTCTTTTCCTATTTTCGGCATAATGTTTTACAAATTATATGAATAGGAACACTTAATTCACAAGTTTAAAACTTATATGTCGTATTTATAAAGAAAGAAGATAGCATAAATTATTAGACTCTACTGAAATCCCGCGGCTCACACCGAAAGACTCGAAAGTGGCTTGCATAACATAAAGTATACTCACTTTAATGTATGGTTGGAAAATTTATGAATAACTTCATTAAAATTATTCAAAACCCTATGATCCATTATTAACCATGCAAAAAAAGTATATTAACAACCTATTTTTTCTTGCTTCAGTTTTTGGTAGGAAAAAATATATCAAAATGCAAAACGGTCGCGAACGTACGCAACTTTGAGAATTAAAAAAAATGGTTTGGTAAACCCTTCAAGAGAAGTAGTTTTGGTTTTCAATTAAGTGCACTCAACCGGCTTTAGAAATGTAGTTCTATACATTTCCTTACACTCCTTGAGAAATGGTAACAAAAGATGTATTTTTTTGGTCGCGAACGTACGATCCAGGCAGAGGTAAAAGTTTCAATAAAAATTTACAGTTAAGACATCGTCGTTCACTCTTCTTTCATTTTGATGGTCTTAACTGATATTCATGGGGGTATTTTGTTGCAAAAAAGGATCCCTAGTATAAGTCGAACATGTGAAAAAATTGAAAAGAAACAGGCCTTTAAAACTGGCTGGAAATGAAAAAAAAATTTTTTCATGTTTCAATCCCAATTTTTCATAAAAAAAATTTAAATCAACTTCCAAAGCTTTATATTTATAAAAATTTGGGTAATTTTGTGTAACAGGGTTAAACAAGAATTTATTTTTATTAACATTTAAAATTTTTGCTCTGGTTGACCATTCTACGGAAATGCTCATATGTGTGTGTCTGTTTAGTCAGTACTTATCCCTGCATAGCCCTCATGTCGTCATGGATGCGGTTCCAATGTACTATGCAGACGGTGCTTGTACCGGGGCGTGCCGAATTCATTTCGGCAGAGAATATATCATTCCCAAACCCCCAATGTATAGCGGTTGCAACAATAATGCCACTCGAAAGGTATTATCGCATTATTGACCCACTTGAACCCACCGATCGTTTAAACTAACAAAAAATTCTTAAAAATTAAATTCAGTAAAAAAAAAATTCCATATATCCATCGTTTTTAAGCTATTGCATAAATTTTATCGCCGGCTTGGCACCTAAATAAAAAAAAAACGTAACGGATATTTGTCAAAAAAGGTTAGAAATTCAAAAAAAAATTTCGAAATTCAAAAAAAGGTTCGGTTTAGTAACAGACCGAATACATAAAATTGGATATCTATCATAAAATTAAAGTCAAAGTTAAAGTTAAAGTTAAGGTGAAAGTTAAAGTTAAAGTTAAAGTTAAAGTTAAAGTTAAAGTTAAAATTAATTAGTGAATATTTACGAGCCCTAGGCCATATATATAAAACAAAACATCATTGGTTTGTTTAAAATATATATATTTGTCGATTTTTTAATTATGTCGATAGTTTGACTTCATTCTGAAGTCATCTTCAGGACTGAAAAACAAATAAGAAATATTTAAAAACATAACATATTCAAGTCCCAAACAGCATTGACAACTTACACTCTTGGGTGCACCTGGTCGACTAATAATACAAAGTTTAAATTATTTAAGTATAAGTGGAAAAGGCAAACAAAAAATGTAAAGAATTGAGAGAACAGTAATTGTAAACAAATTTTTGTTGTTTATTTTTTTATTTTCGTAGGTTCTCAACTCCGAGCTGCAGCAGAGATTGTTTGCATGTCCTCTGACAGCAAGGAAGACGAAGACGACATACCTCTATCTGTTTTGGATAAAAGGGAGCGAATTTTCTATCCAGTCTACAGGGGCGGATTTACCTCGTAAGGCGCCCTGGGCAAACAAATCAAGCCACGCCCCAATATTTCCAAAAAGGGTGTATGAATGTAAGCCCCACCAATGTCTCAGTGAGTCTTTCCCCACCAAAAATGACAGAATCCCCACGAAGAAAAAATGAATTAAGCCCCACGAAAATGATTTTATCCCCACCAATCGAAATGAATTAAGCCCCACCAAAGTGGGGGTTCTTACATGACAGAATCCCCACGAAAAAAAGAAGGAATTAATCCCCACGAAAATGACTTTACTTCATTTTTAATTTATTTTGCTTGCTTCAAACTTCAAGTTTTTAAATCAAAATTTTAAGAAAAATTCAATTAAAAAGAAAAAAGTTAAGAATTAAATGAAAATATGAAAATGTGAGAAAAATAAAATAATTAAATAAAACTATGTAAATGTTCGTCATTTAAATTTATTAAAATTGTTTGCCACACTCTATGGTTTTTTCCTTTTAAGAAATGTGCACTATTAGTGATTTTAACCTTTCGTGAAAAGAAAAATTCCCTTCTATTATTTTATAATTTAAAAAATTATGGTTTCTACTTTTACGAAATGTGCATTATTAGTAATTTTAACCTTTCGTAAAAGGAAAAATTCCCTTCTATTATTTTAGAATTTACAAAATTATGGTTTTTCCTTTTACGAAATGTGCACTATTAGTGATTTAAAATGAATTAAACCCCACGAAAATGATTTTGTTCCCACCAATCAAAATGAATTAAGCCCCATCAAACGTGGGGGTTCTTACATGACAAAATCGCCACTAAAAACAATGAATTAATCCCCACGAAAATTACTTTAGCCCCACTTTCTGCCATTTTTAATTTCGTGGTAAAATTGGTGGGGCTTAAGTCATTTTGCCCGGTGGCGGTTAATTCGTTGGGGGCTAATTCATACACCCTTCCAAAAAAAAACCGTACTTGCCTTCGTGTGGTAACATTTCATTACTGCCTTATTTTACGGATGGAAAAAATTTGATTCGAGTTTTCTTAGAAAGAATATTTTTTTATTCTTATTTACATATACATACATATAATGATGCGTATCAGAAAATATTTTTGGAACATATGGAAAAGATTATTCAAAAACACCTGCCCCTTACTTTTTGGGAGGCAAAATCTGTAATCAATTGTTCAAAATTCAAAGAGAGAAGAATATCAAAATTCAATACAAAGCAGTGCTAAACATGCTATATGCGATGTCAACGTTCGGATAAATTGTGTTCAAATCATCGGACCGAATCCGCTTCATAACATTCAGTGGAGATTTCGTCTTAATATTATTTTCTTTGCAATAAGCAAAAAAAATGGATGAATTCATCATCAGTTGCTTGTTCCAAATCAGACGAGAACGTAGATATCAGGGCCTTAGAAGACAATTCGCTCGCCTTGAGGATAATCATAAATTTTTTGTTGATTTTATCATATGCCTTGCGTCTCTCTTCTAATTCCACAGTCAAATTATCCCAGAATATACCTGGGCTAACCTAGCTGTCGTTCAATTAACTTATGCGTTTTTACCTTTTAGGTTATGATCAACAACGGAGTCATTTTCTTTTCGAGGAGTTTGAAAAAAATAATCAAGTTTAGGGATTTTCGACAGTAAATCTTTGTCTTTCTGCACTTTATCGGCTGTACGTTTTTTGTTGCTGCGCCGCTTAACTTTTTCATATTTGCACTCATTCTTCTATGTACACTGACACTTTTTTGATATTTTTAACTCGGAGCGACTTTTAAGATTACATAAAATGTACGCAGCGCATTGCATAGAGGCGCGAACTATTCAAATTAACCAGAAACAGAAAATATTCAGATCTTAGTTTCCTCTGAAAAAGTGAGTTCTTTCTTTTCCCGAAAAAATAATTCAATGCCTACTTGATTTTTAAATTTAAAATTTCAATTAAATTTGAATCTTTCACGTCATTTACTGCAGAAAAGCTGCTAAAACTTTTAACCCTAGCGGCACCTCAACATTTGAATGATGGTTACCGCAGCAACGGAGGCAATCGAATATCGTCGCGTTACACGTACTTGTTGTCGGATCGCGTTGGTGAAAAGCAAAAAATTTCGGTTTTTTCGCTTGACAAGCGGTCTGTTTGATAGTGGCGCGTTGTAATATTCAAAAAAAATTCTTTTTTGATAAATAAAAAAAATTTTGTCTTGTCTTAGTTTTGGCACCCCTATTGAAACGGCGCCCTGGGCAGCTGCCCATGTTGCCCCTATGTAAATCGGCTCCTGCCAGTCTAGCTACAACAACTATTAGTCCTTCAGCTGTACCTTTTATTGATCCAACAGTATCAAACAAACAAAAATATATCTTGAGAAGTCGCCACAATCCATGGAAACGTGCCAAAAAGTGAGAATCACAGTCCTTGCCGTATTCCCAGTTCTTATAGGGAATTGATTATAATAGGCATTGATTCATTTAATAGAGTACAAATAATCTCAGCTTCGATGTTTGCTTTGCAAAAAAAATACAAACTATATATGCAAAAAGTCTGAAATTTATTTGCACCCTAAAGGATATGGGAAAATCCCAAATAGCGTTACATTTATGCCAAAAAAAATCTTTTAAACATCTAACCACAAGAATAACTTTTTTTCTGGTACATTGGTAGATAAAGAGGAACTTAATGCTTCAAAAACACTACTGCACCGTTTTTGTTGAAATTTTATCAACGTGTAGAGGCAAATACATTTTAATACCCGACACCTGGTTTTGGAAAAACCAGTCAAATATTTTTTTAGAGCTAAGTATAACATTAACACTTTCCCTTCTATCATTTCAAAACTTTAGTAGCATACTGATATATGTATAAACGGAAAATGATTTAGAAAAAAATTGATGATATCCCATAACCGGTTTGGATATATCGATAAAAGTAAAACCCGGAAAATCGTTAAATATTTGTGTTAACTTAGGCACTTCTTTACCGACTTTGTAAAAGTTTAGCGGCATGTAGATATTTATGTAAGGTATATTTAAGTAAACTTTTTTGATACCCGAAACCCGGTTTTTGAGATATACTCAAAAATATGAAACCGGATAAAAAATATTTTTACCTGCAATATGGGTATCAAGTGAAAAGTACTGAAGAAAGCTTTGAGGTACTATGGTTCTTATATCGATATTTTTCACTATCACTTTTCATATTTGCCCCTTGTACAAATTTCAATAACTTTCATAATGTTAGTCTTTCAAAATGAGGCATTTGGTTTTATATTACCGTAGTGTAGGACAACAAATTACAAAAGAGTAACACATAATAAAAGTACTACTGTAGCTGTGCCTAAAAAAATGCTACCATAAAAAAGTTACGCACCAAAGTAGCTCGACATTTCTGCCACAGAAAGTTTTGCTGCATAATTTTAATACTATGTTGCCTCAAATGGCCAAAAATAGGGTATAGCTACTTTCGTTGATGAGCACATCAACCCCGCTTAAATTTTTAGAATCTTCGACTCAAAAGCTATACCTCGGTTTCAAAGCGATGCATTGATGCCTAAAAATTTTATAGAACAAATACCAAAAAGAAAATTAAGAGTATCATATGAAAAATCGGTAAATTAAACTAATTGTCTACATTTTTTCCGTCCAAATCTTCAGAGAAGATAGTCAATACGTAAAACTAAATACTCATATGCTTTTTGCCCGCGTTAATTCAAAAACCCATGTGTAGCATCCCAGTATCCAAAAATGTGACACTATTCGGGATTTGCCCATATACTGTGAGGACCCCGATCCTGAGGTTCTGGAGACCTCACAACATATACATATACATATATACACATATACACCATACTTATACTTTTTTATTGAATTTTTGAATAAAATGGACTTTTATACTTGCGAGAAGAAATATCATAATTTAACATTTTGCACATACGCCATGCTGCAAAATCGCCGACATAGCCGGTTTTATACATGAACTACATATTGTAGCGACATGTGCTTCGCAATTGATAAAGTGCAGGACTTTCAATACTTGGGTGTGTCTCTCGACCAAAATCTTAACTGGTCTTCTCACACTTCCCGTTTGAAATCATATTTACAATCCATAGTCCGAAATTTTTATAATCTTAAAAAGGTTTGCTCAACAAAAACTCTAAATACTATTTACTATGCTCTAGTCCATTCTAGGCTACAATATGGCATTAGCTGTTGGGGTGGTGCATGTACTAGTAAAATTCGGCCTCTTTTAATTATTCAGAAATGTGTTATAAGAAATATGTGTAATGTTAACCGATTTTATCCTTCTATGGAGTTGTTTAAGAACCTGAAACTCCTCCCAGTAAGGCACATGTATTACTACAAGACTCTAAAAATATTTTTCTTACGTTGCGGTTATTTAAACAGTCGACTTTCAGACAATTATAATCTAAGAACAAAGACTCACGGCCTAGTAGAAATACCTATACATCGTACAAGTATTTTTAATAATTTTTTCACTATAGTTTCGCGTAAATTATTCAACGCTCTGCCTGCTAATATACGTCTCATTAGAAATTTAAATCAATTTTTAAGATGTGTGAAATCCTTCCTGCTAAATTTATCACACAATGATATCAAAGTTTTGCTGGACCCTAGCGTTTAATAACCTAGATATGCAGTTACCACGCCTTATATAAGTTTAGTTGTTATTTTGACCACTAATTTCGATTACCAACACAATAGTTAGTTTATTATCTTATCTTTATGATGGCATTCGACACTAATATATTATATATTACTGAATGCCTTACCTTTTTTTCTTATAACAAATGATGTTAATTTAAGCTACTTTGTATGTTGTAAGAAAAAATGAATAAATAAATCTAATCTAATTTGGCTCCGCTGAATTGTGTATTTGCTTGGAATAAAGACTGACACCAACTTGAGGGTAGCGCAGTTTAGAAAACAAAATCAATCATAAGATCCGAATTCGAAACCTAACACACCTTTTGGCGACTGCCGTGGTATGGCGGAAGCATTGCTGGCCACGAAGATCCAACGTTCGAGTACCGGGACAGGGAACAACAAGAAAGGTATGAAAAAGTTTATTTAAAACCAGGATAATGCCTTGGCAGTAGCTTTCCAAACTTTCCGTAATAAAAAACTTGGAGTCGGAATCAAGATACGCAATACGGTGTTTGACAACTTTCGGAAAATATTCACGGAAGGTCAAATGCGTAAGATGGCAGCGCCAGGTATGATTAATTTTCTTTTCCTTAGGTATATACATACTTTAATTCTCTAATATCCACATAGATAAGAATTTACATTGGGACTGGCGAGATATATCCAGTGCGATTTGTTTGAACGCGGCAGGACCGAGAGCATATCACCATTTATATGACAACAGCTTCCCACTTCCTCACGTGTCAACGTTGTAGCGCTGGTCTCAGAAGATAGACATGGGCGAGGGTCTCCTGGCTGCATCATTTCAGGCATTGGACCAAATGTCTGAACTGAGTGATGACGACAAACTATGTGTAATTTCATTCGACGAAATGAAAATCGCAGAAACGTTTGAATATGATCAGCTGGGAGATTATGTCAGAAAACCAGCAAAATTGGTGCAAGTGGCAATGGTGCGCGGGTTGCTTAAGTCATGGAAGCAACCAATTTTCTATGCTTTCGACACTCCTATGAACAAGGATATACTATGCTCTATCATAATATCATTGAAAGATATAAAATTTCAAGTGGTAGCTGTTGTAAGCGATATGGGTTCCCAAAATCGAACTTTATGGACTTCGCTTAAAATAACCAAGGTTAAAAAAAGCATTTCAATCTAATACTAACATATTTTTCATGTAACTTCCATTTTCTTTAGATGCACCATGGTTTCGCCATCCATCGGACGACTCCAACGTATATGTGTTCGCAGATCCACCACATCTGTTAAAACTAATACGACACCACTACATAGATGACGACATCATGTGGAACCACAATCGGCTTAGCACAAGAACCATTTGCGATTTGCTAAACCACACCTAGAGCTCTGACGTCTCCATAGCTTACAAAATATCGCACGATCATCTTGCAGTGAAAGGAGCAGGTCATTAAAGCTTTCTACGAAGTGTAGCCCGCTGACTTTACTTGCCCTTGTATACTAAAGCTATCCTCCATTACAATACTATGTAAGATATATATATATATATATAATTTCAGCTCGTCAAAAAGTCAAAACAGCCGCTCAGTTGTTTTCCAACACGGTTGCCGGTGCACTCCGTCGGTGTCATGCGGTAGGGTTTGAGCTGTACAAACCATTGGAGACTGCAGACTTTATTCAGCTCGTAAATGACTGGTTTGACGTTTTGAATTCCAACATGGGAACCTTTGCGTATCCGGGAAAGGTATTATTTATAACTAAAGGTTTTATTTATTTTTCTTACTGCTTTAAAACTCAAGGAACTGTTCGGTAGAGATTTGACGAACTAAATGGACGTTTTAAATAGCATGAATGAATTCATATCGTCGCCCATTCTTCCGACAAAAAAGAGCATTGAGTTTTTCCAGAAAGGTATTCTCATGACCAATAGGGCGTTAGTTAGTTTATACAACGACCTGAAAACGAAATCAAATGTGGAATATCTGCTCACAAACCGCCTGAACCAAGACGTTCTTGAAAATTTCTTTGGTGCGATTCGAAGTAAAGGCGGCTTGAACGATCACCCGACACCAAAAGAATTTGAATATAGGATGCGAAAATATATTTTGGGTAACACGTCTTAATTTTATTTTCTCATTTTTCAGCTCGAAATACGGAATCATTGCGGGGTACGGGAAATGTTAGCAAAGATTCGACCGGGTGGCTGGTCCCTCAGGGAACATCAACTCCCTTCAAGGCAACAACTGCTAACAACAACAACAAGGCAAGTACCAGTGCGAATTCAAGTGCCAGTATGGTAGGCATTGAAAATGAAACCGAAGATGGTGGCAGTGAAGATGTGGCGGATGTCATCAGCGCGGTAGACTCATCCTACCCGGACGATTGCGGCGTTTTACAGGAGGACGCTTTGTCATATATCTCAGGGTATATGATTAAAAACTGGCCTTAGAAGAGCTTCGAGATTTTCGACCATCTATCGGTTTTGTGGACGAAGTAAGTAAAGGGTTTTTGAAAAAGCCGTCTCCACATCTCTTACACGGTGTCAAAGCAATGGAGAAAATATTTGAAAACGTCAACAAGTCGGAAATCTCCAGTTGCAAAAACCTACATGAGCGATTGGTAAACTCTAGCGCGCATGTTCAAGTACCAGAAAGCGTGAAACGTCTCTTTTTCAAATGCCGCATATATTTTCGCATCCGAAGCTTGAACAGACGGCTTAGAGTGCAAAAAGCAAAACAAAGGTTGATGGGCTTTAAAAAATTCATAAAAATTATTGCGATATTTTATCAGTATTTACAATAATCATTATTATGTATTTTCACAGCCAATTCATTTTTATCGCAATATCAAGAGAAACTCGGAGGTGGAATTGTGAGAACAACAAACAGTCCTTTTCAGGACTAACAAACAGTCCTTTTCAGGACTAACAAACAGCCCTTTTCAGGGCTACCAAAAAATCCAAAGAGAAAAAAAGTAGTTCTTTACCAAATTTGCAGGGCTCTCACAATTCCATTAGAGATTTGTAACCGAACGATTAGTTTTTATAGTTAAAACCAGTCCAATATTTGCCAATTTTGAAAAAATTCATCATTGAAGAAATGTTACAAGTACTGTTAAGGTATTACAACTCAAGGTCAAAGCAACCATGAACGTTTTACTCGACCGAGGCTAATGACTTGCAACTTGATGGATCTCCTCTCACTTTTCATTACCCATCTTTTCTTTTTCTACCAAAGGAGGGATGCCATGACCTAGAAGGTTCAACTGGTCATACAAAATCGCGACCACGACAGTCACTTGATTTACACATGTATGTATGTATATGCCAAAAGTTTTCAATGCTCTTCCATAATAACATATACTACCATAATATCCCATAACTTCTATTTCAGTAGACTTCAATAAACGCAGGACTTTCTTTGTACAATCCCAACAAACACAGAAAAATTTATTCTCCAACCTTTGATAAAATCTTAATTCTCAAGTTGAGATTCAGCCTTCCTCACAACTTGATTTGAAGCGTTATTCTCCAACGTAATTCCTCAACTTGAGATGAAGTTGAGAAATTGCTAACAACTTTCTGGCAGCACTTTCACATATTCAAAATGTGCTGATCTGGCAGCAAAGATGAAACATATGTTTTTATGACTCAGCGAAAAGACCATTACAAAATTTAATAAAAGTGATTTAAAACAAAATTGTGCACATAAAAATGTATAGTTTAAAAGGTTCGAACATATAAATATTAATAAAAATGCAACGAAAAAGAATTAAAGCTGAAGTGGAACAGATAGTGAATATGCTAGCAGAACGCCAAGTAGTAGCACCTGCAAGTCCACCGGATCAGGAGCAAGAGGGCGCCTCATTTGCAAATCCATCCACTCTAAACCTTTCTAATAGTTCAGGGAGTGAATCAAGTGATTTTGAATATAATGATACTCCCCTTATGCAAAATAATGGGCATTTAAGAAATGATTTAGCTGCTTGGTCTGTGGAGTTTAATATATCTGTTTTAGCTACAAATAGTTTGTTAGCAATTTTGGGCAGATACGTTTCAGGTTTGCCAAAAGATTCAAGAACTTTGAAATCCACTCCTAGATCCCCGCCTGTTGAGACCATGGGAAATGGAGAATACATTCATTACGGAATTAAGGATTCACTCACTGATTTTCTAATGAAAAGTTCGTATAATTCTTCCGAAATTCATCTCAATTTTAATGTTGATGGCCTCCCACTTGCAAAAAGTTCAAATTTACAGACTTGGCCAATATTAATGAATATAGAAGGAACAACAAACGTTATGGTTGTAGCAGCGTATTGCGGCAATAGCAAACCATTATGTCCAAATGTTTTTTTAGAAAGGTTTGTCAACGAATTTCTCGAATTGATTGAAACGGGCTTGCAATACAATGAAAATTATTTCACTGTGCATTTTCGCTCATTTATATGCGATGCTCCAGCCCGAGCCTTTATTTTAGGAGTAAAAGGCCACACCGGTTTTTCGAGTTGTATCAAATGCGCTCAACCTGGAGAGTCGCTCGGGCACAGAATAGTATTCCCTAGTGAAATTCATAGCAGTAGAACTGATTTAAGCTTTCGTTCTCGTTTGGATGTAAATCATCATAATCTGATGGAGTCAACTGCTATAGAAAAACTTCCGATAGATATCGTGAGCTCGTTTCCGTATGATTATATGCATGTTGTATGCCTTGGAGTAATGAAAACGTTGCTTGTTGCATGGATTAGGCAAAGAAGAATGCCTTATTCAATAAAATCGTCCACAGTAAAAATTTTAGATTCAAGATTACTTTTTTTAAGCAATCAGGTTCCGAAGGAATTTGCTCGTCGTCCACGTGGTCTGAAGGAGATTGAAAGGTACAAGGCTACTGAGCTGAGAACTTTTCTCTTATATACAGGAGTCTTTGTGTTATCTGAGGTTTTGGATGTGGAACGATATCAGCATTTTTTGTTACTAAGCTTGGGTATACGTCTACTCCTTTGCGAAAAAACCTGCATAGAAAATAAAAACTGTGCGAAAACGCTCCTGAATGAATTTGTGAAAAAAGTTCCTACGTTGTATGATAAATCCTTTTTAAGCTACAACTTCCATTGCCTTACTCATTTGTACAATGATGCGTTGAATTATGGTTGCTTAGAAACTGTAAATGCATTCAAGTTTGAAAATTTCTTGTCAAAACTTAAAAGGTCTTGTAAAAAAAAAGATCATGTTGCCGCACAAATTTACAATAGATTGGTTGAGGAAAGTTTATGTTCCGGGGAATATTTGCTATTAAAAAATCGAGGAGAAAACCCAAAAGAAAATGGACCGTTAAAGTCAGTTTATGCAAA
This sequence comes from Sphenella marginata, assembly GCA_951509765.1. Taxonomy (NCBI): domain Eukaryota; kingdom Metazoa; phylum Arthropoda; class Insecta; order Diptera; family Tephritidae; genus Sphenella; species Sphenella marginata. Next base: position 29,160,438 of record OX608078.1, on the reverse strand, counting down.
ACACTTTTATTTAAGCATCAAGGCCCCGGATAACTATTACGGCGTACGAGACAAAATATTTAAAGTAATAGGATTATCAAAAAGTAATAGTTCCTTTGTAATTACTGCCAGGGAAGTTTTAAACCTAACCGACTATTTTAGTATACCCATTAAATCATCCAACTTCAACATTAAACATTGCACTTCATTGCAATTTTCTGATAATCAAATTCAGCATTCAGTAGAAGAAATATGCCAAAAGCTGGTTTTCTTCAGAAATTTTGAATTCGACAAATTTTTATTTATACCCCTAATTCATATGTAGATGGATTTCAACAGCACCTTCCTCAATTCGACAATGTCAGAAATGAATCAGACGGTAACCAAAAAAGGTGAGTTTTAATTTAATATACATTAAGCTTTATATTTAATTATACCTTTTTTTATACTTTGTTTTTCAGATTTTGAAGAACTAAAAAACAAAATAAATGAATTTAACGAAAATATCGTGAAAGGTAAAACTTATGCAATGTTTTAAAAAAAAATTGTATATACGTATTTAGTTTATTCATATTTAACAGTCATCCGCAGGTATATACAAATATATGAAGACTTGAATGGATGAAGGTGTTATATAAATTTTGATACAATATTAAGGATTCTGCTGACCTTAAGTCGACGTTGCAGAAAAACGATTAGTTTGTGACTATGAAACCTCAATATTCAAACTTTCATTCATACATGTATTCATATATATATAGAAGTAAGAGTAAAAAAACCATCGATTTAAAATTTTACTGTTTCCATGTAAAACTATGCCAATTTTTTTCAAATGGGATTTTGACATGTATTTTTTTCTTTTAAGAACAACAAACAACACAAAAGTTACTTAAACGAGTTCTTGAAGAGGTCAAGGCTACAGGAAATTCAAAAAATCACACTCGCAAGCCAATAATTCCAAAAGTGCCGTTTACTAACGAAACCGATTTTAAAGAGTTTGAAGCGAAAATACAGAAATCAGAAAATAAATATAATGACTTGGTACGTTCGGAAAAAAGTTCAAAGAGTAGTTTGAATGATATCCTTGCTTTCAACTACTTTTTAGGTCGCAGAATTTATGAACGTAGTTTGTGGGAATCCATCAAAGTTTTTAAAGGAAGCTTGGCGTAGAATAATTGCTGATGAAGTTGCTCAAAAATGTTGCTGGCAGGGAACAACCATTAAAATGCCTATTCGTGCTTTATCAGTGACAACAGCATTAAAACGTGAGTATGCTCTAAATTTACTAAATAATTCTATATATACTTATTTTTTATTATATTTTAGAATCCTACAATCAAAAGTTCGGTGCTATTGCTACTGACGTCGAGTTTGAAAAGACAATAATATCTTTTTTCCAGCATGCAGCAAATCGCCTCCAAAAAAAGCAAACCTACAAAACACTGAAAGAAAATAGCAAATGTGCTTTGGAAACGCGCCCAATTACAGATAATATGTTGTAATATATACAGATACTTTCATAACAATAGCATTGTCTGTAATGGAGTGGAATGGTGTGGATTTATACTCAGTAAATTCAATACAATAGAAAAGATTTTGATTTTCTTAGAACAACTACAATCACAGCAATCATTTTGGTTTTTATTTTTTCATTTCGAAAAAGTATCTAGTTTGGAACTCTTTCTAAAAAGTTAAATGAAGTAATTACAAAGGATCTCAGAGTTTTAGGTACTTCAAAATATGAACCTCGATTAGTTTGTAGTGTATACGGCCGTATTATGTACGGTGAAGTGAATAGTGAATGGATTTTCGAATGCTTACAAATGGATAATTTCTTTCGTTTATTCGTTTCGTTTATTTTTATTGCAAAAATATGTACAACTGATATTCGCACAACTGCATGTAATAACTAAGTATAAAACAAATAAAGAAATGAATTAAAGCTATAAAAAGAGAAGAAAAAAATTGGCTTTGATTCCAATTAGAGAATTGCCTTTGAGGTGAAGTTGAGAATTAATGCATTCTCAACTTGAGAATCAGCGAAATTCCCATATTAAAAAAAGTTTCTTTGAAGTTGAGAACACTATAATCCCGCTATTGAGGTGCTGTTGAGAATTAACGTTGGAGATTTGAGAAAGGGATTTGATCTCAAATGCATCTCAAGTTGATATCAAACAAAATTGTTTGTTGGGAACTAACAGATATACGAATACTAACACATATGTACCAGTAGGGTACTTAAGCATTAAATGGATATATTTACTTGAATGCTTATAACTTTTGTATTAGTTCATCGATTTTGTTCACTGATAGCTTGTTTTTTTTGTAATAAAACAGAGCTTAGAGGGGGGAACAAATATCTGCAAAAAAACAAAAAGTTTTCGAGATGCTTCCTCGCAAAGTACAAATTTTTGTATATTTTTACAAAAAAAATTTTAAAAATCCGTAATTATTGTTCACTATGTTTGAATCTGCAGGACCTAGCAAAAAGTGTTGTATGTACTGACTATAGTAAATTTTATAACCTTTCAAATTTTTCAAACCGTTTTCGAATAGCTCAATTTGTTCTTAAGATATACACGAGTGGAGCCATCTTTTTTGTTTTTTTGAAATAACGGTAAATCGTAAATATCTCAAAAACGGTACCATTCAAGTAAAAATAACTTTGATTTTCGGAATTTCACTATGGCGTTGGAATTTGTGATCCAGTGTAATTGAAAGAAAATATAGATTCGTATATGCAAAACAAAACATAGAAAAAAAAAAAATATATATATATATAAATTTTTATCAGAGTTTAACTCAACATGACTTGCCGTTGTGGGCTGAAAATTGAGTCCAAAGTGCAGTGTGCTAACTGTAATGAGTTTTTTCATATGCATTGTGTTGGTATTCAACAAGCAGAGCTCAAATATCAATTTTTTATGTGATGAGTGCAAAGCAGTGCGTCGTGGCTCCCTTCGTTCCCCAACACTTGCTATGAAACTGAGTGCTGAGCAACAATGTAAAGACTCAAAACAAAACAGTGGAAA